>JALJCO010001989.1:0-14360 GCA_023101725.1 Atherinomorus stipes | reverse complement strand
ATCGATACCAATACCAATATCGATACCGGTATTTATCGATTCTCTTATTGATACTATAACATAATTTAGAGTAAATAATGAAGACATTACAAGACGTTAAAAGATCCAGTGGTGGAGAACATTTGTTCAGGTGTTGGAAGAAGCCTGGACATAAAGGTAGGTGAAGGACAGCTGGGAGAATAAGGGAATTGTGTCTGTCTTATTCCATCGCTGTGATTATTTAACCGTGTAATGATAACTCGATGGTTAGGTAGATGAACAAAAAGTATCAATAAGAGTATCGTTTGTCCAGAATCTTAGCGGTACCCCGGTATCGTTAAGATTAGTAACCGTACCAAACGATACCGGTACTGGGTATACATCCCTACTCCTACGTATGTTTTATTTCAGGATTTGCATGGGATTTTGTATATTATATTACATTTTTTTGTCTGGCGTTATTGTGTCTTTGGGAGGAACGAGCACTTCATTGTAAGTTGTCGTGCCCAGTCAGCTGTTCTCATGAACCGTCACGTCGGAATTCCCGGTCAGCTGTCTATATAAGACACGTCACACCAGGAAGTCAAACAACTTCTGATGAAAATTGAAGTGACAGCCGAAACTGTCAAGGTAGGAACAGCGAAAACAATTTGTCTTAAAAAAAAGAAAAAAGTCAAGAAGATTATCACACTGAAGACAAGATGAACATCCTGAATAAAACAACCAGCATCCTGACCAGATGCTCGGGCATCTGGTCAGGATGCTTCCTGGACACCTCCCTGGTGAGGTGTTCCAGGCCCACTGGAACAAGACCCTGGGGGAGACCCAGGACACACTGGAGGGACCAAGTCTCCTGGCTGGCCTGGGAACACCTCGGGATCCCCCCGGATGAGCTGGGGACAGGGAAGTCTGGGCTTCCCTGCTTAGGCAGCTGCCCCAGCGACCCAATCCCGGATAAGAGGAAGAAGACAGTACAGTAGAAAACTAAATTATGTGTATATATTTTCCTCTCAAAAAATATATACTTTAAACA
Organism: Atherinomorus stipes; assembly: GCA_023101725.1. Taxonomy (NCBI): domain Eukaryota; kingdom Metazoa; phylum Chordata; class Actinopteri; order Atheriniformes; family Atherinidae; genus Atherinomorus; species Atherinomorus stipes. Next base: position 13,348 of record JALJCO010001989.1, on the reverse strand, counting down.
AAAAGTATAAATATCCTATTGGAAGGATTAAAGTATTTTTAATTTAATTTCTCTATCTGGAAAATAGTGAGTTGATTACAGGAAGAGACCTTTTTCTTGTCATTTCTTCAAAATCTCTCCCCCAGATGTCAAGTTAAAGTGTTCATTTGCACAACTATTGGAGTTTCTACATGACAAAAGTCTTCACCACTACAAAAACAAGATTAATCTAGACAAGACATGTACTCACCACAAAGCCTTCCTGTATCATTATCAATCTAAATGACTTCAGTGACAAATCTTGTACAGCAGCTGCGAGGTGGAGCCCAAGTAAGCATTTCATCATCATCATCTCATAATCTGCACCAACTTCAGAGTGCCTGTTGTGCATGCAAAAGCAAAAAGGCAAATTTTTACATTAGGATGATAAAGACCGCCTGTATGTATTCATGCAATTCATTTATGTTTGAATTATTTGACAGGCTAAGATTCATTATTGTGGAGGTTGCATGCAATTATGACTGAATGATGAAGTGTTGAGCCATTACAGAGCAGAATGTCTCAAACGGCTTTATTTTGAGTAATTACTTCTCTGAGGGACAGCTACTGGAAAATAACATATTGGGATAGAGAAGAACTGAGTGAATTATTAAAGCATGTACAATGGAATTAATGTAGGATGAAAATATTTTGGTTAAATAGATTAACTCTATGAATCAGGTTGACTTTCATCTGGAGTTTAGGGTCTTCCTGGGTGATTAAATAGCCTGATAAGCTTGCTTTGTGTCACAGTCTTAAAACCCAAATCTGTGGAAGCAAGAAACTTGTCTGCCACACTTCTGTAAACTTTGGTACAAGAAACACTGATCTCTGCTGTTTTTCTCTGCATGAAGACCTGTGATACCTTCTGCGTGATTCTATAGGTAACAGAGCTTTTCTGCATGAATACAATTGCATAAATCGGCGGGATCCCTGCATTGAAAGCTTTTTCTGCTCCAGTCTGACAGGAAGGGGGGTAAATGGCTGTCTCAGCAAGCCCAGTCTTGGCCAGCCTGTGTTTCCTAAAGGAAGGTTCCATTAAACATCAAAGCAAGTGAGGGTGGTTTATTTATCTTGTAAACACATGCGCATTACTAATTACACAGCATATCACCTTAAAAGAATTCCACCTCCATCAAAGTCACGACTGTTCGATAGACAACGATTTTTCCTCTTTTCTTCTATTCTCTTGCCAGGATGGGATTAAAAGCTGGTTATCGTTCAATTCCCTTAATGTCGCCTCTCTCCCCGGTGCCGTTTCATGCTAATTAAATTTCTTCTGGGGCGATGCTGTATTGGCTGCCTGACAGGTAACATTATAAAGCGTGACCTTCTTTGCATTATTATCCTTCTGACAGCTCCGATTTTTTCACCAGGGAGGGGTGGGGGGAGACTTTGGGGTGTGCAGGACAGTTCCAGACTTCCACGCAATAGATACACTTGTCAAGTTGTGTTACGTCAAACTTCATCAAGCAAACTCAGATATACTCATTGTGCTCTACATAAAATTGACAAAAGCTTCAAAAGCTATTTGTACTGCACGCATTCTCTTTGCATAAATCTCATACACATAGAAATGTTAATGCAGAGTATAAAATCCCATCAGCAAAAAGGATTTCGAGGCTCCTTACTGATGACAGAAATTAGGCTAACTCATCTTTATAAGCAGGAGGACAGAGGAGCTGCTGCAGCAGCTGCTGCAAGCAGGTGTTTGTGTGTACAGTGCTAAAAATTATTATAGTAATTAAAGTAAATGTGCAAATAAAGAATAAAGTATATCTTGAAACAATACAAAAAGACCTTTACACCCTTGCCTTTGGGTTTTTACAGTAAACTCTCTCATGCTATCATGCTTGTGTATGCGCGTGTGAGAACAATGTGTGAGGACAAGCAAGCGATGTGTTCAATTGTCCGTTTACTGAGCTCAGCAGGGTGTGAGGGCCCTTCTGGCCAGCAGGCCCAACACTCTGCCTGCATGTCAGGCTTCATTTCAGATCCTCAAATAATGTCTTTTTGTGCTGCCGTGGCTAAAACAGACCAGCGTGATGAGTAAACGTATACAGCTTACTGATTCTGTGCAGTGTCTATACACACTGTTACACAAGTTATGCAACATCATCTCACAAGTAAGCCTGTTTTTGTTCACTTGTCACACTACACAGAAATCATACTGTTTTTTTTCTCCTCCCATAATGTATGAAAAGATGAAATACTTGGCAGGGCAGTTCAGTGGAGCATTATGAAGGGAACAAACAAAAAGCTCACAATAGGTACCATGATAATAGGATAACATGTGACATTTTTCGAGCAATAAATGCCAGTTTTTAGATTTAAACAATAATGGATTGTGCTGACTGCAGCACCAGCAGGGTTGTTTTCCATACCCCGATGACTAATGATGTATGTTACGGTTCAGGTATGATCTCTTCATGCTGCCAGCTCTTCTTCACGAGTTAAATAAAAAAAAATTTTGAGTGAACCTAAAAGACAAAGATCACAAAAATAATGGGTAGAAAGGGAGGAAAAAACAAATCTGATTTACGAGAAAACCTCTGTAATAATGAGGGTCTTTACATCTCATGTCCAATCTATAAATTAATTCAAGCTGTGACAGCTGTGCTAAAGTACCCACGCGATTATAGATGCCCTGAATTTTTTTTTAAAAGTAAGCGTGATTCTGGTTGCTGGGGTTACCTGATACTATCATTGGCTAAAACAAAGAAAAGCAAAATACAATTTTGTTTATATTTTTTAAAGCCTAAACAGTGTGCAGTGCTGTTTGTCAAACTTTAAGTTGAACAAAATAACGAAAGCAAGGAGTGTTTGTTTCCCTCTCTTTTTTTATTTTTACTTGCTCCAATTGCTGCGTGTCCCTCTAAATCCCAGGTGTCTCGAGCCTTGGCTGAAGTGCTCAAAAGCTGCTTTGAGGCGGTTTCATTACTGAACATTTTTTTCGTCTGCCTTTTCTCATAGGATATTGCAGAGAACAAGCTCTGAAGTATTCTTAAAAGGTCCGTGTGTGCTGAGCTTAGTTTACTATGCAAACTTGCCCCTTCACCTACAAAAGATGAAAAATATTGCACACTGCCAATAATCTGACAGGCCATAGGGAGAAAAACAATCATCTAGCTCTGAATACAAGAATCTTTCCCAAACAGTCCATGAAGTTATACTTTTATTTACCTTTTTATAAAACACATGTACTTAAAGGTTGAATATGGAACATTTTTATTAAAAGCTATATTTAAAAAAAAAAAAAAAACCTCCACAGGTCACAGGTCGTGGGGGGTGTACAGAATGAAAGTACATTTCCCAGAAAAATTATTTTTAGCCTAAAAATAATTATAAAATAATGGCATTTTATTTACGTCTATAAGCCAATACACACCGCCATTGCAGGTTGCCAAATACGATCTCTGTGTGGAAACAATATTTTGGTCATAGTCAGGCTTGTACAGGGGAAAACCGTGGAGATGACGAGTGAAGCAGCTGCTTTAGAGTCCTGGAGATATTGTTTTCCGTTTCTGAGGAGGAGTGACCTGAGAAGAGCAAAACCTGGAGTAAACTTAGGTGAGGACATCACTAAATGGACCCACATAAACGTTTTCCACGGAGTCAAAACACAGAAATGGCGACATTCCTCCTGGATCGGTAAGCTAGCTTGTTTGCTAACGTGGCTAACGTTAGCTGTCAGTTATAAACTCCTCTGTGTTACTTGTTGGACATGCTGCAGACTGTTGGTCACTTGCATATCAGCAGCGAGCCTGGCATCCCAGCGGCTGGAGTTGTTTTTCTGCCATTGCAACTACAACCTACACACACGTGATGTCGCTGTTCTGTCCGTATTCCATATTCAACCTTTAAGTGCAACAGCTCCAGTCGTATTTTTAGAGTAGTTCAGGGTTTTATGCAGAACCTTTAGCCACGATGAAATCAGACATTTGAGAGGTTGAACCTTTGGATTTTTCTGCAATTGGTGAGCCTGTGCTTATATTGATTGGGGTGTGGAATATTTCTGTACATCTTGTAAATGATGAAATGATGTCAGCAGATTTAAACTTGGAAAGGGTGATGGTTTCCTGGTTTATATATACATATATACTGTGTATATATATATATATATATATATATACACACATACACACATACACGCGCGCGCGCACACACACACACACTACCCCAAAAAATTTGAATATCCTGAAAAGTTAATGTATTTCCATAGTTCAACTTAAAACGTGCAGTCCCGAGTCACTGACCACAACCTCCTCCACGCGAAGCCCAGTGTCGGACTCTGAGCGACTGAACCTTGTGATCCAAAGCTTGCTCCGCACCCAAGTGCAAGTAGTCTGGAGAGGCAATCGGCGACCACATTGGACTTGCCGTCGACGTGACGGATGTCTGTAGTGTACTCCAAGATGAAAGACAGCTGGCGTTGCTGGCGGGCAGACCACGGCTCAGCTGTCTTGGACATAGAGAAGGTGAGGGGTTTGTGGTTGACAAAAAACGTAGATTCGTGGCCTTCCAGGATGAAGCGGGAATGGCAGATTGCCAACCAGACGACGAGCAACTCCCTGTCAAAAGTGCTGTATTTACACTCCCTGGGGACCAACTGGTGGCTAAATAAGGCCAGCGGTTGCCAGGCGCCGTCGACCTACTGCTCAAACACAGCAGCGACCGCATAGTCAGATGCGTCAGTTGTGAGGGCGACGGGGGAACAGGGCGATGGATGGACCAACATGGTGGCCTGGCACGGTGCAACCTTTGTTTCCTCAAATGTCTCTACTCTCTCGGCTGTCCAGTCGACATCCTGGTTGGGTGTCTTGCCTTTGAGGGCCTAATACAGTGGGTGCATGATGTGGATAAATCGGTGGTAAAATGTAACCATCCCAAGGAACTCTTGGAGGCCCCGAGCCGAGCGTGGGCGGGGAAAGGTGGAAATTGCCTCCACCTTTGACGGGAGGGGCGCGGTCCCCTCACTGCTGCCAAGATGCCTGAGAAACTGGACGGCACTCCGAAAATGCACTTTGCAGGGTTAATGATCAGGCCATGCTTGTCGAGCCTAACGAAGAGGGCACTGAGGTGCATGACATGCTCCTCCTCCGAGGAACTGGCAACGAGGACATCATCCAAGTAGACAAAGATGGGGGGCATATCTTTACGTGCCCAGTCCATCAGTCGCTGGAAAGACTGGGCCGCATTTTTCAGGCCAAAGGGCATCCTGAGAAACTCAAAAAGTCCAAAAGGAGTCATCACCGCCGTCTTCGGAATGTCCGCAGGGGGGCACTGGAACTTGGTGGTAGCCCCGCATCAGGTCCACCTTTGAGAACAGGCGCTTCCCTGCCAACCGTCCTGGATGTGGGGGACCGGGTAGCGGTCGGGCATGGTGGCATCATTGAGGCGGCGGTAGTCGCCACAAGGACGCCATCCGCCATCTGGCTTCGGAACCATGTGGAGTGGCGAGGCCCACGGGCTGTCAGAACGGCGAATGATGCCAAGGCACTCCATGTTGGCGAATTCAGCCTTAGCAATCGTCAGTCTTTCTGAGTTGAGCCGTCGGGCCCTGGCATGGATGGGGGGGCCTTTGGTCTCGATGTGGTGCTCTACTCCATGTTTAATGGTGGTAGCTGAGAAGGTGGGCTGTGTCAGGCCTGGGAACTCCCCGAGGAGTTGCCAGTAGGGATGGGCAATATGGACTAAAAAATGTATCACGATAATTTCTCTTATTTACCACGGTAACGATAAATGACGATAAAAGCTATCAGCAAAATATTTTGTATTATAAATCTGCCACTAAATTCTGTCTTGAAAGCCCTACAAAATACCAGAAGCCACTTTATCAATTAAGTTCAAGTAGTACACCTGTATTGCAAAACTGTAGTGACACCAATCAAACAAATCTGAAATATGAGAGACCAAATGCCACATTTATTCAAACGATGCAAACAGCAAAACTAACTTTGTTTATTAAAAAAACCAAAGTAAAACACAACCTGGTAAATTGTCATCTCACGATAAAAACGATAAATTCAAATTGTTATTGTGGGGAATTTCTTTGACGATATATCGCACACGATAAAATATCGCCCATCCCTAGTTGCCAGTACTTGTCACCCTCAGAGAGTGAGCTGGAGAGGCCATCATATGTCCCCTCGTCACGGACACAGGCAAATGAAGAGAAGGTCAGTGTGTCCACCAGGCGGCCATTCTTGACATCAACGAGCAGCCCATGGGTTCACAAAAAATCAGCGCGGAGGAGGGGGAAGGAGATGTCGGCTGTGACAAACTCCCACATGAAACACTGACTGCCGAAACATATGTCCACAGTCCTTGTGCCATAGGTCCTGATGGGGGTGTCGTTGGGGAACATTAAAGGCGGACCATGAACCCTCCGGCGGCGTCATCCACTGTTGCCAGCAGGACACTCCTCTGTGCGCCAGTGTCACAGAGGAATTTGCGCCCAGAGAGGGTGTCTATGATAAACAGCAGCCGGTTCTTTGTGCCTGCACTCATGGCCACTATTGACCGCAGGCTTTGGCGTTTCCCGTCAGGCTAAAGCTGCAAGGGAAGCGGCACCTTTTAGCCTTGGCACCAAAATGTGCATGGAAGTAACATAAACCTGGGCTGGCACGGTTGTTGACGGCGGTGTGCCCCTTGTCAGGAGGAACGCTGGCGCCCGGAGACGTGTAGCTGCGCGTCGGGGCCAGCATTTCAGGGGTAAAACGCTGGGTCGCCAAGAAAAATCTGTCCGCCTCATCTGCCTCCTCACGTGGTTCAGTAATCGTCGTATCTGCGAGTGCCATCTGAATGTCCGGCGGCATATGTTGCAGAAACAGTTCAATAAAAAGAAAATTTGGCTCCATGTCCCCAGCAGGTTTAACATCATTTCCATGTGCTCAGAGGGTTTGCTGTCTCTGAGGCCCCGAATAGCAAGAAGGCGTCGGGCTTGTTCAGATCGCGACAGTTCAGAAATCTTGAGCAGGTAAGCCTTGAGCCCCGCATATTTATTCTGGGCAGGAGATGTGATAAAACTCACTGCTCTGGTTGCGGTGGAGCTCCCTAGTGCTGAGACGACATGGTAGTAGCACGTGGCATCATCTGTAATACCACGGAGGGCGAACTGAGCCTTTGCTTGGACGAACCACGTTGCTGCGGACGCCTCCCAAAACTCAGGCAACTTGAGCACGGCAGACTGCGCCATGTCGTTTCGCTCGGTATTTCTGTTCAGTCTCGGAATCTTCAGCGGGACTGACGTTGGGGTCACCAATGTGGTGTGCAAGGACAGGAGTCGGAGGCGGCATGTCAAACGACTATGCCATTGGCAGTTGTTTTATTGGCATTTATACTTTAACAGCGACAACAGATCAGCCTCTCAACTCGTCTAGCTCGTAGCACGACAACATGAAATAATAAAAAAGCAGGAGAAAAAAAAACAACCACTGACAAACTGTAACAGTCCCCCTACAAACTGGGAACCTCTCTTAGGTTCCGGGGGTGAATTATGTAAACCCTCTACAGTATTCTAATTTTTGGAGTTTTTGAATTTGAGGTTTTCTAAATGTGCAATTTCTTATCAGCAACATCCAAACAAATAAAAGCTTGAAATATCTTGATTCACATATAATTTGTCTAAACAATATGTAAATTGCACCTTTTAAGTTGAATTACGGAAATACATTAATTTTTTTTAGGATATTCTAATTTTTTGGGTACTATATATATATATATATATATATATATACACACACACACACACACACACACATACACATATATACGGGGAAAAGAGATTCTTTGTTGATTCTCTACAATAGATTCTGTTTCTAGCCCAGAGCTGCCTGAGGGTCATAACCATTCAGTTTAATTTGTCCCCTTGTTCTGGTATCTGTGATTCTTGTAATGATGTTATGTACCATGTTATGCTCCACTTATACAGCTTTTCATAGAGTGGTCATCCCTCCCCAATTTAATCTATGAAAAACTCTGCCTCTTTGGGACTCTTAATCCAATTATTTCAGACCTTTCATAATCCTTATTTTTAATGTTTCATACATTCTCATTGTGTTATTTTAACAAATGCAGGGTTTAAATGCTGCAAGTAAATACAGTGTAAGTCATTGCATTCTGTTTTCATTGACATTTTACAAACATTTTGAGAAGCAGGATTGTAAAACTGGGTTATTCATTTTGCAATAATGCTCTAGATGTACTTCCGAGGTGCAGATGTCCATGAAGTGGAACGACTAGTCTCCAAAATGGGAACTCTGTGCTGCCCTCAAAAACCTCTGATTTAAAGAGGCTCCTGCTGCTTCTGAAGGTTTGAACTCAAACAAACTAACAGGCTCCACCGGAGCATTTCCTCATTTTAAAGGGGTTTCTATACCTGGTTACTCTGTGTGCCCGCAGGATCGATATATATTTTAAAGGGGGAAAAAAGCACATAGAAAAAAAGATAGAAGACTTATAGAGAGGAGAGATGAATACAAAAAAATAAGAAAGGGCAGAAGAAGAAGACTGGTTAATGTTTTTATGCATGGCTTTGCCCGAACTGCTTATACAATTACGAAATATGCCTGTAAATATACTTTTAAAAAAATTTGCCAAATGCATTAGCTGGTCTCTTTTAGCTGGAGGATAAATGTAGCTAAAATTACACACATCTCTTTTGTGGTTGATACAATTTTTTTCTTAAACTCCTTTTACAATTCTTTTGAGATAATGTTTCTTTAAGGAATTACTATAGCATATTCAAAAGATTTTGCACTATTAATTAAATGTTGGAGAGAACTGCTCTTTTAAAAATGAACAACAAACCGCAATCAAAGTATATCATCTCCAATTAAGTGGAGGAAACAAAAATCCCTGGGTTGAATACAGAAGACAATAACTTTCAGTGACATTCACCATATTTCTGCACTTCATTAAAATGGGAAATGCTCCAAATACTTTGTGCAGTTCAGTTTATGAGTGATATTGAAGGAGCTCCTGTCCTACAGCAGCCAATAAAGCACTCAACCGATTTTATGGGATCATTCTCAATGACCTTTGGATGTAAAATACAAAACATGCTATTGGTGACCTTCATCGTGACTTTAAAGTTTTAAATTCAACTATTGTCAAATATATTTCTCTGCCATCTTTACATAAAAACTGACAAATTAGTTCACCAATCAGAAAAGCAACACCCTTTGTCTGAATCTCAGAAATGCAAGACCAGGGGAGATCAGTTTGGTTGTTGACCAAAAGTCCAGTATCATGACACTGAACAGTCAAAAGTTCTGAGACATTCTGCTGCTTTTAAATCTCTGTGGGAGTTGGTCAAATTGTTATTCTCACCAAATTCACTGCACAGACTTTGGCTATATACAGTAGGGATGGTGAAACCAAAGCCTCATGAGACATTGAGACACTGTGATAACTGCTACGAGATTGACACCTAGCTGTGTCTCAGGTTGCAGTCTGCACACTGCGAAGTGCACAGATGACGTAAGCTATGGACCAAGCAACATAGTGCATGCACTCCAAAGCAGTCTTCTGAAATGGGAGGCTGCTGAAATGAGACAGCCTAGCCAATAAGAGAAAAAAACCTACCAGGAAGTGATGCAATTCTATGATGCTTCCTGTGTTGTTAGCGGTTGATAGAGCTAACGGCTGTTAGCCCAAGAAGTATGCTGGATCCTGTTGCGAGGGTGAGAGAACATGGCGACCGGTCGTAATCTAAGCAGTTTAGGAGGTGGATGTATTTGGATTTGGATGTGGATGTATTTCTCAGTGTTGTATTTGTTGTTTCATAGAAGTAAACAGCTGTTCAGATGATGAAGGTGTTACTAAAGTAAAAAAAATATTGGCATCAAAGACACTTTTCCACTTGAAGCAGACCTCAGCATTCAAGGTTAGTTTTCTCAGTTTTTTGGTCAGAAACAGGCATTTTCGCTGCAACAAAGCCATGTTCTACTGCAGATTACTAAAGAATAGAAAAAGCTAGAAACAAATGTTTTTTCTGATAAAAGGAGAGTCTAAGCTGTCCTTTGGTACATTCAGTGTTTGTATTGGCATAGTACACAATATTCTGTGGATCTCTCAAAATCAGTAAAAATGCTTAAAAATCCTGGCAATATGGAGCGCTCTGCTCGGAAAAGGTCTGGCAGTCAATGAGTTAAAAATCCACAAATATATCTAAATGTTACACTCATAGCACTGCAGCTTATTCCCTCCCATCTGGAGTGCAATGAATTCTGGGCTAGATGAAGCCACAAATCAGGCCAAATGGAGTGCAGGTTTGTAGGGTAGATTCAGAGCCTCCTTCAGATGATTTTGAAATGGGACAGCACTTGGCGTGCCACTATGACATATGCAGCTGACGAATCTGAACTTTGCAGTGTGCAGACTGCAACATGAGACACATTTTACATCTTCAGACATTTGAAATGGTCAGCAAGAGCTCCAACTACTGGCCATGGTTGTGTACTGCATTTGAGGGAAGTGTTGCTGGGAGTCATCCCTGACTCGGTGCATCTATGATAAAAAAAAAAAAAAATGCTCTACTCAATTGGAGCTCTCCATTTATTTAAGCTTTCTAGGTTCTTCTAGAAAGTTTGAAGGTTGGATATGGAATACGGACAGAACAGTGTGTCTAGGTTGTAGTTGCAATGGCAGAAAAACAACAACAGCCGCTTGGACGCCAGACTCGTTACCAGCAGCCAGCAACATGTCCAACAAGTATTGCAGAGGAGTTTTATCGGCAGCAAATGTTAGCCACGTTAGCAAGTGTGACAGTGTGGTCCTGTCACTATGTCTCCGACTGATCATGTGCCCTGGCTACTTGGCCACAGGGATGTCCCTTTGGCTGAATGGTCAGCGTGCATGACTTTCACCCTGGAGTCTGGGGTTCAAAGCCCGCCCGGGCCCTCCGTTGCGTACCTTGCCACATTCTGGCGTTGTCGGCAGGATCCATGTGCAATGCCGGTAAACGGTCATAATTGGAGGCAGCCTGCGTGGAGCACGAGGACGTGCTTGTGGAAAGAGGGGGAGAGATGTGGCAGTTGATGGTCCCCAGGTGGGCCCCTGACTTTCACCCAGGAGTCTGGGGTTCAAAGCCTGCCTGGGCACTCAGTTGCGTACCTTGCCACACAAGCAAGTTAGCTTGTTGATCCAGGAGAAAATTTCTGCATTTTGATGTCATGGAAAATGTTTGTGGGTCTATCTAGTGGGTCTATCTAGTGTAGGCTTCACCTAAATTTACCCCAGTTTTTGCTCTTCTTGGGTTCCACTCCTGTTCTGAGAAGGATAACAATAGAGAGATTGTATTTGGCAACCTGCAATGGCAGCCTGTATTGGTTTGTAGATGTAAACATACTGTAAAACCATTGTCAAACCTGTTAAAATGTATTTATTTTCAGGGTAAATATAATTTTTCAAGGAAATGCTGTATTTTTTCTGCACTCCTCCAAACACCTCGTGGAGGTATTTTTTATAAATATAGATTTTTATTGAAAATGTTCCATGATTTACCTTTATATAGTCACTTCTCAGTGATTACAAATTTGGCAAACTGTCATTATTGACACTTAGGGGTTGATTATCCTCAGTGTTAAATACCATATGCATATGACAGAGTCTTCTCTATGCTCCGAGTACATTTCAGTCCATTTTACAGAGCTTGTGGATGCGTTCCCACACATGGTTAATGGAGCAGTACCACAAGAAACCATGGGGGCAGTGTTAAATGAACAAATGACAAAAAGCAGCTGCGACGTGATCAGTGGCTCCCAGACCACCATCTACTGCACTGCCTTTTTTTTTCTTTTTAAGTCTTTCTAAGAATGTGTATTTCTCAATCTCTACAACCATCTCCATGTTTGCAACTAAAACTGATGCTAGGACTCAAGAGGGGAACTGCGTTATCTATGGTCTGTTCTCTATACAGTAATAATGCTAATAATTTTTACTTTATTAATCCCAATTGGGAAATTCGGCTCTGCATTCAATCCATTTCTAGATAGTCTAGAGAACAGTAAGCTGCCACGTCACTGCGCTTGGGCAGCAGCTGCTGGGGTTTAAGGACCTTGCTCTAGGGCCCACAGCAGTTTACCCTCAAGGCCACATCGGTAACCTGATGCCTGGACCAAAGCCCACCTCTGTAACGCTACCACTCCCCTTCAAATCATATTGTATTGCCTATTAACCAACATAAATCATGCATGGAAGCATGGAGGCATTGATGTGAGACATTTGAAATGCACATACAGTACTTATTTCCTCATGTAGAGGAAGTATAAATAAGGCTTTAATCGACGTAGAATTATTCATTTTACAACTCACAACATAACATCAACCACTGAATGAAACAATATTTACCATGGGAGTAATACTCGAGACCAGGGGGGCAACTCTGGTCCTCAAGGGCCAGGATCCTGCAGGTATTATGAGTTACCCTGTGGCAATTTCCCTGTGGAAATTTCTAATACCTACAAGATGCCAGCCCTCGAGGACTGGAGTTTCCCACCCCTGCCCTAAACCATGTACAATTTGGTCCATGTAATTAAGTTTCACAACTAAAAGAAGTTGATGTCTCTAAAAAGATGATTAAAAACAATTTGTGGCCCACACAGAACGATTATGGTGACAAACCTCTCACTATGGAATATGTTGGGAGAGAAGACTTTCTCTGATCCAAGAGAATAAAGCAAAGCTAGTTTGCCATTTTCAGCTACATTTCTTCAAACAATAAATAATGGAGTTGACTGCAATGTAAGTACAACAACAAATCACTTTGAAAATCTTGTTATGCTTCTGTTTTTTTCCTCAAGGAAATAATATGACTACTTGTCTAGATATCAGCATGGGTGGGAAGAACATATTGTAAGACTGTGAGCTCACTGCTCACCCACTCTAGAGAGTTGTGCATTTTAAGGAGGAGCCGGCCGAGACTTTGTTTTTGTCGCTGTTTTTGATCTTGCCCACTCTGATGCTTGGTACCCCAACAGATTTGGCATTTCTTGTAAACTTCTCAACTTGGCATGATGTTTGCTAATTAAACAGATAGGCAACACTGGCTTGAAAACTGATGATAAAAAGGAAGAGTGCTCAGCACAGGAATATCCCGCAATTCTCATTGCAGTCTTTCCTCTGAGAGTTGCCCGGGGAAGTCATAGCAGTTAAGTAAACAACATTTAATCAAAAAAAATAAAAAAGAGGGTTGGAGTCTGCAAGTGAGTGAGTGTGCCAGAAAGATAAGGCTTACATCCCGTAACTTTCAAGATATAGCTCCTGCTGTAGTTGTGCCGTTTCTTTGAAATCAGAACCTGAATGAGATTTCAATCCAGTTAGAGCT
>JALJCO010001986.1:0-16843 GCA_023101725.1 Atherinomorus stipes | reverse complement strand
TTCGTCCCAGCTGATAGGTGGATAGGACCTCTGTGGTGCGCTGAGTGCCTTTTATTGAAGGCATGGAGACCTTCTTGTTGTTTGTTGTAGTTAAACATCTTTAGGGACAGGTCACAGATCATCTGCGTTCCTTCACTGTTTCTTCTTCTGATTCTTTTCTTCTTGGTTTTATAAGATGATGTAAAGCAGTAATCCTAAATCTAGTTGGTGTCCTGCAGGTTTTACAAGTTTACCTGCACACCTGAATCAAATCAGTGGGTGATTAGCAGAAGCTCTGCACAGCTCTGAGTCAGAGTCAGGTGTGTTGCAGCAGGGAAACTTTTAAACCTGCAGAACACCAGCCCTCGAGGGCCAGGATAGATCATGATGTTCCTCACAGCTCCACCTGTAAGCAGGCTCACCTGCCACGGTGAAAACCAGCTGATGAAACCCACTGCTCTTCATTCCAGACTGTGGAGTCGAGTCAGGGGCTCATTTTTCTGGTCCATGAACACAGATTCCACCCTCATGTCTAAATATTCATCCACCTGTGGACGTACAGATGATTTTATTCTCCGTCCAGATTAGTTTTCAGGTGTTTAAATCAGCAGGAGTCCGACACAGTGGCAATTTCCTGCCATCACAGGAACATGAAACTCTTCCTGCACTGCAGACCAGGCATCGGTTTGACGTTTCTACAGAAAATATGAACACATCGTTCCGGCTCTGCTTGTCATGTCGGCTGTTTCCGTCTTATGTTGTTGTTACATGATGTGTTCAGTGTGTGTGTGTGTGTCTGTGTGAGTGTGTGAACTTCTCGGTTGGAGGTTGACGTATCTGCAGTGACAGCCCTTAAACAACAGCAGAGGAAGATAAGTGAGGTCGCTGTGAAACATGATTAAAGCACATCCTTCCCCTCGCCTTTGATTTAAAGAAGTACGGTGAAAACAACTCATCTCTTCAACCCACACACACACGCACACACGCACACGCAGAGGAAAAATGGGAAACCAGAGAAGCAGCAGGAGGCTGGAAGGAAGAGGAGGATGAAGGAAAACGGCATCCTCAGCACTCTGAGAGCAAGTTTGATGGCAGATTTTATTTGGTCTCGCTGTCGCCTCAGAAGCTGAAAGAAAATGCCCTGCAGGAAGAAACGGCTGACAAACCGTCTCATTTCTGAGATTATTCAAGCAGAAGAAAAACTCTGAAGGTCAGCAGAGATGTTTTCCTGATAAAACTAAACTTACAAATTAAGTTTAGACTTTCCCATAGAAATGTGTCCCAATGGAGTGGAGGGGAGATGGACTCTGGTAGGAGGTCAGTGGGGCAGTCACAAAGTCTGGACTTAGTTTCAGCTGAATAAAGAAGTTTAACACAGCTGTTAAGTCTAAGAAGACCCAGCCAGACCTCTGTCCTAACTGGAGAAAAATGGCCTTCAAGACCGTTTCAAGTCTGGTTTCTGTAAAATGACTTCCTCTGAAAAGCTTCAAAGTCCAAATGATACTTTTAAATAGAGCCCGACCGATATCGGATTTTGAGGCCGATTCCGATACCGATATTGGGGGCTTTAAAAAACCCGATATCCGATATATCGGCCGATATCCGATGTCAGCCGATATATATCAGCCAGGATATTAAAAAATGAACATGGACATACATACTGTCTAACTGTAGTCCAACTTAAATTCTTATTATGACCAAAATGTGATTCAACACTAAGAATCAGAACATCCAGAATCTGTGATGATGTTTTAGGCGTTGACACAGATTTGTTGTGTTTTCTGCCTTACTGGTGCTGCAGCCCAGGTTAACGTTCACACCACAGATGTTGCATCTAACACCTGTTAAATCTTTGTGAAGTGGCTCCACACCTTACTCTTTTCCTCTTTCTGGGAATGAATATATATACATTTAGTGTATTTTAGTAACTAGGTTTCAGTATTATAGATGACCATTTCTAAATGAAAACAAGTGGCTGCAAACAGCTTACAGATAACACACAGATAAATGGAAAGTGTTTTATAAATGATATATTTTTAAAGACTCCTTCACTAAAACACCTTAGAAATGTAAATTTGTCATCTTTAAGCTTCAAAAAGTTCCATCTTCTACTTAACACAAGGGACCAAACTATATTTAAGAGCAATGTTGCAGCTTTTAAAACATCTAAACAGAATTACAAATAAATACATTAGTTCAAGCCTTTTAATTAGTTTAACAAAAAATTAAACTTCTGAATTTACGAGTCCCAGTAAATCCTGCATGGCATGAAGTATAGAGGGACACAATATAATAATTTTATATTAGATAACAGGAGATGGAAGTTAACAGTTGCATTTATCTTGTTTGTGTCACAAAGAGGCTACTTACAGTACACAGTGCTTACTGCTGTATAACAGTCTGACATTAGCTAATAGTAGAGATGGAGTTAGCAGCTGCATCTTTGTTTATTTCACAAAGAGGCAACTTGCACTGTTAAAATGCTAATATTGTCGCTAAAACTAGCGCATTTAAAAACTCGCCTGCTCTCCTTAATGCGCTCTAACAGCGTGTCTCCTCGAGGACGTTTGTTGTCACGGAGCACTAAAGTGTAATTTTATATAGTTTTAAAAAGTCCCAGCTTACCAGGAGGAAACTAAACGTCTGCATCAGTCTGCTCTCCTCTGCCTGCGTAGTGCGTGTGTGTGTGAGGGGGAGTAGGGAGGGGGTGCAGAGAAAGCGCTGCTCTCTGTAAGGGGAGGGGGAGGAGGCAAGGAGCAGCACGAGCAGCTCTCAGGAAGGGAGGGGGGAGAGCAGAAGCGCGCAGCAGAAGTTTCTTTTTGCCGTTTTAAGCAAAACTAGAATTTTCATATCGGCCACATTTTTGGCCGATGCCGATTAATGAGCCAGACGCCAAAATCGGCCCGATATATCGGCCGGCCGATATATCGGTTGGGCTCTACTTTTAAACATGCACACACAAACATTTACACCCATATTTTTACCTGCAAAGCTTCCAGAGCAGACCAGTCTTTACATAAGTGACTTGTTACTGTACATGGAAAAAAATCAGATTATAAATATATAGGTTAAAATGGTAATACACAAATTTTTCCTTACAATTTTTATCATGGTTATGTATAAACCATGAAAATTTATTGGCAGACAAAAATGACTGAAAACATTTTATTTATTCCAGAGGGAATTGCAAGATGATGCCGTTTGAGTGCATCTGTTATACAGTGTGTGGCAGGACAAAGGTAGGGCCCAGGCAGGGTTTGACTACCCTGCCACAGTTCCAACTCTAGGAACTGGTAAAAGGTCTGGTGGGTTCATATTGGGTCAGGAGGTCACTGATATATTCCAGTCCTAAACCATTCAGGGCATTATAGACCAGCAACAGAACTATCCTCTGACGGACAGGCAGCCAGTGTAAAGACTTCAGAACTGGACTGATGTGGTCCATGTTTCTGGTCTTCGTCAGTGTGTGTACATGCAGCGAATGATCCTTTCATAACCAAAATATTAGCAATAACCCGGTTGTGCACGGCCATGTAAACACTGGCAAAAACTAGTATATGCTCATATCCGGGCTATTAAAAACCCAAATATTACCACTGGGTTACTCCTTTCTAACCCAAATATTTGGTCTTTTAAACACGTATTTCCATTGAAAGGAATATTTAATTGTGTCCGTCAATGTTCTGCAAGGGTTCTTAGTCTTTGAGTAAACTACAGGGAGTTGTTGTACCAGCGATCAGACAGTACTCTGCATATCTTGCTAGTTTATATATCACCATGGCAACATGCATCCTGGGAGGAACTGGTGTGCAAACACTTACTCTGTCACTCATCTGGAAAAGTTTGGTAAAGGTGTGACAGGAAAATTGTCACACCAGCCAGAGTCAGTGAACCTCATCATTACAACCCGTTCCCACCAGTCCTGACTGACACCTTCATTTGTGTCCGGGGGAATCTGCGTGGATGTGGATGGCACACAGCTCCAGCTCTTGCTCCATTCCCCATCTCCACCACACCTTCTCTCCTTCTATGACACGCAGTCGTGTCAAGTATTTCTGGTGGAGGGTCGGTACCAGCACAGCAGCGCCAGCAAAGGAATGCTGTTGGCTCCGGACTGCAGTCAAGCCAGCCGCCTCTCGTGAAGCCAACTGGCGTTATTTCAGCTGTAATTCTGAAACTTGACTGCAGTGGCTCCGGATGGTGCCACTGCAGTCCGGACAGTGTTCACCCAGTGATTACACATTTGCAATAAGCTTAGCCTGTGGCAGGACGGAGTTGTGCACATGGTGGTATCCATGTATTTAAATGCCATGCGTGTTGTTTACATTTTTGTACTTTCTCACCACCTTCATCAGCTGTTATTAAAACTTTACGTTCAACGTTGGATCTGCGGAAATGTGGAAGCAACAACTCTGCTTCAAGTGTCTGTGTTAACCCCGTCCGCCTCAAATGTCCAACCAATCACACAATATTTCTCAGAGCTCCCCGAGAAGAAAGTTCTGCTCGGCTGATGGATTGAGAACAAACTACAAGCCGCCCTTAATCACATCCGCAACAACAAAATTATGTCATTGTGTTCTTGTGGCCCAAAGAACAGGAAAAAATTCTTGCTTCTCACGGAGTATGTAAAAGTCTTCAGATGTAAAGTTACCTATACTGACAAAAAGTACTTCCTTTTCTCCAAATGTGTTTTGAGCCAGTTTAATACAAAACCAGAGAGACCCACCCAGTTCTCCAGTCGCTGGAGTAATTTAACGTGGTCAACCAGTAAAACCAACTCTGACATTTTCTCACCATCTGTATTCAGACATATGTCATTTATCACTTTGGTCACAGCAGTGTCAGTGCTGTGGTGCTGTCTAAAACCGGACTGGAAGACATCAGTTGTTTTGTCTTAAAAAGTTGTTTAGCTGATAAAAAAAAAAAAAAAAAAAAAACAGCCAATGGTCTGACATAAAAACTGAAGATTGGAAAGATTGATTATATTTATCTTTTATAGTCAATGATCATCTTATGAATGGTGTTTCAAATGTCTAGTTAAATTCTGTTTGAAGTTGGTTAGTTGAGGCTTTCTTATTTTTCTTTGCGTATTACTCTAGGTTTGTTGTCTTTAGAGTAATTATTCTAAGGCCAAACTTTAACTGTGATCCGATCCCTGAAGGATAAAATGAAAGATAAAGTCTGCAGCAGAGTGTGAGTGTTTCCCTGGATGTCAGTTTGTGTTTTCTGCTGTTTCCTGGGGTAAGTTAGCAAATGATGAAACAAATAATGAGTATGCACTGAGCTATATACACACCTGAGATCTTCTCATATCCTCCTTTCATCAGTCTGCATAGTAAATATTGTTATTACTCTAAATAAGTGGTGTCACCTTCATTTACTTGGGAAAAGCTTGGACACCCTCAGCAGATATTGCAGTTTTCTCTCAGCAAAGCTCGGTCAAACGTCTGCTGCCAAATACTGAAATCCATTTTCACCTGAGTCATCGTTTTCACCATGTCTTCTGTTCATTTCAGTTCAGCCGTGTAAACTTGTTTCAGTTTGTTTTATTAGGGGCTCAGAAGCTACACAACAGGTTCAAAATCAGAGTTTACGCACAAAACTTTCTCTATGAACAAGTAAATAAATTATTAATCAGCCACCAGGGTTCAACCTCTGTATAAATAATAAATGATTTTTCTGCCCGTTTGTCTAGATTTCTTTGGTTTCCCTTACTCGGCAGTTTAAAGTCCAACACAGTTTCACTTGTTTGGAAAGGTTCAGGGACAGATTTAAAGCTTTAATGTTTCTGTTTGTTTCTCCAACCTTACAAAAAACAACATTTATGTCCAATAAGAGGAGCAGCCTCTTCAGATGATATAAACAAATTGTTAAATAAAGGTCATGTTTAGATGAATAAAATGTTTCATCACACAAGAAAAACTGCAGTTTTCCTTTCTCTGAATCAGCTAAAAAAACTGTTGGAAAGTTGAAATGCTACCCTCAGATTTAGGTCCGTTTACAGTTCTGGGTCCTAGACTGTGGACCTATGGGGGTCAGATTATCATCTGAGTGCAAACTCCACTGGAGTCATCTTAAAAGTTGTAGTTCACTCTTCATCCACTAGGGGCTGGCTCCAAAACAGAGCAAATCCCCACAGACTCCCTTGTTAAAAAGGCCAACATAACAGCAGAAATAAACATGTTTGCAGCCTGGTTCAAAAAATAATTTATAGGTCAAATTTACCTTCACATCAACTGTGAGTGGGGTGAATTTTTTTTCATAATTAATCCATTTATATTAGGAGCGTGTCCTTTTGATTGACAGGCGGCAGACTGAGTGACGGTTTTAGCTGTGGAGGCTAATAGTTAGCTCCCTGCTTGCTCACAGGAAGGCCTCAGCCTGTAGCAGAGTTGCACAACAGCGATTTTTAGCTAGTTAACAGAAAGCCTGAGCATGTATTACCTTTAAACCACCTACCTTCGTTCGTTCTTGTTAACTTTGGATTAGCTCGGTTAGCATATTGTTTGGCTGCCCCGAGGCCCGGAGCGGCCCTGTCTATGCCCATTTTAAAATGTTCTGGGAGCGATGACACATGCAACACGGCAAGATGGCGACGGTGGGAAACGCCAAACTGGCTTCACTTTCAGCTCTTTAGACGTGACCAGATACTACGTCCACTTTTTTGCACTTTGGTTTTAAGTCGCACAGATTTCTGAACCTCATCTGGTTGTTTTCCCATCGTTCCTTCTCTCCGCCAAAGAGCTGATGCAATCATTTTCGTCTTTCCGTTCATTATAGAAAAAATAACTCAAAAAGTTATTGATGGTCTTGACTGAAATTTTCAGGAAATGTTGACAATGGCACAAGGACAAACTAATTTAACTTTGTTGTTGACGGGAATCACCATCTGGATCCAGGAATCTTTTAATTTATCATTGTGAGATTACTTTTCTGCATCTTATCCTCACCTCATGTCTTTCTATCTCTGTTGTCCGAAGTGGACGCTCCCTGTGAGCTGGTGGAGGTTGAGGATGATTAAAATGGATGTCCGGCTCTTCGGGGGAAACATGAAGACCTGAACCGACCCTTGTGGGCTCCCTGCAGCAGCTGGTCTGAGTCAACACTCCGTTCGGTCTTTTGTCAAATCAGCCGCTGACTGATGCTGTTTGACAAAGAAAGGAAAAGGTCATAGATGGCAGGACGGCTTGTTGTCCAATATGAGACAGACATACAGTTGCACTCAAAATCATTCAACCCCCCCTGCAAATAAGGTTTATTTGCAAAATAAACAAATTAGCAACTGTTTGCAACAAACAAATCAAAGAAGAGTATTTAAAATAGCTCAACACAACTAATATTACGAGTGGTTTCTCCTAATTCAGCACAAAATGTCACTTTTTATGATCACTGCAGTCTCAAAGTTGTGCCCCTGAATAGAATTCCTCATGAGAGTACATGTTATGTAGAATGAATGTAACTGCTGTAAAAGGGCTGAATCGAGGCTGTGCAGTGTTTTCACCATCAGAGAGCCGTACTGGAGTCTACATGGGACTGTACCGAGACCACCTCCAGAGGTCGGTTTCGGTACGGTTCTTTAGTCCGGACCAAAAACAAACTGGTCCACTTTCACACCTGCCCAAACATACCGTACTTGCAGGTGTTCCAAACTCCAGTCCGCTTTAACCGGACCAAATCATGTAGGTGTGAAAGCACCCTTAGAAAACAGCTACAGACTCAAAGTTCAGCATGAATGAAGCAAACAAAAGATTTTTACATCGTCACAGTGTGGTTAGCTTTTAACAGGTATATTATGATGTATGAGGCTCTGTCTGGAACAAGCAGCAACCTCTGAAGGCCAACTATAAGGCAAATGCGGAAATCTGGAAAAGTGCAAAAAAAAAATTCTAAATCTTTCTTCATCCACTAGGGGCTGGCTGCAAAACAGAGCAAATCCTCACAGACTTTTGTTAAAAAGACCAACTTCCCAGCAGAAATAAACATGTTTGCAGCCTGGTTCAAAAAATCATTTTCAGTTTATGAGGTCAAGTTTACCTTCATGTCAACTGTGAGGGGGAGAATATTTTTTTTTATAATGAACCCTATTAGATGTTATTTAATCTTGAAATTATACATATTAAGGGGTGTGTCCTTTTGATTGACAAGTGGCAGACCAGATGCCAGCCAGTGGCTAACAGTTAGCTCCTTCTTTGCTCTCGGTAAGGTCTCAGTCTGTAGCAGAGTAGCAAAATGGTGGTTTTTAGCAGCTTGATGCAGAAGACAAATATGTAGACGAACTGACAGTTCTTCTGTCTCCTATATCGTTTATATGCATGATTTGGTTAGATTTTCGGAGGGCTTGTGCATCCATGACTTGATGCAGAAAATGGAGAAAAACCAACTGAAACTGTGAGGAACAATCGCGGAGAAGAAGGAGATGGTTGTAGCTTTTGAAGAATGACTGTGTGAGTGTGTCAGGCGTGTTTGGTGGTTGTAAACAACTTATTAGCAGAGTCTTATTGCCCCCAGCTGCAGTCTGAATCTGATGTTGGATTGCAGAAGTAAACTGAATTCAACAATGCCCACTAGTGGATAACGGACTTAACCATGGAAACGTACCGTAAAAGATGCATGGAAGAATGAGGGCAGAGATCTATGACAATGTTTAAAATGGACACTTCTATTTATGTACCTAAAGAAGCATAAATGGGCCAGAGTGCTGACAAAAAAAGCAAAAACTGTCGACAACAGATGAACAGGGTCTAAAAGTGATGTCCTGAACAAACAGAACAAATCCAGCGAGGACCGAAGTCTCTGCCAGATGTTTTTTCAGATAATAATGTAACATTCAGTTCCAACCAGGCATCTTCCAACTAACAGTGGAAAACTAACAGATGAGACAACCAAAGACCTGCTCACAGCAGCTACTTCACAACCAAATCATTTCATATTTGTTAAAAATGTTACCCGGCTAACAGAGCAGCAGCTGCAAACAATTTCACAGCTGAGCGATTCTTAGATGCTGCCATTCAGCCTGTTTGCTGCCTCATTATCACTTTTTAACAGCTTTTGTTGAAGCTGAAGCCATGAAGAGAAGCTAAGGGTCTGTCCGGAGTGGACATGGATGAGTTACAGCAGAGGCAGTTTATTCACCCAGATAGAAGACGTTAATTCAACCTTGATTTCTGGTTAAAATGGTAAATTTTGAAAATATATAATTGAAAATCACCTCTGTTTTTGAATAATAACCTTCAATGAACTCTGTTTCCATTACAGCTGAGCTGTTTAAACAGAGGAGTACGGGGTGAAACCCTTTGTCGAGCTTAGTTTTTGGTAGAGATCCCCCGGATAAGCACACTACATCCAGAGCAGGTATTCAGCTTTCAGTCATACAGTATGTGGAGGGGCTATAGGTAATCTCTACAGGAGAACACAACTCACACAAGAATCTCAGCCTCATCCTTTATTAACTGTGCGTACACATAGAAGTGTGATTTATGTGTGCATACAAACATTTCCACGCAGAGTATGGAATTTATCAATTTCTACTTGTGCGTAGAAAAATGTGTACATTTAATCATGGTTCTTACCATTCGTACGCGTAAAATCTAGTGCTGGAACAGGGAAATGAATGCACTTGAATGCACATAGGGCCAGATCTACTCAGGTTAAAATTTGCGTGTAGTAATTTGCATGTGCAATCTGTAATATTGTGTGACGGTCTGAAGCACGATTTGCAGGTGATTTACAAAGAATGATGGTGCAAAGAATGACAGCAGGTGCAAATGTGTTGGAAACACCTCTACTGTATATAGATAAGGTTTTGCACATCTCGAGGATTGCAGCGCGGCGAATGGTGAGAGATGACAGCGCAAAAGGAAATACGACCCCATGGAGATGGAGATACTGTATTAGTGAAAGAGGGAAATGAAAATATAATTAAAAATAAGTATGATAAATATAAAAATTCAAATAATATAGCTGCTGTCAAAAGATTAATTTTTAAAATCATGATTTCGCAGACGCTTCATAGTTAGAAAATAATCGCAATTTGAATTGCATTTGTAAAATTCTGTTGTTTTGCATATGGCAGTTCTAAGCCCACAATGTAGTATATTTTACCATAGTCTTTACTGGGAATCAAATGAACACAGAATTTCCTTTTTGACTCTTTTTTTAAGTTAAAAATAGTGCACTGTAGACCTACTTCCAAATATTATGAGGAATAAAGTAACACAGTGCTTACTATGAGAGATGAAATGTTATAAGACTACTCGCTTATGCAACTTTTAACAGTAAATAATAACACCATTAAAAACTATTACATTTCCCATCTGTACATTTGTAATCTTCTTTAGAATTTCGTGTTAAGATTTCTAGTTATCCGAGTGGATTCCTATATTTTATATTTTTTTATCTTCTAGTTTATTATATTTTATTATGCACCGTGGGTTTGAGAGGACTGTAATTTAATCTGCGTTGTTTGTCTACCATATAGCACATTTGACAATAAAGTTGAGTTGAGTTGAAAATTCATAGTTGGAAAAATCCGCAATCACTGGTAGGAAATTTCTGTCTCCCTTATGACAAACGGAGCAGTCTAAAACACTGACTGCCACAGCAGGATATTTTTAACATTTTCTAGTCATAAAAGAAGAATGTCATCCTTGTAATTCACCTGAGCTGCATATGGATGAAAAAAAGTCCAAATGACAGTAAGATGAAATAAAAAAAGGGCACTCTTGACATGAGATTCAGAACTCCTTCATCATCTTCATCTCATGCAGCAGCTAACAGAAAGTTAATCTTCTTTTTAGGTTGACCTGGCTCAGGTTTTCTGCAAGTTTGGGCTGCTGGGCACTCCCTTCTTTAATCAGCATCCAGACTTCCTCCCTTTCATATCTGGGAAGGCATTTTAGAGCCTTAAATCTGGGGTCAAGCGCTGTTGCCACTTTCAACCACTTGACATTGGTGCTTTGCTTTCGCTTCGATAGGTCTGTTACGGCCCAGGGCCTGTTGGCCTGCAGGGCCTGTATGCAAATATGACTGTGCCATTGCTTGCAGGTGATTGGCCGGCTCATCCTGTTCCTGCTGCAGCGCCCTCCTGATGGTGCTCCTCTAGGATTGGTCGCCTGCTGCTCCATCTCCCCTGTGATTGGCCACCTTTGATGACTCAGCCCTACTTAAAGACCTGGAGACCATCATTCTAGGCAGCTGTGTCAGATTGGTGCACAGTTTGCCATTTTGGGACTGAATCGTGGTGATGGTAAAACTGGTTGTCTGTGGTAGTTGAGTATTTGTACTTTGCTGTAGATTTACAGAAGCCTTTGGCTGTGATTTTTCATTTGGGTTTGCTGTAGTTTCACAGACCCTTTTGAACTGTGTTTTAAGTGCCAGTGTTGGCTTTAGTACCTGCTCCTGTCACAGGAAGTTTTTGTGTTGTATCCCTGTTCTTGTTTGTTGTCACCTTGGCCAGGGAACAAGTCCTGATTCAGAGACTAAGTTGTGAATAAATCACTGTAATTTTACCTGGTTGTCTCTGACGGTTTGTGTTGCCACTCCCATTTTCCCCTGGGCCTAGTTTGGGGTGGTAACAAGGTCAGATGTGATGGCCACTTTAAACCAAAGCATATAGCCTGGATTATCGTCAGAAGCGGTCATCAGCCGGAAAAAAATGGCACAGTGCAGGCAGGACCACGGAGCAGGATATGTACCGTTCTCCTCCCAAAAGCTCAGTTACATACCTGCCAAGAAATTTAAGTGCAATCAATCAAATGCCAATTATGAAACAGAAAAAGGATGAAGTCCTGCACACTGTTATGCTACAGTGAAATAAAAATATTAAAAACTCAATTTTTAGAGCCTGTGTGTAGGCCTTCCTCCTCTTCATCTTTCAGTGTTTTCATATAACTCCCAGAAAAGCTACAAAATTCAATTTAATTTGAGCAATAACTAAACGTTCAAAGAGAGGATAATAAATCGGTTGCATTTTAAATTTCAATAAAACAAGTTTAAGATATTTACCTGCATGGTTCAAGGAGTGTTTCAAGCTTTTTGAGCTTCTCCAGTTCTGCATTAGTCAGCATGGCTGGTGTGCTTCTTTGTTGATGGAGCTCAAAAGTTGCCTTGACAGCGTCCTTGCTAGGGATGGTGAATACGAAGCTTCATGAGACACTGAGACATTTTGACACAGCTGCCAAGAGATTAACACGAAGTCTCGAGACATTTGAGACAGTCAGTATGATCTCCATCTGCTTGCTGTAGATGTGTACTGCAGCTGAGGGAAGTGCTGCCTGGAGCTGTTTTGTCTCCGACACGGTGTATAATAAAAGATACGTTATCAACCTTCTGTTAGTGTTTACTTTGTGGTTAATATCTTGGAATGATCCTCTGTGATAAATTACATATTTTTCAACAAATTCCCAAGCGACTGGAACCTGTGTTAAGCATTGACAGATTAATAAACCCAGTCTCTTCAAGATTTCAGCTCGACACTTGCGGATGACGTAACGAGGCCTCGGTTAGTGTGGTCACGTGGCTTTTGGCATGCTGAGACTTCCACCAAAACAGCGGTAGCGAGACTTCCGGTTCATAAGATCGAGGCGGAGTCCAGCAGATGGGCTCGGGCATAACATCCGTAGTCCTTGCTTCTCAGAAGCTGGGTGATCATGCTGAGAGTGGAGCTCCACCTGGTGGAAACATCTTGAATGAGGGGCTCCTGTGGCTTTCCAAACTCCTCTTGTGCTTGCAATTCAACTGCATTTGCTGGACTGTGCTTAAAATGTCCAACCAATTTTCAGCATTTTGCCAAGATGTTCTCAAGACCACTGTCACGGAGTGACGTTGGAATCAAGCTCTGTAGACTGCACACAACTGCACGGCTTGTGCTTGTAAGGCAGAAGTAAATGGTAAATGGACTGTACTTATATAGCGCTTTTCCAGTCATACTAACAAACTCAAAGCGCTTTACACTACATATCACATTCACCCAGTCACACACACATTCATACCCCGATAGGCACATCGGGAGGCAACTTGGGGTTCAGTGTCTTGCCCAAGGACACTTCGGCATGTAGTCTGGGGAAGCCTGGAATCGATCTTCAGTCATCCTTCGGTTGAAAGTCGACTGCTCTTCCACCTGAGCTACAGCTGCCCCTCAGCTACAGCCGCCCCTCAAGTCTTTCTTCTGCTGTCATATTACAGGCAGTCGGTGCCACCTTTGCCGCAATATCCCAGTGCTCTGCACCTTCAGAAAACTGTTGGGCACACGTTTCTGCGAAGTGCGGTTTCTCTGAGTGTTCAACCGTTAAAGCAAACGAATGCAGCTATGTAGTGTGCAGTAACTCTGAGATAATTCTGGTTGCTCAGACGTCCAGTAATCCTGGTTAATGCCGCATGCATTTGCATTTTGCAGGAGACTGATTTTAGATAGTTTCTCAGTTTCATAAAGCTTCTCCATGCGAGCAACAATTGTTCCCCCCGATGGTAACGTGTAAGCAGGGTCAGAACTTGCCAACCTGATTATGTCCCTCAAACCCAAATCTTCAACGATGTTGACTGGTCTGCAGAGAGGGACCCAACTGCAGTCATGGTATGTCGCCATATATCCAATCCACGCTGGAAGTCCTAATCGGAAGTTTGTTCTTCATGCAACTCACTAAAATTTAACCCTACCCCTACCCCTGACCCTTCTTCTAACCCTAACCACCCGACTACACCAAACGCATGTGTTTGCAAGCCGCAGATAGTCACTCTTCGTGGTGTTTAACTAACTTCCTGTATAGATTGGATATACAGTATGGCAGCATCCTTATCGGCAATTGTAACTGTAGTTAGGTACTCTTGGGTCTGCAGCCAGTTGCCACCCATCTGGCGATCGCTGTGGTTAATTTCTTTTCATCCAAGGGTCTGTAGCGACGCCCGCACCCTGGAATAGTTCTTTGGTGGGGCTGTGGCTCGCTAGGTGGGGAGGCACCAACTGAAACACCTGGGTGTTTCGCCTGGAGGTGATAACTTAGACTTGACGTGCTCCAATGGTAGCTGAACTCCTTGAAAGAAATGCTGCATTGTACCTGAGTCTTGTCAACAGAACTGTCTGATTTTTTTTTTTTTTTTTTTTTTTAAGTTAAACAGGCTGTTTAAAAGTCCGGTCGCCCTTTTTTCATCCATCATCTATTACCGCTTCACAAAATGGCCTAGGGGCTGACTATGGGTTAGTCAGAGGGACAAAACAGCTTACGTTTAAAACGTGATTAAAAAAACAAACAAACAAAAGAATGCATTATGTATTTTTTTAAAGGTGCCATGACATCAAATTTCACTTTTCTGGGGTTTTGGGGGTATAATATGATCTGTTGTGCACTGATGAAGCCATGTGAATGTCCAGAGTGAATATCAAAGTTCCTGTTTATGGTCTGTCAGCTTTGTCTCTCTGCTCAGAAACGGTTGAATCAGACAGCAGCTTATCATTCTACATAGTTCTATCATTCTACGTAATTCAATTGCTCAAATCAGAGCACTCTATCAAGCAAACAGCCCCACCCGCCCCCCCTCTCCTTCCACCCTCTGCTGCTCACCCCCCCTCCCTCGGCTGATTCAACTGTGTGAGCTGAGTAGGCTAACTGCTGAGCAGTCAGGTCTGGGTTTTCAAACAAATGGATTTAAAAGAAAACTTCTGCAGCAACACTGAGGGAGGCGACCACACCGTTGTCATTACATGTAAGTTAATTTATTTTCTAAATGCTGTCTTGTCGAGAAGGGTCCATCTGCGGCTCGCAAGACAGGGGCGTGTCGTAGAGTGGGCGTGTTGTAGTGTGACGTTACTCGACGACACGCCCACCAGGCCAATGAGAGCACGGTAAAATCTAGTCCTACCCCTGACCCTTCCCCTAAACCTAACCAGACCCACCCACAATGTGACACGCCCACAATGTGACACGCCCACTGTAGGACACGCCCACTGTAGGACACGCCCACTGGGTTGCAAGCCGCAGATAGATACACTTGGTCTTGTCTGATAAACGTAGCTAACTGTCTGAAATGCACATGCTGCTAACAGATAGCCTTTAGCAAACTCTGACTGCTAGGGCAGCTTGACCTACTTTCTCTAAAGCCCCTTTCAGACTTGCACTGGAAAGCGGTAATACTGCGGACTCTGTCCTTTATAACGCTGCATTCAGACATGCGATCCGCTCTTTTACCTCGGAGATGTCGCAGACATGTACCGGCTGGACACCCATGTCATAAGATAAATAAGGTTATAGCCAAATAAGGTGTAGCCAATCAAAATGAAGTCAACTTGGTCTTTGGGTAAAGCTTCATATCATTACTGCACTGAGGGAGGGAGGTCTAGCATGCCTGCTGTAAAAAGTGACATTTTTTTTTCTTTGGAAAACTAACATATGCAGTAATATGAACTACATGAACTAGTTTTTACTGCTATGTCATAACTCCTTTAATGTGTTCTGCTGTTTGATCACACTTCTTGATGCTATTCTGCATACTTTGGTTAAAAACCAGTGCTCCTTTAACTTCCTGTTGTCTTTCCGTCATCTCCAAACGGTCTGTCCATTCTCCTCTGACCTCTGACATCAACAAGGCATTCTGGTCCAGACAACTGCTGCTCACTGGATATTTTCTCTTCTTCAGATCATTCTCTGGAAACCCTAGAGATGGTTGTGTGTAAAAATCCCAGTGAATACTCAGACCAACAACAATGCCACATTAAAGTCACTTAAATTCCCCTTCTTCCTCATTCTGATGCTCATTTTGAACTTCATCATCTTGATCGTGATTACGTAACTAAATATATAGTTGCTGCCATGTGATTGGCTGGTTAGATAGTTGTGGTAACAAGCTATTGAACAGGGGGAGGTATAGGTGGAGAGTTATTGGAGAAAGAGTTGGTAAACGTAACTCTGATCGTCATTCCTGCAGCTTCCTGGCAATTAAAGTTAGAAGATCTTAAAGGTACAGCATGTAAAAAATCAAAGGTCAATGGCAGAAAAATGTGATATATCATTCAAGGCTGTTTCTATTGATGTGTAATCGCTGCACTAGAATAGCTGTTATGTGTTTATTTTCTTAGAATGAGTCATTTATATCTACTTGCTGGGCGGTGCACATATAGAGGCTGCCCTATTTGTTCCACCATTTTTACTATGGTGTCCCTGACTGGACAAAACAATATGTGTGAAGTGAGAACTCTTTGAACTTTCAAACTGCTGTACCAGCTTTGTTTAATGGGAGTTAGAGACTGTTTGGGATCAGCAATGCCTTAAAGTTGTACTTCCGTGGTCATTTCATTAATATTTCTGTGTTCTCCATTATTATTGAATGCATTCTGCATCGTTTCTGTTTAAAAAAAACCTTCTGGTTGCTTTGTATCCAGCTGTATTTGTATACTAGAAGAGAGGCTTGTGGTCCAACGGCAGGCTTTTTCCGGGTCCTTCTCATGAATTTCCGTCTGATTGGCTGCCTGCCATCAGTGTATGAAGGAAGCTCCGCCCTCCGCTCTTATTTCGCTACAGACAGGAAATAGAGCCGACAAACAAGTTTGTTCCGTCATGCTAACAAACAGTTAGCTAATTAGCTTCTCAACTCCGAAGCTACAGTCGTGCCGTCTTTACTTCTAGTGTGTAGTGGAGGGTTACCTGCCTTCCAATGGACAGATAGAAACCCCCACGTGGGATACGCTATTTGCAATGTTACGTAGAAGTGCAAGGCTGTTCCCGATTCGCTCTTTTCTTCGTATTGTTTCTGTGATGAGGAAGCACAGCCGACTGGGGGAACGCAACGCTAGCAAGTCAGCATGTGTAAGTAAACAAGGGGAAACCCCTCCGTATTTCAGAAGGAGCAAGTTAAATGGGTTTTCAGTGGAAGGAGG
>JALJCO010001985.1:82500-411098 GCA_023101725.1 Atherinomorus stipes | reverse complement strand
AAGAGGGTTTATAGAGCGAGTCCACCAGAAGAGGAGTGACATCATCATGTTGTTGCAGCAGCTTTTCTAGAAAGGTCCAAACATTTCCTCCTGTTCATGTTGCATTTCTGTTTTTGTTGTTTCACATTTCAGAATGATCTGGATTATAGACAATCAATAATCTGTGTAATCCATCATAGAGAAGCTTGTAGGTTCTGTTGTGCCTTAAATATTCACTTTGCATCTTTTTATGTTAATAAAGTTTTTTTTTTAATATTTTGTTTTCTCGTGTACTTCCTAAAGTGTCTCCAAGTACCAACAATGGTACTTTTCCTGATCTCAGCCTGGTCTCCAACATGCAAATTCCATGTTATGCTGTTATTAACTTACGTTAAATGAGTAAAGAAGGACGGACAGACTTTAAATCATCACTTCAGGAATGTTTTCATTAAAATGAAGAAGTTTTGTGTCTGACGGCGACGGAGGAAGAAAAACAGGAAGCACAGAAATGAAACTAAGAATGTGGAGAGCAGATGATGATGATGAAGACGTTGATGTGTCATCTGCAGGTTGTTTCTGTCTGATAGAGCTTCGTGGGACGTTCCAGTTGAAACTTCCTACTGGGAATTTCTGACTTCTGAGTTCAAATGAAACGCAGCATCAAACTGGAACATGATCCATATTTGTAGGTGGACAGAACCGCCTCATTTAAATCTTTATCTACTTAATTATTTTACGAGGCAACGACATTAAAGGTGAAAGCTACAACTTTTTTTTATCAAAAGAATTAATTTAGAAAAAAAAAGAATACATCCACAGAACGTCTAGCATCCTTAGAATCTAAGTATTACTTTTCCAAAAAATTAAATGTTTTATTAATTTTTATTTTGATGGGTTCAAAAATATGTAAATATTTACATCTGGTTACCATGCCAACCTCTAAAATAAAGGATTGGTAGCATTAGCTCAGGAGTTGCTAGCTTGATAGCTCTGTGTATAAACAGCATCCTTCTTGCTGCACATGTTTTAAATTTAAGCTGATAAAAGCGAAGCCGGATGAAGGTGAACGTGTCAGAGGTTGCTGCTTTCCTCCCTGGACATGTAAGTTAAACATTCATTAATGCTAATTAACGATTAGCTGGTTCCTGCTATGTTGCTAATGCTAACTGAGTAAGCGAGTGTTCGTGCGCCGCCTACTGATGGGGAGGAGTTAAACTTGTAACGATCACTTTTTTAAGAACAAAACTCATTCTTTCATTTTTAGGGTGTTCTTATTGATCTTTTTGTTGACTTTATCTACATCCAGGGATTTTTCTCTCAGCTGCTCCTGTGGTTCCTCCCGTCAGACCTCCTGCTTCTTCTTTGATCCACCACTGCTGGTCTGTGTGCAAATGTTGGACATTTATGGGTTTGTGTTTGCATGATCCCGCCACTACGCCTTCGATTGATGCCTACTCGGCCATGAGATGAGCCTTTGACCGACCGGTTGAGTGCGCCGACTGTCGCCTGGGAGTCCAGGTATAAGATCCATGCTTCACACTCAAAAATAGAGGTACCAGTTTGTACTTAAAAGGGTACAAAGCTTGTCACTGGGGGGTTCCTTTTTGGTCCTGGTCCATTTTTGTACCTTATCAAGCTGTATGAGTTAATAAAGTACAATTAAACCAATTAAAGATGATGAATAAAAGTCAATAAAATAGAGATTATGACAACAAACAAAGATGCTAATAATACATTAATAATTATTGTATAAATACTAGGGTACCCTTTAGGGTTAAAATGGTACAAATGTGTACTTTATATTGCTTTGGAGCCTTTTTCATAGTATATAGGTACTTCTGGCCTCATAAAGACCAATATTGTACTTTTGAGAGAACGTTTGTAAAAAAAATGTCTTGTACTGTTTTTGAGTGTTTTGAGTTTTAGATCATTTATTTCTATGATGCATTTGAACATTTTTATGATCCTTCTCTGGCAGATCGATGCGTACTCTCGTTAAGGCTCAGCAGGTTTACGTTATCATGCATGTTTCAGGTAAACGGCTGTTCAGATGGAACAATGTCAACAGAGACTTTGTTCTGTTAACAGGAGGTCTGACAGCTGGTTGATGATCCTGCTAATGATGAAAAGTCAATATGTACACGTGACTCCCTTCATCAGGCAGAGCTGCTGGTGTCAGAGACCTGAACCAGTCTGACTCTTCATCATCATCAGCGATCACCTGGAAGCTCCTTCAGGTAGGTCTTCCTGCAGTTTTTATCTTCTTGCGATGATAAAATCGCAAGAAGATACTTGCGATTTTATCGTGTAAAATCGCAAGTATCTTGTAGTATCTGTGTACTTACACATGTATAAATACATATCATAATTCCTGATTGGCTGGTTTACGTCTTCTGTGTGGATCAGCAAGTCATTAAAGTAAAACTAGAAACTTATAAATGTTTGTCAAAGTCAAACATGACATCCTCCAGGAAACATTCAGGCTCCTGTTAAACACGTACGAGTGATGGAGGGATGAAAAACTGGACGATTATGGAAAGATGAGACCGAATTTTAATCGGTTGAAGTGACTTTAAAACTACGTCATCACCTGTTTCGCCACACGACCGCGTGACTCCACCATATTTCTCCTGCAGGAAGACATCGTTCCGTCTCATTGAAACTTTAAAATTATTTGTAGAATATTCGGTTCACAAGTCAGATTCAGGTTCTCTGACGTTCTCGGTAGAACAATCAGAGGACTTTAGAACGAACCGATGGGAACCGTCCAGGAGGAAATAGATGTGGTCAAACTTGTATTATTGATCCTCGCAGCGCGCTACCTCGTGTTTGCTGCCGGTGAGATTAATTAAACTGGTTTAACTTTCAGATTTTCACCAGATTTTTCTCACTGTTCTATATTTGGTCTCTGTTAACGTTTTATTTATTTAGTAAAGCGATTTACTCATCAAGTTTTTGTTTTTATTTATTTGTTTTATTATTATCTGTAATAGAACATGTCTAAAATGAGTTAGATAATTGATGTCCATAATACATATGAGGGTGTGAGAAAATATTGATACAGTGAAATATCGTGATATTTCATGTTGCGATATCGTATCAATATTAAAAAGTGCTGTTTCGATATTTTCAGTTGCTGCCTTACACTGATATTTATGTGCATCTGCAGGGTCTGGTTAAACTTTACACACAGTCAAATGTGTATTATGTCAACTTTACACAAAGTACAAGTTAAAATGTTTCCAGGTTTAAACCAACTGCCCAGTTGTTTGAGATTATAAGGTTTATTTTTAATATGTACTTTGTGTTTTCATGTACTCCTTCAACCAGAACCACCGTGCACTTTGTTTTACTAATTTCACATGACTTAATGTCACTTATGTGAAACTGATTGATGATATTTTGTATTTCATTTTAAATGGATTCACTTTGGTCAATAAATTCAGAATGTTTTCAGTGACACATTGATTTTTGCAGAATCACTGTATCATGATATCATCATTATTGTAGGCAAAATACTGTAAAGTTTTACTATCATATTGTGAGGTACCTGGTGAATTCCTCCCATAATAAAATATAGTTGTATCATCATTACTTGTTCACCTGAGAAAAAGAATGTGATGCATCTGTATGTTATATATTGATTTATCAGTGAGTGGAGTATTTATGAATGAAGCATCATTATGCACATTCTAGAAAAGAGCTGTTAGATATTCATGTATGAAAGGGTTCATTCATTAATGTGATGAAGTTTGTTGGTTTATCAGCTTGAATGTTTGTCCAAGTTTCTCCAGTGATCAAACAGAAAATGTTGTTAATGACATGTAAAGTTTTATTTATTTGAAAGAAACTTGAGGAAACTAATGGAAAAAGAAATGTATCCTGAAAGTGGAGTATCTCCCTCAGCTGCCTGCAATTCCATGATTTCAAATATGATTTATGTGTTTAGTTGTGATCACACTCATCATGTATCATGAAAGGTTCAGTTCTTCCTCTGGTCCAGTTCAGACCAGTTCAGACCAGTGTGTCTCTTTGGTGTCTCCTCCCTCTGATGCTGCTGTGGAAGTGAAGACTTCCTCTCTGATCTGTCATGTTTCCTCTCCTGCAGGACAGACAAACATCACAGCTGCACCTGGAGATGACGTCATTCTGACATGCAGAGCTGCAGATGATGAAGACATCTCAGCTGTGAGATGGATCAGACCTGATCTGAAGCCAGAAGATGTCTTTTTGTACAGATGTCACAGGGTGAACAACCGGGTGCTGCCAGAGACCGGACTCTGCCCGCTAGCTTGGTTTTTAGCATGCTTTTTATGGTTTTTGTGTGGTTTTAACCTTGTTTTTATTCCCAAGCTAGTGGGAGCTTTTAACGAACTGATTGGCAGCACCTGGGGGAGAAGGACCCCTCCCCTGGCTTAATTGAATGCTGGAAGATAAAAGCGGACAACAGGAGGAGGACTGAGAGGACTGGGTCCAGGAGGTGCATCATCATCTGTTAGTTTTTAGGATGATTGTTGGTCTCTGGATCTTCACGACGTAGATTTCATCTCCTGACCTGGTCTGTTTCTAATCAGTAATAACATTTCTCTATCATCATCATCATCGTCATCATCATCAAATGATCAGATTGTTCTCATATCAACTTTATTTATTGAGCATTTTAACAAATCAGTTGAAACAAAAACTGAACACAGCATAGAAACAAAATAAAGAAACAACAGTAGAACAAGAAAACAACAAAAAAAACAGATCATGCTGGATCAAAGACCAGACCATGAAAATGGGTCTTCAGGTGAGCTTTAAATATTTTCACTCTCACTTTCACTGTCTTTATTAATAATGTAGGTTTCCATTCTGACATCATCGTCCTTGTTTTCTCTCTGAAACATGGTCGTGTTCCCTAAAACCTCCTTCAGCTCAGAGTTTAACAGAAACTGGT
The DNA here is from genome assembly GCA_023101725.1 of Atherinomorus stipes. NCBI lineage: Eukaryota > Metazoa > Chordata > Actinopteri > Atheriniformes > Atherinidae > Atherinomorus > Atherinomorus stipes. Next base: position 406,180 of record JALJCO010001985.1, on the reverse strand, counting down.
TCAGAGCTGCTGTCACTCCCACTAAACCTAAAGTCGTGTTCTGGCAGCTCAGTTAAAGAGATAAACCTGATACTGAACCATGAGAGAGAAAATCGGTAAGCCCCGCCCCTAACTGTCCCCCCCTCCGAGTTAAACAGTCCTCCCTTATACTCTCCTCTCTCTCCACTCACACTCTCATACTGGAAACTCTCATCTTCCAGTGAATTCCAGTTTATCTTCCACTAAACATCAGCTTTTATTTCACATTTTTATCATCACGACTGTTTCATGAATTTTTTCTTCCCTGATTGATGAAAACTGGATTATAGACGATCAATAATGTGTGATGTCATCATGAAGCAGATCAGCTGTGTGTGATGCTGATGTAACTTTTACTGGTGAATAAAGTTCAGTGTGAACCTGCAGAGTTTCATGGAGGTGTTTTATCAGGCAGCTGCTGGGAGTCAGAGAGGAGGAACCAGTCCAGACTGGTCCTCCGGTTACAGGTAGACACGACAGACGCCTGCTGTCTGCAGGGTTCTGCCTCCTGGTTCTGCTTCCTGGTTCTGCTTCCTGCGACTCCGACTCGCATGAAAAGTTCCAGATTCTATGTTTCATCATAGAACCATTAAGGAAGGAACTGGTTTCCAGTCTGGGATCGTTTCCATCCAGTAACACTAATGATGTTCGTGTTGTGGCTTTATAATGTTTCATTTCCTCATCATGACTCAGACAGACGGATGATCTGTGGGTGCAACAGCAGCATGACTCAGCAGTTTTATTTACTGTAATTATGTTTACTGACAACAGCTCATGCTGGTGTGTGTGTGTGTGTGTGTGTGTGTGTGTGTGTGTGGTGGTGAAACTCTGCAGCCGTCATGGTGGACCCTGAACGCACTGTCATGCTTCACTGAGACTACAAGCTGATGAAGTCTCATGTGTTTGTAACTCAGGACTCTGTTAGAGACGACGTCTCCGTCCTTTACTGGACAGAAGAAGTCCAAACAGACCTGGACCGCTTCTGAAAAAGGCGTCTCCCAGTTCAACCAGTTTCCTTCTGCTTCTAACAAGCATGCAAATGTTTGTGGTTCAGAGCTGCTTGTGTCCAGACTGCAGGAACAAACGTCCTTCCCCGCAGGACTGGACGTCTCCTGTTCTTAGGACATGAAAGTGAAAGCAGACGCCAGTAACTTTCCATCCCCAGTCTGACGGAGCTACAGACGGATTATGGCTCTTTGAAGGATGCTGGATCTTGAGGAGCTGCTCAAAAGACTGACTTGTTCTTATTTTCCATTTTTCAGTTCAGAATTCAGTCAGCAGTGATTAATCTTTATCAAGAAAATAACTGGTATTAGTTTATAAGGTGAGATTTGTATTGGAATAATTCAATCTTACACATTCCATCAATATATACTCAGTTGGTGGGAAATATTCTGAATTATTGGTCATAATTTTTCATTAATATTCCCCGAGCTTTGACAGTGGCATCACTATTTTGGATTTTCACTCATTAAAAAACTTATGGCTCCAATTATCTTCCATGCAAAACAATTTTACTTCAAAAATGTTCCACACAAGGACATTTAGTGATTCAAAGAATCTCAGTCTATATAAGAATAAAGGCTGATGAGAAACTATGTATCTATATAAAAGCTACAAAATGGGAGTACTAAAAAAAAATGCAGGAAAAATACAGAAATATAGTAAAAATATAGATATTGTACAGACTCATCAGAGGAACTAGTGAGGGATTCTGCTGCATCATCATCCTCCATCACTGCAGAGACTCTGAAACCTGATACCAGAACGATGATGATGAGGTTACAGAGTTCCAGCTTCTGATAAACACTCAGAGAAAAGACTAAAAAACAAACACAAAATTCAGAATAAAGCTTTATTTGAATGAAATCTTGATACAGATTCAGTTACACTGAAAATACAGGATTTAATATCAGAATATTTATAATTAATCATGTGCACAAAGCTGAGTGTTGACTTGTTTCAGAATAACACAGATTAATAACTCCTGAATGTTTCTAGACCAGTTTCTGCTCTACATGAAATCATCTGTTAGAATACAACAGAATAGAATAGAATAGAATAGAATAGAATAGAATAGAATAGAATAGAATAGAATAGAATAGAATAGAATAGAATAGAATAGAATAGAATAGTGTTATTGTCATTGCATGTAGTGAAGCAACAAAATTTCTGGGTTCTCCAAGTACATAAAAATGCAAAAGAATGTATTAAAATATCAGTTCTGCACGAAATGAAAATATAAACAAGTAAAACTATATTTTCATCTGAATTCAGAAAAAAATCCTCATTATTTATGAAAGTTTACTGATGGGACTGAAGTTTTGTTAGATGTTAAAGATTAAATAAAACCTGATGAACTCAGCTGCTATTACTGATCTATAATCTATAATGTGGTGTACTTTTTTAAAAATAGAGCTGAATGATGGAATCAGGGTTAATGTAAACACTCACATCACAAGGTTTCTAGTGTTCTAGTATAATTAAAACTGAACAGTTACAGATATTCATTCATTCAGTTTTATTTCTGCTTTTTTTTAAACAAACACAGAAATTACAGCCACTAACAGGAACAGGCTGAAAAACTAATGCTTCTCTGATTGGTTGAAAAAGGTGCAAATGTATAAAAAGTAAAGTGCAATAAAATAACTTGGTACTTAGTAAAGGTTGATCCTCTGCAGAACTGATCAGTGTCGTCGTCCCCCCTTCCTTAATGATCTTCTCTCCCACCAACTTCAACATACCCGACACCGGACCAGTAAACGACCCGTCTCCAGACAAACATACCCACCACCACCCTCCCCCTCCACCTTCCCCTCCGCCTCTATCTGCACGACTATCAGTGGAAAACATGACTGACGAGCCCAAACAGATCCTGGCAAGTCTCCCTGACCGCAGTTACCAGGCGGAACTCAGTTACAGGAGTTAAGCTCCGCCCCCAAAGTTGAGCTCCACCCTGAACACTGCAAAAACTCAAATCTTACGTGTATTTTTCTCATTTCTGGTCAAAATATCTCATCACACTCAAAATAAGATAAAATTACTTAAAAGAGAAACATTTCAGTGACATATAAGATCTTGTTTTAAGGCGACGCATCTTTTCAAGAAAATTTGCAGAATTTATATTTTTTTCTTATTACAAGCAAAATATTTCTCTTTAAGCAATTTTGTCTTACTTTAAGTGTGACGAGATATTTTGACTAGAATTGAGAAAAATCGATTTTTTTGCCGTGAACTGTCGGCTGCAGCAGAACTGCCTCCAGCTTCTCCTGAACGTCTTGAAAACATCTAACCGTCTAAATGAAAGAGTTTTTCTGCAGCCAGAAGCTTTAACGTGATCTTAGTGGAGCAGGTGGAGGTGGAAACAACCAGGAGGACAGAGATGGAGCATCTGTGATATTATTATGGGCTGTTCTCTGATGCCGGTCTGGATCTGTGACATCACACCATGAGCACAGCGAGCAGCAGCAGCAGCAGCAGGGCGGATGCTGACGTCCTCCCGCCTCCGTCCTTCTGTCCTCCCTGCTCAGTAAGTTTAAACTTTGCATATTCGCCACGAGGAGCTGCAGAGAAGCAGAGAGATCTTCATCATGGTGGTGAAGATGACTGAGAGGCTGCAGCTTCCAAGCAGTGTTGATGAGTAATGAAGTAAAAATACTTACTTTAACTAAGTAGTATTTTTTAATATTTGTACTTTACTACTACTATTTCTGATTACTTTTGCTTTTACTTCACTACATTTTCCCCCAAAAATCAATACTTTTACTCCGTTATATTTACCTGAGTATCCTTGATACTCGTACAAAATAAGAAGGGACGTGACAGCCAATGACAATCTTTGTTGTAGTGGGACTAATCAACTAATCGTTTACTATCAAAATAGCTGGTGACTAATTTCATAATCGACTAATCGTTTATTGTTCATAAGCTTTGTTTTTCCTCTCATAATTCCGGCTGTAGCCTCCGCTGCCTTGTCTGTCTGTCTGTCTGTCTGCTCAGCTGTTGACACAAATAAACACAAACACTACCTGTCAAAAGTTTGGACACGTTCTGGAATAGATTTACTGAGAAAGTGATTGGTTCTCGGGCTGGGATACACTGAAATATTGCAATATTTTCATGTGCTGATATCATACTGATATTTAAAAATGTGGTATCGATCCATTTTACTAATGAAATCTCGCAAGATTTTGTCGTTCAGTCAAGAAATGTTGGGTGTTTTCATGAAATCTTGTGATATTTCACCGTTACCTTACGAAATCTCGCGATATTTTGTTGGTAAAATAGATCAATATTGCCTTTTTGAATATCTACAGTATATGAAATCTGCATATGAAAATATTGTGATATTTCTCAGATATTTTTGTACATGGTTGAAACTTAAAAACCTAAAAACTAAATTAAATAAAGAAAATGTTAAACTTAAATTTCTGATTGTGTTTTATTAACAATACTTTTTACTTTTGATTGTAAATACTAGCTACTTTTTTACTTGTACTCAAGTAATATTCTAGCAGGCAACTTTCACTTTTACTTGACTAATTTTCCAGTACATACTTTCACTTTTACTTGACTAATTTTCCAGTACGGTACTTTTACTTTCACTCAGATAAGACTTTTGGGTACTTTACACAACGGTGGACCCACCTGAGGCCACGTTCAGCCCGACGGAGCGACGGACGACGCTGAAGTCTCTCTGGCTGCTTCCTGAGCTCCTGACTGTGATCAGACACTCGTACGTCCCCGCGTCCGCCACGCTGGCGTTCTGCAGGACCACGGAGACGTCCCCGTCCTCCACAGAGGACGAGTCTCCCAGCTTCACTCGGCCTCTGAAACACGGGTGCTGGTAGTTTTCATAGGAACGCTTCTCTCTGTAGAAGAAGACGTAGTCCTCTGGTCCCAGATCAGACCTGATCCACTCCAGCATCAGGACCTGCATGTCTCTGGGAGCCAGACACTGAAGAAGGACGTTCTGTCCAGCTTCCACCTCCACATGCTGCTGGTCTGGGACACAGAGACAGAAGTTAGACATCTGGACGTCCTCTTAGTGGAGTTAGTTAGTTACGAGTGAACTTGGAATTAAAGATAAATAAAATAATTTAACCCTTTAGATGACGGTGTCACTTTGTTGTTTCTCAATTTTTAGGACCAAATGTCCCTTTAAGTTAAATTAAACCCACATTTTAAAATCCGACTGTTAAAATAAAATCTAATAATGTATTTTGTGATGTTTGGGTTTCATGTTTTTATTTTGTAAATAATTCAGGCATTAAAAGGTTAACTATTAAGCAAAATTCACAAACATCATAGTGGAAAAAAAAGAATAAAAAAAATGAATAAAAACAGCCTTTCCTCTCCTTCTTCTTCTAGTGTTGCAACCCTTAACAAGCTACTACAGGACTATTTTAACTCTGAATAAGTCGTCGAGCTTATTACGATCCTGACTCATGATCAACAGCTGATTCTGCTGGTTCATGTCTGCCTGTAAAAAAGCAAAATGGTCGCGCGCTGTGGTGAAGGGGAAACGCTGAAAACCACACAGTCAAACTTCCTGCAGGAAGTCTTACGGTGGCGTTGAACTGCCACAGCGATTAAATAAATGTTGGAACCATATCTCGTTATAACGAGATATGGTTCCAACATTTATTTCATCGCTGTGGCAGTTCAACGCCACCGTATGGGTTATCTACTCAGCTTTTTATATAAAACAGTTGGACATGCAGAGTTTCGCTGGTAAATCGCGGTATGAGTCATGACATCTGCAGAAAAACAACCGTAGATGTTGACAGGACAACAAGTCCTGCGCGTGCTCACCTTGCAAAGTTGCAGCCAGGCAGGAAGCGAGGATGAAAAATGAAGAATAATGAGACATCGCTCCGGCAATTTCAACTTCTTCTACAGATTTACGTTGAATAACGAACAGTTTACGAAAAAGAGGAAGTAAATGTTCAAATAGGCTGGGATCCTAGTTCCATGTGCAGACATCACGTGACATTGTAAACACTGCTCTCTGGTTCAAAGAGGAAACCACCAAAACCAACATGAGAGAGATGCTTTCTGAGACCAGCAGAAAGCAGTCGAAGTCTGACTGCAGAGGAAAACTCTGAGTTTGTTTCTAGATGTTTCCTGAAATGTCGCGTGACAGAAGAAGCTTTAATGACAACAATTGTCACTTTTCTGAGGATTTAGGGGTAAAATATGATCTGTTGTGCACAGATGAGGTCATATCAGAGTATCAACGTTCCTGTTCATGGAGGTTCAGCTTTGCTTCTTTTTTCCAAAACAGTTGAATCAGACAGCAGCTTTTCTCTACGTAGGTTATGATTCAGCATAATTATTCTCCAATTAAAGCACCCTATCAAGCGAATGTTGGATCCATAATGCAGAGCCGCTGTCCTGCCGGTTGTCCATGCCTCCATGCACCAGCACAGCTGACTCAGATTAAATTAATCTAACAGCCAATGAAACTCCACACAATGACTAAATAATTTGAGTCAGATGTGTTGGAGCAGGGAGATGTGGAAAACCTGCAGGATTGTGGCCCTTGAGGACCGGAGCTGGACACCTCGGACTTTGTCTCCCTCTGCTGTAGTGATGCAGAAACAAACACCCGGTTGTGAAGAGTCCTGCGGACATTTTGGACATAACTGCAGGTCAAACTGTGGAAACAGAACAGCCTTACAGTGAAGCACAGTGGTGGTAGTGTCATGCTTTATGGTTGTTTTCCTTCAATTGGAACTGGACTTTTAGTCTTTTGGACTTCTTCTCTTTGGACTTAGAAATTTGTTTCTCTTTTTATTAATGAAGCATCTCGAGTTTTCGTGTAATTGTGACAACTTTATTTCTGCAGCACTTACACACAGCAGCACAACACAGATTTACAGAATAAAAGCAGTGAAATAAGAAAATAAAACAGACATTAGTGCAATAAAACACAAAATAATAAACAAAGGTGACCAGAATAAAAGCACCCTGCAGTAATAAAGGAAAGTGTGAGAATGATAGAAGCGACTTTTACATAGAAAAGAAAAAAAAACTGAATCAGAATTATTCGTAATCAGGGACAGAAGTGACATGAAGAGGAAGGAGTGAAGAAGCACCTGCAGGTGGCAGCATCACCTGGAAACACCGTGGAACATGGTGCACGGAGTGTGTCTATGCATATACAGCTTCTGGGTCTCTGATGTGAGACCGGGTGGTCAGATCTAGGACAGGATATCACATGCTGCATTCACTTGCTCTTTGACAGGTTAGTTTACGCTGAATATTTAAATTTGTTTTATTTATCCCCCATTTCCTCTTCCTCATAAAACCACATCCCACTTTTAAAAAGCTTGGTCCACCCAGGAGGCTGCAAGTCTCCATAAAACATTACGGTTTATTAAATCCACACGAACCCAGTTCTCTGCCTGATTTCTGCCCCCCCTCCCCTCCCCCCTCCACCTATATCACCTCCAGTGTCTCAGGAACAGAAGTGTGTAAATCTGTGGGGAAAATGTGATGGATAGTTTACCTTTTAGCTGATTTACGGAGGTTTTCCAGCATTTCTATCCCATCAGTTTAGAATCCAGGCACTAAATGTGTTTTTTATGCAGAGACTATCTGGTAAATCCAGAATGATCCATGATGACATCATTATTTATCCCATCTTCATCATAAAAACATCACTATCACTACTATGTTGCAAAAAAATCTCTATTTAGACCTGGACATGATGATGAAGACACTTCCTGTCAAACTTTCCACCAATCAGAGAGCTTAAATTGACGATAACGTCCAATCAGAAGCAGCCAAAGATCAAGGCTGCTTCTGAAAACTAAATTCTTTAAATACATTTAAAAAGCTCTTTAAACAGCAATTACTGCTACACTATGTTTAAATGGCCCCCCCGATGTGACTAGTGATTGGGAGAAGTATTTTGAATATTTTGTTGTTGAGTAATTATGTTTCAGCCCTGAAAATTAAATTTATGCACTGAATATTCTGATATGCACAGAAACTATTTCACACAGTGTGGAAGGTATTATATTGAGCACGTATTTGTCTTGGAGGGAGATTTTTAGGGGAGGCAGGGGGGATTTTTGTTGTTCATTAGTTTGTATATTGTTGTTGTTTGAGCTGTTATTTGTACATTTTGATGTATCTTATACTTGGGTCACCAATTATAAGCTGTATAGCTTCTGGTAAGTCCCATTTTGCAGATCTGGCTCTTTGATGGAGACTGAGAACCTTATGCTGTATTTTATGATGATTTGCAAATAAATGAAATGAAATGAAATGAACTCGTGAGTAAAAAGTTCTGTGTGTCTGAAAAGAAGGAAAATGATGGTCCCTTTAGGCTGGAATAAAGAAGAAGAGCTTTGTGCTGCAGCTGTTTCCTTATAACTTATCTATGCAGGTGCACGCTTATCTGTAAGATCATGAATAACGTTTCTGTCTTACACATGGTAAAAAAAAAAGAAAAAAAAGTGTATTGCTTTCAAAGATCTGAACATGAACAGACTTTGGGAGCATTTGCGGCAAAACAAGACATGCAAAAGTTTCTCTACCTAATATTCTTCTTATTTATTTAATGGTTGCTACATTTTTTGTTAATTTTTATTCATTTATCTACTTTTTTCCAATATAAGCCTGTATATTCTCTTTTTCTATGGTAGGTAGTTGTTTGTTTTATTCTTATCAAATTGTGCCAAATATTTTCAGCAATTCTGCGCTGACTGCTGTGGGGAGGGGCCGCAGCGCGAGGACTGGGTGCGTTGAGGACTGTTTTTTGAAGAGGAAGAATGCGCGCATGTCTGAGTCTCCACTAACACCACAAACTGTTGCTTCTTCACACACAGCTGCTACAGAGGCCCAGATATCCGTTAAATAGCGGCAAAGTCGCAAAAACAGCATCACTGCTCTCGTAACTGTGTAATCAGAAAAGCGCAGAGAAGTTATTTGCCTGGCAGCAGCAGTGAGATATCCCAAACCAGTTTAATGTTTCCAGTTTAATGAGGCTCGCGGACTGACGTAGACTCCGCCTGCTGGACGATGCGCGTTCTCGTGCTGGATCTGTTACACACACAGAGGAAATGACGGCGCTGTTCTTCATCGTTTCTTTGGGTCTCTTTGTTTCTGGAGGTGAGTTTTTTTTTTATTATCTCAAACTGTTTTGTCCTGTGTGACCGTGAAGTAACCATTAGCACGTAAACGGGGACTGAATGTTTTAGGCAGGGTGGGGTCCAAGCACTCGTGTCAGGATCAGAGAGACTGAACTGTAAACTGTAATATTGGTTTTGGTCTTAATAGAATCTATCTAGTAGATACAACTTAATTATGACGTCATTGTTGGTATTACTAACTTTAAATAAGTTTTTAGAACTCTGGGGGGAACATGCTAGATAACTTAATTTACTTAAGTTGAATCAGTTTAATTAAAATGAGTTCAGGAAGTTGGGGATGGTGAGGTAACAGTTTTCCCACAATGCAGTTCAGTTCTTTTAACAATTAATTGGAGATAACTCAAAAGTTAGGGAATTGTAAATAATATTGATAGTGTCATGACTGCTCTCAACTTGTTTGTTTATTCCTGTAAATAATATCTACTATCCAGCAGCTGCTTTACTGCAACAAAGACGTCTGTGGTCTGACACAGAAAACCCACCTAATCAGAGTTATAGCTACATTGCATGAATGTTTTAAGTTAATCTAACTTACAGTAAGATGATCTTAATATCATGCTGGTAAAAAATGAAACGAAGATTGTGTGAAGCATGTACTTTAATTTACACAAAATTAACCACATCAAGTTTCTCAGACAAGCTCATTTACGTAAAGCTTAATCAGATTTATGAAGTTCAAAGAAGTTCCACAAACTTAAACCATTTTAGTTTATTCTACTTCAAAGAAACAGGTTGCAACCTTTTTTTTTTTTTCAAAAGCGTAATTTATTTACTTTTTTTTTTTTTTTTTTTTTTTTTGACTGTCCCTTGTCATGGAAATTGGGTCTTGCTTGATTCTGATTTTTATGGTTTATTATTATAATATTCACATTCATTTTTGTCAGTTTTTCCTTGAGAGTTTTTTAAAAAAATTAAATTAAATTAAAATTAAATTTCATTAATAGGCTCACACCAATACAGAAGTTACTTTTGTTTGCCAGTCGTTTGTTTGATTTTATTGTTTTGTTTTGTTTTGTTTTTTTTTTCTTTTTTTTGGGGGGGGGGGGGGCATGGGGGGTTCTTGTTTTTTGTAGTTCTGTGTGTGTGAGTATGATTTTCATGCTTTAATCGTTAATGTGACCCATGTTCTCATTTTGCTTGTTTCCAATAGATGCTCCTGATGATAACCAGTTTTGTTTTCTCTTTCCCCTGCTGGAAATTCTCCATTGGGTACTGGAAAGGGTTATATAAATAAACTTAATTTGATTTGGTGTCCAGCAAAGACCTCAGGATTCTTTCCGTTGCGTTTCTGTGCAGATGCAGCAGTTGGCTGTTTTGGTGTATCTTTAAAGTAAAGACATTCAGACTGAAGAAAAACCTTGATTTGTACCAACAGGAAAATGATATCTGTCAGAAGGTGGTGATTTAATTCTCAGGTTATTGTAAAACAAATATGTGTTGTTGGTCACATCCCCAAAAGAGGAGTATCAAAAGAGAGCCAAAGATGTCTTCTTAAAGTGACAGTAGTATTCAGGTAAATACTAAAAATAATGCTTGTCTTAGAGGTCGTGGTTTAATAATTGTAGTTCTCTCTTCATCCACTAGGGGCTCCAAAACAGAACAAATCCCCATAGACTCATGTTTAAAAAGACCAACTTCACAGCAGAAAGAAACGTGTTTACAGCAGAAAGAAACATGTTTGCAGCAGAAAGAAACATGTTTACAGCAGGAATAAACATGTTTACAGCAGACAGAAACATGTTTACAGCAGGAATAAACATGTTTACAGCAGACAGAAACATGTTTACAGCAGGAATAAACATGTTTACGGCAGAAAGAAACATGTTTGCAGCAGAAAGAAACATGTTTGCAGCAGAAAGAAACATGTTTGCAGCAGAAAGAAACATGTTTACAGCAGGAATAAACATGTTTACGGCAGAAAGAAACATGTTTGCAGCAGAAAGAAACATGTTTACAGCAGAAAGAAACATGTTTGCAGCAGAAAGAAACATGTTTACAGCAGGAATAAACATGTTTACAGCAGACAGAAACATGTTTACAGCAGGAATAAACATGTTTACAGCAGACAGAAAGAAACATGTTTACAGCAGAAAGAAACATGTTCACAGCAGAAAGAAACATGTTTGCAGCAGAAAGAAACATGTTTACAGCAGGAATAAACATGTTTACAGCAGACAGAAAGAAACATGTTTACAGCAGAAAGAAACATGTTTACAGCAGGAATAAACATGTTTACAGCAGACAGAAACATGTTTACAGCAGGAATAAACATGTCTACAGCAGAAAGAAACATGTTTACAGCAGGAATAAACATGTTTACAGCAGAAAGAAACATGTTTACAGCAGGAATAAACATGTTTACAGCAGGAATAAACATGTTTACAGCAGAAAGAAACATGTTTACAGCAGGAATAAACATGTTTACAGCAGACAGAAACATGTTTACAGCAGGAATAAACATGTTTGCAGCAGACAGAAAGAAACATGTTTACAGCAGAAAGAAACATGTTTACAGCAGGAATAAACATGTTTACAGCAGACAGAAACATGTTTACAGCAGGAATAAACATGTTTGCAGCAGACAGAAAGAAACATGTTTGCAGCAGAAAGAAACATGTTTACAGCAGGAATAAACATGTTTACAGCAGACAGAAACATGTTTACAGCAGGAATAAACATGTTTACAGCAGAAAGAAACATGTTTACAGCAGACAGAAACATGTTTACAGCAGACAGAAAGAAACATGTTTACAGCAGAAAGAAACATGTTCACAGCAGAAAGAAACATGTTTGCAGCAGAAAGAAACATGTTCACAGCAGAAAGAAACATGTTTACAGCAGGAATAAACATGTTTACAGCAGACAGAAACATGTTTACAGCAGGAATAAACATGTTTACAGCAGACAGAAACATGTTTACAGCAGGAATAAACATGTTTACAGCAGACAGAAAGAAACATGTTTACAGCAGGAATAAACATGTTTACAGCAGAAAGAAACATGTTTACAGCAGGAATAAACATGTTTACAGCAGAAAGAAACATGTTTACAGCAGGAATAAACATGTTTACAGCAGAAAGAAACATGTTTACAGCAGGAATAAACATGTTTACAGCAGACAGAAACATGTTTACAGCAGGAATAAACATGTTTACAGCAGGAATAAACATGTTTACAGCAGACAGAAACATGTTTACAGCAGGAATAAACATGTTTACAGCAGACAGAAACATGTTTACAGCAGGAATAAACATGTTTACAGCAGAAAGAAACATGTTTACAGCAGGAATAAACATGTTAACAGCAGAAAGAAACATGTTTACAGCAGAAATAAACATGTTAACAGCAGAAAGAAACATGTTTACAGCAGGAATAAACATGTTTACAGCAGAAAGAAACATGTTTACAGCAGAAATAAACATGTTAACAGCAGAAAGAAACATGTTTACAGCAGGAATAAACATGTTAACAGCAGAAAGAAACATGTTTACAGCAGAAATAAACATGTTAACAGCAGAAAGAAACATGTTTACAGCAGGAATAAACATGTTAACAGCAGAAAGAAACATGTTTACAGCAGAAATAAACATGTTAACAGCAGAAAGAAACATGTTTACAGCAGGAATAAACATGTTAACAGCAGAAAGAAACATGTTTACAGCAGAAATAAACATGTTAACAGCAGACAGAAACATGTTTACAGCAGGAATAAACATGTTTACAGCAGAAAGAAACATGTTTACAGCAGGAATAAACATGTTAACAGCAGAAAGAAACATGTTTACAGCAGAAATAAACATGTTAACAGCAGAAAGAAACATGTTTACAGCAGGAATAAACATGTTAACAGCAGAAAGAAACATGTTTACAGCAGAAATAAACATGTTAACAGCAGAAAGAAACATGTTTACAGCAGGAATAAACATGTTTACGGCAGAAAGAAACATGTTTGCAGCAGAAAGAAACATGTTTGCAGCAGAAAGAAACATGTTTGCAGCAGAAAGAAACATGTTTACAGCAGGAATAAACATGTTTACGGCAGAAAGAAACATGTTTGCAGCAGAAAGAAACATGTTTACAGCAGAAAGAAACATGTTTGCAGCATAAATAATCATGTTTACAGCAGAAATAATCATGTTTACAGCAGAAATAAACATGTTTACAGCAGAAAGAAACATGTTCACAGCAGAAATAAAACTGTTTTTTAGCAGAAAGAAGCATCATTTTAGGTTTATAGGTCAAGTTGACCTTACTTGTGATGGGGGTGAATTTCTTTTATAACTCATCTGTTTAGATGTTATCTTGAAATTACTCTCAATTAGGGGCGTGTCCTTTTGATTGACATGCGTCAGACCAGATGCCGGCCGGTGGCTAACTGTTAGCTCCTTGTTAGCTCTCAGTAATGTCTCAGTTTACAGCAGAGTAGCAAAGTGGTGGTTTTTAGCAGCTAACAGTTCAAACATGCCGTACCTTTATCCCGCTGCTTAGGAGGCCAATCTTCGTCAGCTCCTGTTAGTTTCAATTCAGCTCGGTTAGCATTTAGCATTTAGAGTACGTCGCCTGCCAATCATTTGCCCCGAGGCCACGCTTTGCAACTGGTTTCACTTTCCCTGATTCAGACGTGACTGAATACTACCTTCATATTTTTACAGTCTTGGTTTTTTACGGAACTGCAGCTCTCACAGAGGTGCCACTTTTTCCTTCCTTCCTTCCTTTTTATGAATACATGATGTGTTGATACTGTCAGGATGGAAGGACCAGTTCACCCAGTAGAACAAAAAGTGTTTCTGAACAGGATTACCAACTCTAGCTTTAACTGATGAGAAAATATCGGTGCCGGTATCAGCCCTAAAAAAAAACTGTATCATCGATCCCTTACTCTGGTACACCAGGCTGATCACCATATATGAGATACACAGACAGTCAATCTGGGCTCCTTCCATTAGGAAGCGATTTCCACTCCAGTAAAAAACTGACCAGACCAATCGCAGCGCGGGAGGCGGGACTTAATGATACATCTTTGTTGGCGACTCAGTTCTCTAACCATAAACAGTCAGAATGGCGTCCGCAGAGGAGAGATGATGTAACGAAGTCATTTCTGATGTCTTAATGAGCTGCACACGTCCTTAAAACTGCGACAACTCTATTCGTGCATGACACGGTCTGCAATGTGAAACTCATCCCCCCAACGCCAGGCTTGCTGATCCTGTCCACGTGTTTTTACTCTGCCCACAGCCATCAGCATATTGGTCCAATTTTCGACACAATCAGCACTGTGATTGGCCAAACTACACACCCTGAACCCCTGGTGGCAGTTTGGTGTCTCCCCCACACACACCATGTGCAAATCCACGCAACATCTAATCGCTTTTTCCTGTTTCGCTTGCACGGAGGCTAAATCTCCTGAAATGGACCCACGCCTCACCACCTGCACACAATAATTAGATCCATGAAATGTTTCGCTGCATCGCTTTGGAGAACAGAACGTTTTCCCTGAAAGGCTCCTTAGATAAATTCACCAAGATGTGGCAACCTTTCCTAAATCCCATAGTTTCCTTAACTATTAACGCTGAAGACAGCCCCCCCCCCCACCCCCCTCTTTTTTTCATTAATTCTTTCTTTATTATTTCACTTTATCAACTAGTTTTTCACTTACTTGCTTTAACTACCCATCCTTTTCCTCCCTATCTTCCTCGATCCTCATCTTATTTTGAATTGTTTGCTAACAGATTGAGCCGACTTCAGGAGCATTTCTGTAAGTCTCCTGTGTGCCAGAGTATGAATGTTCTGTCATGTTTTGGGGTTTGTCACCTGCAGGTGAAAGGGTTTGATGGTCGGGGAGGGTTGGCTCTAAACTAGAGCCTTTCACTGAAACTCTGTAGTAATCAGTATATTACCAAGATGTGCTTTAATGTGTCTCTGGTGAGAAAATCAATAAAAAAAACTCTTGGAAAAAAAAACCTGCATCCACTTGCTGATCTGAGTGGATGCAGGTGGATCCACTCAGATCCACCTGATTTAATGAATAATCGAACCCCCTCCCCAGCCGGGAATCAAACTAGCAACCTTCTTACTGTGAGGCTAACCACCGCGCCACTGTGCAGCCCACCCTGTGTGATGAAATGGGTCAAAAGGTTAGTTAACCTGAATCTGCAGGTTAACTAATAAAAGCTCGGTAATGGATTTGCTGGTTGTCTGTATTGCATCTGTGACTCGGCTTCACAAAAGTAGCGACACATCAGTTACCATGGAGACGTATTGTGTGCAGCTAGCTGCTCCAGACGCATCAGGTTCCCTGATCTGTGACGTCTCCTCTCCTGCAGGACAGACAGAGATCATAGCTGGACCTGGACAGAACGTCACTCTGCCATGTAAAGTTTCCGGCGCCATCCCCATCATGCTTGTAAAGTGGACCAGACGGGACCTGGAGCCAGATTACGTGTTTTTTTACGGAAGGAACGAGTCTGATCCAAACCACCAGCATCCATCTTTCCAGGACCGGGTGTATCTTCAGGACGGAGAGATGAAGGATGGAGACGTGTCTCTGGTTCTGGAGAATGTGACGATGAATGACACGGGAAGATATGAAATTAAAGTCATCCAGAGAGGAGTAGGCGTAAACGTAGTTTCCAAATCCACCGTCATCCTCGAAGTGACACCAGGTGAGTTTGTCTCTGGATCAGGGATGTGTTAAGGGGCTCCGGTTGCCCTGGCAACTGCCCATTTACCCTTCTTGGCTAAAATTGCCCCTCAAAAAAAAGGGGACGTAAGAAAATAATTAGAATTAATGTTCAAAAATAAAAATAAACCATGTTTACTGCATTTAACATAAAAATGTCAAATATTTGGGACGGGAGCTGCCTTCATGTGGTGTCGTATTTATGGTAAATACTAAAGTCCGACATGAAAATTGCACTTGAACACTCACTCATGTCGTAATTTCCACTGGAAAGCTGGAAAGATTTTATGATGCCCGAGTTGCCGAGATGAGGTAAACTTTGACCTTTCAATATGGCAGAGCGCAACCAAAACATCCTTAATGGGATGAATTACGTTATGCTTAAAGTTTTCTCTTGCTCTTATTTCATTAGTTTGTAGTCGGCATAATTCTGAGACATACAGAAGTTTAATAACAACGACATTTAAACTTTGTTTTGTTCGTAAAAATATGGTTATTATTTGTTTTACCTCCTCAGAGCAGATGCTGGCTAGCAGCTAGCTTGCTAGTAAGTCAAAGATAGCTTCCAGTGTGAAACTTCATTACGATAAATCACTTGAACACAACGCACTGGTAATTTCCACTTAGCAATTGCTGGAGACAACATGTGTGGATGGTTTGAATGAACCACGCAGACATGCTACATTCACTCATCGTGGTGTTAAATGCAGAATTCAGACGGAACGGAGGAGGAGAGACGGCACCGTTTGATTTGATTTTGATTTAGCACATTAGCACGATAGTAACAATTATGAGATAAAAATATTTTAAAGAATAGAAAAACATACAAAAAAACAGAAGCGTTCATCTCTACGGGGCTGGTTGCATAGCAGCTAGCTAGCAGGTGAAAAGACACATGAAAAAATATCACTAGATTCATGAGTCCTTGTTCTTGGACTGTTTCCACTGTCTTTATTTGCAAATGTTGAAATCCACTACAGATGAGATGCAACAAGTCTCAGGTGGAGAGGAGGTTAGGCTACGCCGGACGGCTAATCCATCATAGGCAAAATATTGAAACGCTAAAAGTATATTTTAGACGTTTTGGAAGATTTTTTGTAGAACCAATACAAAAAAGTCTGTTTCTACCAGGCAGTAACATAAGAATTAGAGATGTTTGATATTATTTACCTACCGATATCATTGACTTATATCAGCATTAAAATATGATATAGGAAAATATCGGTATCGGTTTGTCAGGGCTGATATTTTTTTAAACTAAAGAAATCTCACAAGATCTTGTTCCATCAGCGTTGGTCCAGCATGTCTAAAACTTCCTGTTATCCTGGAAGAACTTCATTTCCCAGCATTCCTTTCAGAGTCATGTGACTACGGTGCAGCTGCTGCTGCTACAGACTGATTTGCTTTGAAGCTGCTGATAATATGTCTGGTTTTAAGTTGCTGGTTAAGTTACCAAGTTGTACGAGAACATTAGAATTAGACACATGTTGATAATACCTGCTAGTATCTGATGTATGGTAGTATCTAATACCTGCTAGTATCTGATGTATGGTAGATTCTACCTGCTAGTATCTGATACAGTATATGGTAGTATCTAATACCTGCTAGTATCTGATGTATGGTAGTATCTAATACCTGCTAGTATCTGATATATGGTAGTATCTAATACCTGCTAGTATCTGATATATGGTAGTATCTAATACCTGCTAGTATCTGATGTATGGTAGTATCTACTACCTGCTAGTATCTAATATATGGTAGTATCTCGTGCCTGCCAGTGACTGATTACGGCGTAAGTCACTGGTTTAATCACGATACAATATATCGATACAGTGGATAGATGATTCGTTATCTGCCGATATCTCAAATTCAGTCCAGTACGATTTCGATTTGATTTGATTTAGGATCCACTAATCGATATACTGTAAATTAATATAAAAGTATTACAAGTAATAAACAAGGTTATTGTTTCTTAACAAAGGTTTGCAGTAAAATCTGCTGTGTCACATCTGTTCACTGCGCAACTATAAACTTGTATTTTCTTGTGAAAATGTTGCGTCAGAGGACTTTCAAAATAAAGCCATTTTCTTCATAAAAGTGGGTTTAATATCAATATTTGGTTGATATTGGGTTTTTGGATCTATTTATTATTGATACATCATTCTATATTGATGTATCAATATAGATCGATGTACTATTACACCCCTAGTATCTGATATCTGGCAGCCAGATGTCCAACATGAACTCCAGCATGATCTCTCAAAATATGAGAGATACAACCTCACAGTTGTCGGTTTTTATCAGTATCAGGTGATATTGAATATCAGAATTTAAAGTTTTAGATAATACTGGGATATCAGATATCGGTAAAAAAAAAGCCGTTATCAAACATCCATAATATGAATAATGTGTGATTTGTTGTTTTAAAGTTTACTTTTGCCTATCAAGTGTCATTTTCCCCAGTGGATGTTTCAGTGATCAGAGTCCAGTAGATGCTCATCACCTACCTGACACCTGATATCACACCTGATTCTCCCCCGCAGGTGGACCGGATGATGGAAGACTCTGGGACGGAGGACACGGGGACAGACCTGTTGGACAGACTGTTGGTCTTGCAGTTTCCGTCATACTCGGTGCTATTTTAGTTGCTGCTGTTGTTGTTGCTGTTCTCGTCTTCTGTAGAAGGAGGACGAGATCCCTCCTTCTATAGGACCCCGTGTGAGACCAGAGTGAGGACGAGGAAGCTGCACTCATGGAAGACTGCTGGAAGAATTCCCGTTTCAGGAATGATCTAAATCAGAGGTCTTCAACAGGGGTCTGCAGAGGTACTGCAGGGGGGTCCCAAACTCTTTGAATGATTAGACTTTTTTTTATATTCCCTCCACATTTTTTCCACAAAAAATGATTAAGATATATTCGTTTTTTAAATTTGCAGTTCTTTAAGGTCTTGGGGGAAAAGAATCAAGGTTCTACGGCTGTATATATAAAAAATCTAAAATATATTCATGGGAGATTTCCCAAAAGTAGCACACAGTTACACAACAGAGCATCATCTTGATATATATAAACGATCTATGCTGCTGTGCAAATCTCCAAGCCGTATGTCTGATTCTGCTCGCAGCTTTCAGCTCGTGTTTGGATAGAAATTGTATTTTTAAATGGATTTTTAATACGACAAAATAAGGAAACCACAAGAACAACAGGCAAAAAAGCCTCGATGTCAGAAAATGCAGGTGAAAATATTTGAATATCATAGTACTGAATGCAATAAAAGGTTACATTTCAACGAGGCACTATCGGACCGGTTTAATTTAACACAATTTTAGACATAAGTGGGGGTCCTTGGCCTTTAAAAAAGTTGAAGACCCCTGATCTAAATAAATGATCATTTCAGAAACACATTTCAGATTTCAGGTGGATTCCTGTTTCAGAAACCTCCATCAGTCCGGATCCGCAGACGTGGATCAGACTGGATCCACTGACAGAAAACATTTCTGATCTGTACAGGAAACAAGATCAATGACTTTACAATCATGATGCCGGTTCTTTTCTTTCTAACTAGTTTCAGAAACACATGAAATGAGAAACTAAAACCTTATTTCTACAAGTCTGACCTGGAAGATGGAAGATGAAGTCAGACCGAAGGTTCATTTACGCTCCTGCATGTATGTAAATAAGTCTGTTACCAGCATCACTGTAGTCCTCGTACTTCCATCCATCCTTCACGTTCGCATGGCTTCTGCTTCCTGGTGGAATTGCTCAGGTCTCTGCTTCTGCATCAACATCCATAAAAACATGGAAACAGACTGAATTATGCATGAAGAGATGCAGGAGACGATAAAATGCTCCGTGTGTTCAATCTGGAGCACAAATGGACCTTCAGACTTGTGGAGAACAAATCCAAACTGTTAATGAACTGATTGGCAGCACCTGGAGGGATGGCACCCCCCCAGACCAAACTGATAACAGGAAGCCTACAGCCTGAGGTCCGCTCCTTATATTCATCAGAGTCCAGCCGTTTTACTCTGCAGATCCTCTCCATCAACCGCACCGTTATGTTTTTATCACTTTTTTCTCTGTTGGGACATCATTTCCTTCACTTCTGTCCTGATAAAACTTTGTTTTGGCTTTGACGTTTGCCTCGTGAACGCGCTTACAGACAGGTCTGATTGCGTATTCTCGCGACAGTCAAAAGTTGGGGATAAAAAAGAGGTTAAAATGAGCTCATTAAATTTTCGTCCCACCCAACTAGAATTAAAAATTCATTTGAAGATAATTTAAGAAGGATTGTGGATGTAGAACAGCAGGTTATGACACCTTTAACTGAGGTCCTGTTCCAGTAAACATGTTTTAACGTGAAAAAGTGGGATTTCTGGGCGATGACTCCTTTAATTACGTTTTTTAGGCTACATTTTTAATCACGACCAGTCACGTATTAAAGAACCTCCACGTGATGTGTGTGTTTGTGAGTGTGTGCGTGCGAGCGCGTTTCTTTAGGTTACAGCAGTGGTTCTCAAACTTCTTTTTCATTGGAAATTATAATGTCAACCCCCCCCCCCCCCCCCCATCCCACCACCACTACTACATGAACCCAAACATTTACCATGAGATACATGAAAACGTGCACTGCATCGCCTGACTCATGGGGCATCGCATCATTTGTTCATTAGTACTTTAAAGATTATGCCCATTTTTTGTTAGAAGTACAAAAACTATCGGCCTGGCAGGCCCCCCCTCACAGAGCACTGGGGCCCACCCCCCAGTGTGAGATCCTGGTTACACTTATGGCATAGTTGTCTTCTAAAAACAAGAATTAATATGATTTAGGTCAGAGGTCGGCTTCTTCCTCCCTCTGATTTGGATCCTTGACATCTTGACTTATGTATCCGCTATGCCCCCCCCCAGGATCCTTAAGATCCTCATCTGCCAACTTGCTTGTTGAACCGAAGCCCCGTTATATAACAAAAGGTGGGAGAGCCTTCTCTGTGTTTGCCCCCCCTCTCTGGAACGCTTTACCACCATCAATCCGGTCTGCTGAGTCCCTTGCTGCTTTTAAAACATTACTGAAAACATTTCTATTTCACAAAGCCTTTGGTACTTCGCTCCTAATAGTCTTTTAGTTTGATTTATTATTTTTCATATTTGTTTTTACTGTTTTTTAGATTCTTCTGCTGTTTATTTTTTATTTTTTTATTATTTCTTATTCTTGTAAAGCACCTTGATCTGTCTTTTTCAGTGTAAGAGTGCTTTAGAAATAAAGTGAACTTGAACTTGAACTTGAACTCTGATCTGGGTCCTTGACATCTGAAAAATAATTTCCTATTAAATTGAAATGTATTTCATTTTGGTCTGTTCGCTTTCATAATGTGATTCTAAAAGCCCAAGACAAATGACCACTTTTGGGACAATGAAGTTTATCCCATCTTTTTCTAAATTTGGAGATTGTGGTGATCTTTTCTGTCTTTCCGAGCAGTGTGTGTGCAGTTGCTCACTTTTCCCGTGTTCTCCGAGCGCTGCAAATCCAGCACATGAAATAAAATCCAACTGACTTTTAAAATATAGACATTTATTTCGTACCATTTTGCAAAGCAGCCAGTTGAGCTGACAGGTGAACGAGCAGGTAACTGCAGTGAAACAGCGAGCAGCTGTCTGCCCTCGAGGACCAGAGTCTGACACAATCCTGCGTTACATCATCGTGTTTACGTTTGTTCTGCAGCAGCAGCTTTTCTGGGGGAAAGGTCAAAACATTTTCTCCTCCAGATGTTTCTGTTTTCTGAGGAAAAGGTTTTTTGAGGGAAAAACCGAAGCTTTATTTCCGTTTTTGTTCCGCGTTTCTCATCAGTGAGTTTGTTACATGAATATTTCCTCACTGATCAATGAAATCTGGATTATAGACGATCAATAATCTGTGTAATCTCACCATAGAGTGATGATACTTTCTGCTGTGCCTTAAATATTTACTGTGCACCTTTTTTGTGTTAATAAAGTTTTCCTGTTTGTACCTGCAGTCAGTTTATGATCAGGAATGATGGCAGCTTTGATCTTCACCATTTAAAAAAAACTACCAATCACATTTCTTTTAAAAATGTCTTTATTTTTGTCTTCATTGCTTCCTCTGCATCTCTGCAGCTGTTTTGCATTTCATGTTTAATTTTGACAGTTTTTCTCACAACAGACTTCATATTTCCAGAACTATAAGTTGAAACTCCACAAAAATTAGTCACGTGTGCACATCAAAGTATCATTTCTCATTGCAGTGATCATATTGCAAATGCTTTCGGACATGTAGCATTTGCATTGGTCCCCCAGTGAAAAAACTATTTATACTAACAACAGCAGAACATTCGGGCCCCACAAATCTGATCATTTCATTGCTTGAGTCATGACAAGCAAAAGAGAAAATCTAGTTATCAAAATCCGTCCAGCAGATGTTCTACATACAGTATATTTATGTTTCATTTCGTCCTAATCTGGTCACAGCTGATCCTTTTCATTGGTTAGCAGATGTGTGAAGATTTGTTGTAACCAACAATGAGACATTTTTCCATTTTTCTCTGAATCCCATCAACCCTCAACTGGCGAGCATGAACCAAGCAAGACGTAATGTGTACAGTTTCTACAATGCTGGGGTTCAGAAATGGAAGGCCAGCATCGAGGAAGATGGGATGAGGATATGAGGGGTACACGCTACCCCTCCGTTTGCGCGTTCCCGCGGAGGCTCCGCCATATTAAAGGCCGTCCAGGCCGCGCAGGGTGGAGGGTGAGTGGATGTTCAGCCCCGAATCAGCACCAGAAATACACTAAATGGGGGGAACAGTCATGTTCCACACGAGTTCTGCACGTGTCCTGCATGTTTGTCAATACTGAAAGAAAAACATGAATGAAGTTGTTTATTTATTTATTAGTAGTGATAATCATTTTTGTCATTCAATTAATTGTTTAGGATCGTGATTATTATTATTTATTTAAAATAAGACGTTGTTCTTCACGCATAAGTGTGAGTTATTATTTCCACACTGATTTATTTGACACGGTTGTGTTTGCGTTGCCATGGTGATGACTGCTTTCCTTTTCCAGTGGAGGGCGTCTCGTTCTCATTAACACCCCCACCTCCAATTAAAGCTGCGAGTGGGACTTCACTGGGAGTGACCCTCGATAGTTAAGGGGTGGTGTGTGGGGGCGGTTTGGGGTTGTTGCTTCTTTACAAACAGCACTACAAAGGCTCAAATATCCGCTAAATGTAGCGGCGAAGTCGCAAAAAAGCATCGCTGCTCTTGTGTCCAGTAACTGTGTAATCGGAAAAGCGCAAAGAAGTTATTTGCGCATTCTTGGTGATGCAAAACGAGCGGTTCCGACAGTTTTATTAAACATTTGCAGGAGGGAATACAAAAATCTGTCCGACACATCATAAATAGCGACACTCCGACCTGTTTAGAAGTTATGATTTTTTAAAGCGTTTTTCGGTGTCATGAACGCGCATCGCTGAGCAGGCGGGGTCGAGCCCAGCACTCCAGTCTCCGAGCCGACATCAGCTCACATAAACTCACAAAAACTTGGCCCGTGACAGATAAAATGAGGTGACGCATCACTGCTACACGTCCGGGTCACATGATGTCCACATGAATTCCTCCTGATCAGGTTTGGGGGGGTCAGAAGTGATTCGGATCATTGTTGAACTAAAGTCCCAGATTCATCCCTACGTCATCTGACTGGGACCCAGCAGTGAGATATCCCAGACCAGTTTAATGAAGCTCGCGGACTGAAGTCGACTCCGCCTGCTGGACGGTGCGCGTTCACGTGCTGAATCTGTTACACGCACCGTGGAAATGACTGCGCTGTTATTCATCGTTTCTTTGGGCCTTTTTGCTTCTGGAGGTGAGTTTTATCTCTAACTGCTTTGTCCTGGAGCTGTGAAGTAAACGTAAACTGAGACTGAATGTTTCAGGCAGGGTGGGGTCCCAACACTCATGTCAGGATCAGAGACGACTGGAGTCGTTTTCTTCAGGGTGGGGCTGTACCAAACTCTAATAGACACACCAAAAAGCAAGCAAATGAGCTGCTAATAGTATCAAATAAGTATTTATTAACATGGAAACAATACTGCTCGGGGAGGCAGTTGCTACACTTTTTGCATTTCACACCGTTACTCAGAGAAAGTTTAGAGAAAATCATTTTTAAACAATGAACTTGCATTTGTCTGTTAATTGTAAAAACCATTTAAAGATTAATACAGGAAGTAAATTCTTCTCTATCTGCATTTGAATGTTAGGAGTCAAACAATGATGCAACTGTCTTCATGCCCGGGGACAGTTGCAACATTCTTTAGGCATCTTCTAAAAACTGTATATTTCAGAGTTAATAAAGTGATTAATGCAAAAATGTAAGTTATAACAATGTTACATATTATTTATTCATCGGCTTGACAATTATACATTTATGATGAGTAAGCCTTACAGACGTCAAAGATTCAAATTGATATGAAACAGTAGCTTTCAGTGATATTTCATTTTTGGCAATACAGTAGAAATGCAGTGAACTAAAAATGTGGACTGTATTTTTAGAGAATTTGACGAATCGCTTTATCCTCCTCAACACACAGTTGCACATGCGCATAGATACAGACAGAGGTGTGAAAAGTAAAGGTAAAAGTAATCAGAAAGTCGAATCCTGCCATATTTTACGGTCCGTCTGTACTTTGAGATCAGATGTTTTCACTAACAAGCACTTGTGCGTTCACACACACACGTCTGGTTTGCTATCCACGTGGGGAACATCCATTGACATAATGCATTCCCTAGCCCCTTACCCTAAACCTAACACCCATAACTGATTGCCTAAACCTAACCCTAACCAAAACCTAATTGTAACTTAATCTCTAAAACCAAATCTTGACCCTCAAATCGGGGTTTGGACCCGTGGGGACCGGGAAAATGTCCCCACGAAGGCAAGACGTCCTCACGGTGAAGGTAAAATATGGAAAATGGTCCCCATAAGGTAGCATAAACGTGCCCACATGTAGTCCTCTTGTCTGCGCTGACCTAAAAACTGTTTTATTTAAGTAAAAAATGATGGAAAAACTGTTAAACGCTGTTTAAGGTTTTGGATTTTTAATTAGTTTCAGTTTTTAGTTAGTTTTGAATTTTTGTTTTTCAGTTCCATTAGTTTTAGTTAGTTTTTTTTTTTAGCAGATTTGCTAGTTTTTATTAGTTTTTATTTTTGGAAAATATTTAGTTTTAGTTTAGTTTTTATTAGTTTCAGTGTTAGTTTTAGTTTTGGGTTTTTTCTGTAAATTATAGATGTTTGTCTCGTGTGACGTTCAAAATAATCAGAAATAATCAGACCTCTACTTCAGCGGGTTTTGGAGCGCGCCTCTTGGTGCTCCTCATGCATCAGTGGAAGGTTGCAGAGAGCTGATCTCACCAGTAGTTCCACCCAAACCAACTCCAGTCCTGCAGGTTTTACACGTTTGCACACCTGGTGTCATGAAATGGGTCAATGTGCAGAGTTTGAGCTGTTTGATCGTTTTTAATCTGAATCTGCAGGTTAATTAATAAAAGCTCGACGCAGGATTTGCTGGTTGTCTGTATTGTATCTGTGACTCGGCTTCACAAAAGTAGCGACACATCAGTTACCATGGTGACGTATTCTGTGCAGCTAGCTGCTCCAGACGCGTCAGGTTCCCTGATCTGTGACGTCTCCTCTCCTGCAGGACAGACAGAGATCATAGCTGGACCTGGGCAGAACGTCATTCTGCCATTTGACATTTCCGGCACCACCCCCATCGTGTTTGTAAAGTGGACCAGACTGGACCTGGAGCCAGATTATGTGTTTTTTTACGGAAGGAATGAGTCTGATCCAAACCAGCAGCATCCATCTTTCCGGGACCGGGTGTATCTTCAGGACGAAGGGATGAATAATGGAAACGTGTCTCTGGTTCTGGAGAATGTGACGGTGAATGACACGGGAAGATATAGAATTAAAGCCATCCAGAGAGGAGAAGGCGTAGACATCGCTACCGAGACCACCGTCTTCCTTGAAGTGAAACCAGGTGAGTTTGTCTCTTCATCTCTGGATCAGGGACGTGTTCAGGGTCGGGTTCTGGTAACTGCCCGTTTGCCCTCCTTGGCTAAAATTGACCCTCAAAAAAGGGATGTAAGAAAATAATTAGAATTAATGTTCAAAAATAATGCCATGTTTGCAGAGTTTAACTAAAACAAACCCCCTAAAATATATTTAAAAAATGTCAAATAGTCGGGACGGGAGTAAGTTAGAACTCAGGACTACGGTCAAGCCAGCCGCTCTTAAATTTTGAGTGCGCTTCTGTCGTAGGCTTTACGGTATATGCACGGAAACCACTTCGTACGTAGCATGGAACTGCAGGTTGTTTCTCTGTTTTCTCTGAATAGATAGTTTTGTGCAGCAAAATTCCATCCCAACATTATATATACAACTGTATATATATCAGAATTGGTGTATGAGTAATAGTATGAATAATCAGTTAGAGTAAAAGATATATTAAAAATCTATTAAGACCTAAAATCAAAAATTAATTGGTGTATCTTGGCCAGCTTGGGTAGTACTATAATCCTGACCCGTTTTGGGGTCAAAAGGTCACATGACCTCAAAGGTCTTGAGCAAAAATGCTAATATTTACAGTAAAAAATACATTTAAAATCTCTAAAGACCTAAAATAAAAAATAAATTGGTGTATCTTGACCAGCTTGGGTACTACTATAATCCTGGCCTTCTTTGGGGTCAAAAAGTCACATGATCTTAAATGTATTGAGAAAAAATGTGAAAATTCGCACTTAAAAATATATATAAATAACTTTTTTTAAAGACCTAAAATGAAAAATTAAGTTGTGTATTGCTTAATAGTGGGCAGATGATAGAGAATGGAGAGAATTTTTAACAAAGTAAATTGAGAAGTTTAATTGACAAAACAAGCTGCAAAACACGCAACCCACAATGATATTCCCAAGCTACATAATGAAAAAGAAGTCACTCATCAAGCAGTTGCTTTCAGTGTTGCCAAGTCTCCTTGTTATCATAACAAGGAAACTTGAGGAGGAATACTAAAGGAAACTGCTTGACAATTTGAGGTCGTCTTACCAACAGTGTTAAAAACTGAGTACTGGTCTGCAACATAAGTCTGTATTTTAATGCATTTTTCGCTGTAAATATGAGCAGTTTTGCTCAATAGCTTTGAGGTCATGTGACCTTTGACCCCAAACCATGTCAGGATTATAGTACTACCCAAGCAGGTCAAGATACACCAATTAATTTTTGATTTTAGGTTTTAATTGATTTTTAATATATCTTTTACTCTAAATGATTACTCATACTATGACTCATACACCAATTCTGATATATATACAGTTGTATATATAATGTTGGGATGGAATTTTACTGCACAAAACTATCTATTCAGAGAAAACAGAGAAACAACCTGCAGTTTCATGCTACGAAGTGGTTTCCGTGCATATAGCGTAAAGCCTATAACAGAAGCGCACTCAAAATTTAAGAGCGGCTGGCTTGACGGCAGAAGCTCAGGTCAGATCAAGTTTACAGCTGTTTGCAATGCATGTGGCCGGCTGGGCAGGAGCGTGCACGTGTGACCTCAAAAGTTACATTGGAGAAAACATGTGCACATGGTTTAATTTCAGGAGAGAAGGTGGGTTTTAAAGTGGTTTGAATGAACCACGCAGACACGTTGTCTTTCAGTCGACGTGGTGTTAAATGTAGAATTCAGACGGAACGGAGGAGGAGAGACGGCACCGTTTGATTTGATTTGGTTTTGATTTATTCATTTAGCACATTAGCTCATAATAGTAACAATTATGAGATAAAAATACTTTAAAGAATTAAAAACTGGTTGCATAGCAGCTAGCTACCAGGTGAAAAGCATGAAAAAATGTCACTAGATTCACGAGTCCTTGTTCTTGGACTGTTTCCACTGTCTTTAATTGCAAATGTTGATATCTACTAAAGATAGGGCTGAACAATCATAAAAACACTGTAATCCGCAGGTGGACCGGAAAATGGAAGACTCTGGGACGGAGGACACGGGGACAGACCTGTTGGACCGACTGTTGGTCTTGCAGTTTCCGTCATACTCGGTGCTATTTTTGTTGCTGCTGTTGTTGTTGCTGTTCTCGTCTTCTATAGAAGGAGGAAGAGATCCCACCAGCTTCCTCCTGAACAGACAGAGTCTGGTTCAGACCTGAACCACCAAAGCAAAGTTTAGAGCTGAAAGTCCACATCTGATGCAGACGTGGACCCCCGTGTGAGGACGAGGAAGCTGCAGAATTCCCATTTCAGGAATGAGCTGAATAAATGATCGTTTCAGAAACATGTTTCAGATTTCAGGTGGATCCATCCATCCTTCACGTTCGCATGGCTTCTGCTTCCGGTAGGAACTGCTTCTCCAACAACATCCATAAAAACCTGGAAACAGACTGAATTATGCATGAAGAGAACATCATGGAGTTATTGTGGTTCTCTGTTACAGAACCGCCTCTCTGGAGAACCGAGTACAGCCGGGACTGTTTTATGCACCATCCTGCAGGTCTTTTTGTTTTTCTGCTCCAACACAACTGACTGATGAAGAGAACAATAATTTGTTGGATCCATTTGATTTGAATCAGGCGTGTTGGAGCAGGAAACAGCAAAGACCTGCAGGATGGTGTCAGATTCCTGCCCCAGGACCAGAGTCTGACACAATCCTGCGTTACATCATCATGTTTACATTTGTTCTGACAGCAGCAGCTTTTCTGGAGGAAAGGTCCAAACATTTTCTCCTCCAGATGTTTCTGCTTTCTCTTTTTATTGTTTCACATTTGAATGATCTGAGAGGAAAAACCAGTTTTATTTCATACATGAGTCAGTTTTTATTCCTCGTTTCTCATCAGTGAGTTTGTTACATGAATACTTCCTCACTGATCAATAAAATCTGAATTATAGACGATCAATAATTTGTGTAATCCCACCATAGAGCAGATTATATTTTATGCTGTGCCTTAGATATTTACTCTACACCTTTTTTATTCTAATAAAGTTTTCCTGTTCGTACGTGCAGTCAGTTAAATACGAATGTAAATGATCAGGAATGATGGCAGCTTTGATCTTTACAATTTTTATTTTTATTTTTAGACTTTAAATCATTATTCTTTTTAAATGTCTGTAATTTCTCTTTTTATTTCTTCCCTGCACGTTGCTGCGATGCATTTAATGTTCAGTGTTAAACACTTTGTATGTTTCGTCTTGTGCATGAAATGTGATGTAGAAAAAAACCTGCCTTACATGCTGACTCTGAAAAAATAAACATTTATTTCTGATGGATCAAATTATATTCATGTTTTACTTTTATGTTTCATCAATATATTCTTTTTTTATTTCTAAAATCTTATTTGTGAAATTATTGTTTATATCTTTTTCAAACTTCATACTAAATCAAATATATAAATATAGCACTTTAATGGCCACAATAACGGGCTGATTCAGAGTAATGTAGACTAAATGTCCATAATGATGCACAAAGTTTAATGTTTATGGAGAAGAGACCCAGATTTTGATCCAGAGCAGCAGCAGTTTCACTAAATCACTCAAAATCAGAATGTTAAAAAAAAACAACTAATAAACATTAGTCAACTCCTTGATATCTCTTGTTGCAAATCTGTTCAATTCCTGACTTTTATCTATTCAAATTGACTAAATTTATTCTGTTTATTTTAATTTTCTTTTATTAATTCTATTATGTATTCATTTTTATAATATTTGATCTTTATACATTTTTACTAATAATATTTATTTGTATTTTATTTTGTCTTTTTTCCTGGTAATTGCAGTATTTAAAATTTAATATAGTCGTAAATAAATCAGGCAACAAAGGGTTAAAAAAAATTTCCACCATCATAAAATCTATCTTAACAGCTCTTCCTCTCCTTCTTATTTTACCGGTTTTGCAACCCGTAACAACCAGAATGCTGCAGGGTAATTTTTTAGCTCTGAATAAGCTGAGCTTATGATCATGAATCATGTTTAACGGCTGATTCGTGCAGCACTCGCGCGGTCAGAGCAGCTCTGCAAATAAACATCAGAGATAAAGTTAAGCGAGCGCTCCTGGTGAAAGGTGAACGCTGCAGAAATGATGCAACTCAGAGGATCCAACAGTGTCCAGAGGGATCTTGTGACACCCAGCTGTTCTGGTCCACAGAGGGTGTCAGAAACCACCAAAAACCACGTGTGATAAATTCATGTGGTTTTAGATGTTTTCTGTCTCACCAGCAGAAATGAGTCATAAGTTGGTGAGAATGATGAAAATGACCAAAGAAAAAGTTTTAACTGAAAAATAAAAATCTTTTAGGGTCTGACTTAATGGATTTTAAAAAAAAAAACTTCTGCAACAACAGTGAAGGAGGCAACCACAACGTTGTCATTACCTGTAAGTTTACTTATTTTCTAAATGTTGTCTTGTCTGATAAACATAGTTACTGTCTGAAGTGCCCTTGGTGCTAACAGATAGCCTTTAGCAAACAAACTCTGCTAGCTACCAGCAGGTTGACCCAGTTTTTCCACATAAGGTTGTAGCCAATCAAAAATAAAGTCAATTTGGTCTCTGGGCAGATCATATCATTACTGTACCCAACCCTTTTACTGTGGAGGGAAATCTAGCGAGCGAAAACAATCCCCCGCTGGAAAAAGAGATGTTATTTCTCTTTGGAGAATTGACATATGCAGCAATATCAATAATTAAATAGTTTATTCTAATATGTCATCACTCTTTTTAAACTGAAAAAGACCTTTAAGGGCTGGATCTGGTGGGACCAAGGTGAACTTGGGTGCAGCTGAGACTGTAGGTCAGAAATGTCCAGCTCTGGTTCTCAAAAACCACAATCCTGCAGGATTTCAATGCTTCCCTGCTCCAGCACAGCTGACTTCAATAAAGGAGTCATTGTGCAGAATTCATGCTGTTGGATCCATCCAATGGAAGTCAGGTCGGAAACCTGAAAACCTGCAGGACTGCATCCCTGGAGGACGGACTTTGTCTCCCTCTGCTGTAGTGATGCATTAACAAACACCCAGTTCTAACGAGTTGCCTCATGTCTACAGACCTGCAACACTGAAGGAGCTGCAGAAAGTGAGAAGGGTCTATCTGCGGCTCGCAAGACAGGGGCGTGGGGGGTAGTGTGACGTTACTCGACGACACGCCCACCAGGCCAATGAGAGCACGGTAAAATCTAGCCCTACCCCTGACCCTTCCCCTAAACCTAACCAGACCCACCCACAATGCGACACGCCCACTATAGGGAACGCCCACAATAGGACACGCCCACTGGGTTGCAAGCCACAGATAGATACACTTGCAGAAAGTCCTGGTCGTGTCCTGCATGTGACACTTATCTACTCTCCAGACTGAACTAAGGGGCGGAGCTACGACACAGAAACTTTCTGACAGAGAAAAGCATCGAAGCTCAGCTACAGTCTGTAAAATGACACAAAAAGTTTCTCCAAAGCAGGAAAATGTCTTCTGGTCTGATGAGACCGGGGTTGGACATTATGGACACAACTGCAGGAGAAACCCGCAGACAGTAGCCTCATAGTGAAGCATGGTGGTGGTAGTGTCATGCTTTATGGTTGTTTTCCTTCCAATGGAATTTTACTTTTAGTGGAGGTAAAGAGTCCACTACAATGAGTTCAAACACTTGTCCAGATCAACTAAAGAACCTTTTCACTAGAAATAAAGAAAATCATGGAACATGGTTTTCTTTATTAAATAAAGAATATATATAAATATATAAATGAAATAAAATAAATCACAAAAACTCAGAATTTGCCAGGGGTGTGAATACTTTTACTATCCAGTAGGTAAGTGATGTGTTTTACTATTACAACTTTATTTACACATTAGAGCTTTACAGGATAAAAGAAAACAATAAAACACTTTATGAAGATGGATTAAAAAAACATTAGCCCCATAAAAACAATAAAAAGAATAAGCAAGTGTTGACAAAAATGAAAGAAAGTTGCAGTATGTAAAGGATTGCTATACATGATGATAGAAGTGATGGTATAATAGTTTTACCCAAAAAAGAAAAGATAGAAACACGATCATTCTAAACGAACAGATAAACATCATTGGTGTTTGTTTTTTTAATATAACTATTGACTTTTGTGTGAAGGCTTGTTTTTATTTGAATTTGCATTTGTTTTTATTTTGTCAAGCACTTTGTGTTGCCTTTTCAATGGTATGAAAAGTGCTTCATAAATAAAGCTTGATTTGATTTTTATATCAGGGACAGAAAATGGCCTTTAGAGGAAACAGTGAAATACAGTAGAAGCACCAGCAGGTGGCAGCATCACCTGGAGACACTCACTGCAAACATGACATGAAAACAAAGGCTGGGTAGGGGATCCTGAAAAAACGGTTTGAGCTAGCCAGATTTGAAAAAATATACACCCCCCGAAACCACGGCTCCAAAGCACAGGAACGTGTCCGCTTATTGTTGTAGGCGAACATCACCAAGAACAGCCGAGTGGCTAGCTTGTTAGCTTCCCAATAAACAGCAGAGGAACCACGTTTCCTAAAAGTGATAATTATCTCACCTCCAACTTCTTCTGCGGTGTAAAAACATCCTCATTGTAAACACCAACACCTCCATGACTTCATCCACATCTGTTTTTTCTTTTTAAGAGCAAACAGTGGCAGAGATCAGAGCATCGAGCAGCCATCCCTTACCAAAAAGTAGTATTATGCAAGTATACTTTAAGTATACTAATTTTAAACTTCAAATAAGACAGTATACTTGCAGTTTACTATTTATGTACTTATCAGAAACATACCTAACAAAGTTTACTTGGTATTTACTAATAAATATGCTAGAAGTTTAACATATTTAGCCTATACTTCTATTCAAACTTTTGAATAATATACTTTAATAGTAGTACATTCATAGTACATTTTCAAACATACTGGTTTCTTTGATACTAAGAGTTTAAATGTTACTGGACCATTTGGTGGAGTCAAATAAAATGCCTGAATCTAGTTTTGACATAAATTTTGTAATATTTTTTTTACTCAAGGTGGAGTAGAAGTATAATAAGGCAATTTTGAGAATATTTGAAAATGTATTTTTAAACACTAAACAGTGGACTATTAGTGTAATATCAGTAAACTCATAGCAAACTTAAAAGGTTACTTTTTGTATGCTTAAATACAAAAAGGGTGGATAATGTTTTCCAGGAGCATTTTTTTTACTATATTCCTTAAAGTCTTCTTAACACCCCGATTGCAGCAAATTAATTAAATGTTCTGACACACAAAAAAATAGATCACCTGTGGAACGTACAGCGCTGGAAAAACCACTTTAATGAAATAAATTTTATTTGATGGGGTTTTGAACAGCCCGTGCTAATTGATTGAATGATTTTTATGTCCATCAAACTTGACTGCTGTCTGTTGCGCACCAAGCATTGTCGCCGTGAGCATCTCAGTGCAGACGAACTGAGAGAACATGGCTGCTCGCTGCTCTTATCTATGCTGCTGTTTGCTCTTAAAAGGAAAAAACGGATGTGGATGAAGTCATAGAGGTGTTGGTGTTTGCAGTGAGGATGTTTTACGCCACAGAAGAAATTGGAGGTGAGATAATTTACACTTTTGAAATGTGGTTTCTCTGCTGTTTACTTGGAAGCTAACAAGCTAGCGACTCGGCTGTTCTCGGTTATCTTTTACTATGAGCGCACGCGGTCCTGTGCCCTGGAGGCATGGTTTTGGGGGTGTATAATTTTTCATATGTAGCTTGTTCGAACCGTTTTTCCAGGATCCCCTACCCTGCCTTTAAAGGCATATGCCACCTCTGGGTGAAATTGATCCTCCCCCCACAGTCCCCTGAGTTGGACAAGTGGGCAGAAGCGTTTTCTAGCTGACCCAGTCATTCTCTGAATCTGGCAGCACTGACTTTAGCTTAGCTTAGCATAGTTGCTGTATTCTGGTGGTTTTAAATAGCACCACTTGGAGAAAGTGAACTAATTAACTCAAATTTTTTTTCCAATTACGTTTCGTGATCCGCGCATTCTGATCGAGTACAAACGAGACGCCGATTTCACATCAAAGGACTGATTAGGCGGCATTCAGTAGGGAACCACATGCCGCGGAAGTACAGGCCAATCAAGCACCGCGGATAGTAGCAGCACGCATGCGCAGCATCCGGTTGCAACCCTGTTTACGGAAGTTTTTATTTGGATATTTCACTGATTTGTATTTATTGTGTCTTAATACTAGTCCAGGAATTATGTTCAGACTAAAATTCAATATTCCACAGAACCTTATGTTTCTTTTAATCTAAAGAAAGGCCAGAGGTCTCTCTGTAACCAACTTGGAGCAGGTGTTTCACTCCTGGCAGTGGAGGTAAGGTATAAAGGTATCTGAAGAATAATGATTGTGTGTGCTCTTTGACTTCTGTGTTGTGGAGGATGAATTTTAGTGTTTCACTGTCCACTTAATCATGGTTTGACAATAGTTTTATTGGAAAAACCTTCAAGAAACAAAACCCTGATGTGTTCTGGATGTTGAAATGTTCCAAGTTATGTTGGTTGTTTAAGGAGGAGGCATTTACTTTAGGCAGGTTAGTTGTCATGGCAGTTCTGTAACAGAAGTCTGTATTCCTAAAACACTGCCCAAGAACACTATGGTAACAGGTATTTTCATTTCCTTTTGGCCATCTTGCATTTAAATATGTGATTCATGTGAATGTCTTGTAAGCCCACGAGGGCCGGGCACCGTGTTGTGCAGGACACGTCAATAAAATCTTTACTTATTGTGAGAATTAACCTAACATCATGTCTTTGGACGGTGGGAAGCCTGAGTATCCTGAGAGAACCCAAGCATACATGGGGAGAACATGCAAACTCCAGCTGATATTCACTCAGAACAAAAGTTAGTTTGACTTGTTTAGTCTGGAAGCATTGTTGCTTTATATAGTCCAGCAGGAGGAGCTGATGTAGAGAAACTACTTCCTGAATCCGACATACAGTAGATGTGATGCAGATGGAATTTACTGCTCCACTTATTCACTGCAGAGAAATTCACATGTCAACATGCAGGAAAAAAGAATGACGTCTATCAATATCTGGCTGAAGAACAACGCCTCTGATCTGTAGAGAAAATAGGCTACTTCCTGATGCAGACTGAGACGAGCTGGTGATCCACATCCAGACAAAACAGCAGCCTGGAAGTCAACCAGAGGAGGTTTGTGTTGTGAAATATGTGGAGGACAAACTCCCCCCACACAAAGGAATCTTTTCCCCTTGGTGCCCTTTTGTGTCCTTTTTTTTCTTCTTCTTCTTTTGCATGTCTAGACTAGTTGATAGATAATAAATAATCTAGATAATAATTTAGATGATGGTCCCATGATCCATCACTGCCCAGACATGCCCTGCAGCATCGACACAGATCCTGCAGGAGGGACTCAAGCTGATACTTGGGTGAATAGGTTTTGCAAAGCGCTGTACACTGCAAGATTATAATAGTTTTGGATTTTTAATGAGTTTCAGTTTTTATTTCGTTTTGACTTTTTGTTTTTCAATTCAGTTAGTTTTAGTTAGTTTTTTTTAGCAGATTTGCTAGTTTTTATTAGTTTCTATTTTTGGAAAATGTTTAGTTTTAGTTTAGTTTTTATTAGCTTCAGTGTTAGTTTTAGGTTTTGGGGGTTTTCTTTTCAATAAATTATAGGTGTTTGTCTGATATGACATTCAAAATCATCAGAAAGTCACTTGGAGTAAAACCAGTTTCCTGAGGGAAAAAGTTTGTGGTCAGGAGGCTCCTTTAAAAAAAAAAAAAAAAAAGCCTATCTGTAGATCCCAGAGCTACAAGTGCCCAAATCACTCTGTTTGTTCCAAGTTGTGTCCTTTATGCAGTACCAATGCTAGAGTAAAAGTGCCTGTGTCACATTTTGTGACAATAAAGAAAGAGATTTGTATCATTTTATTGTTAAGTGGGTTTCAGTGGGTTCTGTTTAGAGGCAATGGGCCCATGTTAAGTTATTTAAGCAAAGCACATTCATATTATTCTGAATTATTACAGTAAAAGTACAATAATATAAAGAATTTGAATTGAGATTATTTCAACTTCTTATTCAAACATCACATTTACCCACAAATTAAAAATGGTTTTTAAATTTTACAATTAATTAATTAATTAGAGGAAAACCTCACTGAAAAGCTCCAAGGGAAGATGTCTGGTTCACCCAATGCTCATGACAGAGTGGGAAGATGGTGTTAAAGTGGCCTTCGATTATATATGCTGACATTTGAACTACTTTGTGTTGTCACTCAGCGTGGGTGGTTCGGCTATGAGGAATTATAAAACCCTACCAATATTTACACAGCGGTAAAGACAGTTGTGTTCTGCTGCATGAGAAACAAGAACATATTCTTCTGAAAGCTGGTGTCAGTCCAAGTCAAGCCAATGACCTCTCACTTGGCCTGGGGGCCTACCTTTAAGTAAATAAAATACTGACTGACAGCAGACCCTGACATGAAGCGGAAGGTCTGCATTCACCCTGAAGGAAACTGAGGGAAACATTCACCTCTCTATCTACAATGAGATCCATGTGAAAATAGATGATGTTATAATTGAAAGGGTTTATGATTATAATTTTCTTGGAGTGATTATAAACCATAAAATCTGCTGGAAGTCACATATGACGTTTGTTCAGACAAAAATGGCAAGAAATACTGCAGTATTGACTATATCGAAGCATATTTTGGATCAAAAATCCCTTTATATTCTTTTTTGTACACTGATTCTGCCATATTTGAGTTATTGCGTTGAGCTGTGGGGAAACACAAGAGTTCTTTGCAATCACCTGTCATAAAACAAAAAAAAAAGCAATGAGGACGGTCTGCAAAGTTCCATATTGGGAGCACACAAATTTATTATTTTACAAGTTAAGAACATGAAAATTTAGTGATTTGGTGGATTTACAGACTGCAAAATTAATGTACAAAGCTAGAAAGAACTTGCTACCCAGTAATATACAAAAAATGTTTTATAATCCTGAAGGCGGGTATAATTTGAGGGGAAAATTAAATTTGAAGATGTTAAGTGTGAGAACAACTATGAAGAGCATGTGTCTTACAATATACAGTGTAAAAGTATGGAATAACCTTCACGAAGGGCTCAAACAATGTCCTGACATTTCTCAGTTTAAAAGAGGATTTAAAGAATTAGTATTCAACAAGTATAATAGAGAACATAAACAGACATAATTAAAGTTGTACATTGAATTACAAATAAATATGAAAGTAGAGAACATGATGGTTGAGTACAGGTGCATAAAGATAAATGAACGTTTATGTGTAAATTGGTTATGTTTACATGCATATGTTGAAGTAAAATTTTGGTATTTTCTGGATATTTATTTTCTCAAATCGTATCCAGTCTTGTAAACTGACCTTTAAGAGAATGAGAGATTAAGGGTCAACTTTAAGGACAGATATGATGATAAAAAGGAGCAGGACTAAATAAGATTTTACTTCATCCTGCTCCTTTTTGGACCTTTTGGACTTTATAATATTTTTTTTTCTATCATTTAAATTGTTATTATTTGTTCATCTGCTGAACGATTTATTTTCGTGTTATTAATGTTTTGTCCAAATAAAGAATCAATCAATCAATCAAGATCCAGATACCAGCAACCATCACAGTGATCCCAACAACTAACAGACTGGCCCTCAATCCATGATGTCTGTTATGTCTTCCTCCATCCTTGTCTCCTCCATCCTTGTGTCCTCCATCCTTGTCTCCTGCAGGTGAGAAGCAGGTGTGATATCAGGTATCAGGTAGGTGATGAGTGAAGAACAACATTCTCTACTGACTCTGATCTCTGCACTCAGACCAGCTGCTTTCTACAGAGTCTCATCAACAACATCTTTAGAAAACACAAACATCTGATCTGAGATGTTTCACTCTCACATCACCAACCAGGAAGCTGCTGCACCTTCATCCAGAGAAACACACACTCACCTGATGGAGACACTTGTAGATGGACGGTGCAGATGATGGATTCAGTGGCTCTGTTCTCACCTGTTCCTCTCTGGAAGACTCTACATTCATATGTTCCTGTATCATTGATCGTCACATTCTTCAGAACCAGAGACACGTTTCCATCCGTCATCTGTCTGTCCTGAAGATCCACCCGATTATGGAAAGATGGATGCTGGTCTTCTGGATCAAGATGACCGTCTCTGTAGAAAAGAACATCTCCTGGCTTCAGGTCAGGTCTGATCCACTCCACAGCTAAAATGCGTTGATCCCCTGCAGCTCTACATGTCAGAGTGACGTCATCTCCAGGTGCAGCTGTGATGTTTGTCTGTCCTGCAGGAGAGGAAACATGACAGATCAGAGAGGTTAAAGAGATCAGAGAGGAACTCTTCACTTCCACAGCAGCATCAGAGGGAGGAGACACCAAAGAGACACACTGGTCTGAACTGGTCTGAACTGGACCAGAGGAAGAACTAATATTACTGAAACAATGCAAACATACAAACTTACACCTCCACTGCAGCTTCTTAATCATCCATCAGGATGAGATGACATTGTTCTAAACTTCTAGAAGTTTTTCTACAATGCAACCAACATGCCTGTAGTATACAGTCAAGACATACAACATGTCCTACAGGTACATCTTCCCTCCATCTGGACATGAACTAAACTGCTGGAGGTTGTATTGATTACATCATGCAGCATTGACGAGAAATAACTCATCTGTCATTTGTTCTGAGATGTTTAACCCTGTTGGAGAAACTAAAATAATTACCAGTCTGCTTCACATCTTGGATTAAAAAGAATCCAAGCAAAATGGGACAATAAAAAAAGATCTTCATCAGGGATTTGCGCTGTAAAAAGAAAAAAAAGAAGTTGAATCAGCTTTGATCAGATCAAATTTTAGTTACAAGCACTTTTCATGCCAAAAGCAGCACAAATTCTGATATTAAAAACAATTCATAAGAATAAAAATATAGCAAGCTTTCACCCACCCAAGCACAAAGTATATAACAGAAATCTAAAAACACAAAGCTCATTGTTGTCTCTATCATATACACAAACACACATGCACACACACAAACAGAGCAGAGGTACACTACAGCTGTCAGGTTGCAGCACAGGAATTCTGGTGTCCAGATAGGGGTAAAAACTGTAGCGACAGCCCTGTAAAGCCTAGCAGTGGAGTTAAAAGTATTAAAATATTAAAACAAAGGTCAAATGAACCTAAAATACAAACAAAGAGCAACAATAAAAAACAAGGAAGTCATAATAATAATGGTAATGTAGGGGTGTGTGTAAACTTTTTAATTGCAGTCTGTTTGGTTTTAACCTCAAAGTTTTTGTCTTTTTTTTTTCCATTGGCACTTACTGTCTTTTGCTCTAAATTCTCTTATTGGTTCCAGATCTATTCTATTTGATGGAATGATAAAGAAAGAAACACAATTCTCTCCATAACCCTGAAGAATCTTTATATTTTTGGGATTAATGCCTGATGCCATATCTTAAATTGAAGATATTTCTGTCTTCAGAATGTGGATACCTCCGTACAAAATGGTAGTTCAAAGAAACTGGTTGAAACTGGTTGAAACTGGTTGAAATTCCAAGTTTGGTGGAAGGATGGTATAGAGGAAATACCTGAGCTTTATTCGGTACTAAAGCAAGGACCGACGAGGCTTTACGCTAAACGGACCACGTCTTAAAGAACAGTGGATTGAATTCCCACTTGTCACGAGACCCAACGAATAACTTGATGATGCAGATAGTTCGAGTTGTGTGAAGTGTGTTTTGAAATATCTGTTCTGTGTAAAAATGCTCAGTTTAAAAGAAGAAACTACAAACTTACCTCCAGTGATGGATGCAGAGGAAAATTCCCATTCAGAAAAGACAAAAAAACATCACACACGCTGCTCTGGCCACCATGATGACATGTCTGTTTGGTTATCAGACTGAAGACAGGCAGAAACTGTTGGTATGCTTGACTTTGCTCTGTGGGGCGCTGCGCGTGAGTCTCTATACCTGACTTTCCAATCACCCCGCCCCTCTCCCATCTTCTCCCACTCTTTCATTTCATTTATTTCATTTAACTCTTGTGATGGTCAGTAGGTGTGGGCTGTCCTCAGAGCACCTGCTCTGGGTGGCTTGTCATTAAAAGGGACTAGAGGCAGGAATTCCGAAAGAATACACAAGCATGTCCATTTTTTTTAATACTAATGGGTGATGAATTGTTAAAAACCCAAAAGAACGTTTCCACCCACGTCTCTCTCCGTTGCCGTGAACAGTCTGTGTGCTGCATAAAGCTGCAATTCGGTGTCCGAAATACCCGCGCTGTCCTACGGACGTGACGTCATCAACACTGCATCCACATCCCCGACAGTTTTGATACAGGAAGAAGACGGTCGCGGTAAATTCAAACACTGTAAACCAGCGGTTCTC
The DNA here is from genome assembly GCA_023101725.1 of Atherinomorus stipes. Lineage (NCBI taxonomy): Eukaryota > Metazoa > Chordata > Actinopteri > Atheriniformes > Atherinidae > Atherinomorus > Atherinomorus stipes. Next base: position 365,841 of record JALJCO010001985.1, on the reverse strand, counting down.
AACCTTTTTTATGATGGGGCCCAATTTTTCAGTCCAAACTGGTCCAGGGCCCATTCACATTTTAACACTATTAGTGTGATGATCTCGTGTTTGGTTTATTTATTTAATAACTAAACCAAATCCACCTGCCTTTAACCTATTGAACTTAATAAAATATGGTAAACATGAATAACATAATATAAAAAACATATTAAGAAATCGTCACAAACACATTTATATCATGGAATAAAATCAGACTCCTACAAGAACAAACCAACAACAAATCAGGATTATAAACAAAATCTACAACATTTTACTACAAAAGAATTGAGGGACAACAGAAAAAATGATGGAAACTGATTTTTAAAAAGAGATGAGTTGGTGCAGTAATAGATCACACTGATAATAAAAAGGTTCAATTTAAATAATAATACTTAGACAGGCCATTAAAGCACAAAATTTAGTTGAAAAATTTATTAATTTTAACTTTTCTTAAAAATTTTTTAGGAATTTCCAAACATGACATTTTTTTGCATCAATAGCTGATTTTCTCTTTTTTATTTCTTGAAAATCCTTTCTTTCGAACTAGTTTAAGATGTTTGTTTCTATGAAGCTTGCAGATTAAAGATCCAGGGTGTTAGCATTAGCATTAATGTTAGCGTTAGCTGGTGCTCCATCCAGACTTCTCAGCTCTGCTTTGTTATCTCCACTCATTAAACTGTATTTGATAAACTGGAGTGGATTTTTGTCTCTAGGGGCGGTTTGGAACCATTTTTGTCTTCATTGTTTAGTTTTAATTCTTCTTTACAATGTTAGCTACAGGCTAGCGGCTAGCTGAGTGTCTTCTTCTGCTTCTTTGTTGAACTCTGACAAATTAGCGCCACCAGGTGGGGGGAGGCTACATTCCAACTCATCCAGTCATAAATAATGGTGAAAATTCAAGGTCCTGCGACCCTCGCGGCCCACATGTGCAGAAGGAAAGTTATTTCGCAGCCCTCTAGGTGGCGCTTGAGGCCCAAGTTTGGGCTGTGGCCCCATGGTTAAGAATCACTGCTGTAAACGATAGTTATGGATTTTTCCGCCGTCAGCAAATGATCCAGATCAACTGAAAGACACTAAAAAGTAGAACTACGACAAAAAAAGTTAGTAAGCAACATTATAGCTTCAGTTTGTGCTCCCGTGACGGCTTGGCTCGTGGCTGCAGTTACCTGAAGCGCCAGTCGTGGCAGTCGTGAGTTTCATTCCTTAATCTTGCCTCTAGTCCCTTTAAAGGAGCTGTATCAGCTTTTCAAACGTTCCAAAAGTAAAATACAGGCATTTATAAGCTAAATATGTTCCCATCGCTGTTATAGAAACTAATTTAGTGAAAATATAAATTTTTTATGCGTCTAATTTCCAACACGGAAGTAAGATGGCTGACTGTACTGAACCACGAAGCTCTCGACAAATTGCAACATGTTTTACGCCCATTTCATGACGTCGCCCCGGAAGAGTCACTGATTCTGAAGGGTCACAGAATTGGGTCACATGGATGTTATTTGTAAACATTGATGGATAATCGGACTCCGATCGACGGGATCAAACGGAGCAGCCTGTTATGGAGCCGTATGCTCCACCCAGAGTCTGATATGGAGTTTGAAGTATACGCAGTACCACAGAAGTACCACAGAGACCCCTGACAAGTAAGTACATTAGTGAACAAATCATAGGCTAACAGTTAGCATTGAGCTGAGAGATGTGTTGACTCACCAGTGTTGTTGTCTGTCCATGCGCGTTTTTATAGCAGAAACTGCGTCAGGTTTCAGAAGTAATCCCCATCGTCTTGCTACAATGCTGCGCATGCGTGTTTGTCGCTTCGTGATTGGTGCCACCTTGTTGCGTATACCGGCGTCAGTCAGTTATGTTACGGAAGCTCCAGCTTGGCCTGAATATTCATATATATTACTCAAATATGCACAAATGAAGAAAAAAATGACTTAATTGAAGTTTTTTATTAGGAAATAACACAGTAACATGCTGAAAAGCTCTTAAAAGTCCTTTTTTCATTATAGGGCTCCTTTAAAAACTCAGTTGTCTAACTTTCTGTCTCTCTCTCTGCTTCCCTCGGCAGCCTGGCTTGTACACGTACTGATCTGCATCCACATTACACCACTGATCGTTCATTACGCAGGTCATGACACTCTTCACAGACCTATCCCTAAACCATCCAGCTTTTCAGTGAATTACACTGTAAAGCATTTTGGTCCTCTGCACCCTGCTGCAATGTCCTTACTGTTTTATGGAAAAGCACTTTGACTTGTCTTGTACATTAAATGTGATGTAGAAAAAAAAACTTGTCACTTTCAGCCCTTCAGATGCTAATTTTTTTTTTATCCTCAGATGAAGACAAACTGCCCTTCTAAAGCTAAGAAAACTGTGGAGAGAAGGTTCTGGCAGACATTTTACACTTAAGTTAACTCCAAAACAGAAAACTGCTTCACATTTTTCCTGAATTTGACCTATTTTATAGGCGAGTGTGTGCAGGCATTAAAGAGGAAGGCGGAGGCTCAGGCTAAACAAGACAATAACAAAGAGGAAAAGCACCTGGACTATCAGACAGAGTGGAATGTAAAAGATAAAAATGTCTCCTCTGTAAAATTTACACAACAATTATAATTATAAAAAGTTATCAGTCAAAAGGAATAACAGTTCTCAACCACTTCAGAGGGGGGAAACAAATAGTGTGAAAATGGATAGCAACGAATGTGGACACTGTCTCTGCTACAGTATGCGGTCCAGTCTCTCCCTGCACAAATCCTCCCAAACATGACTGGGATAGACCAGTGGCACTGCCTATGGGGGTGATCCTAAAACACTCAAATTACTGTTCAAAATGTGTAAATTATTCAAATAGAAATTAATCACAGAGCCAACAGTGATCTACAAACAGGAAAAAAAATATAAACAAAACAATGCTGGCCTGGATTTGTGCTGGTATGTGTGTTCAGACAGGCACACTTACCCCTCGCTGTGGTCATGCCCGGCTGGAAGAATATAGTGGAGCTCCATACTTGAGTTCATGAGACCAGCTGAATGTAGAAATACCCAAACAGTTTGATATTTGTGTCCTCAGAAACACAACTGCCACCCTAACAAAAAAATACTTTGGATTGCAGCTTTGGCTTCATGTCAGTGAGAACTGGAAAATAAGTATAACAGACTGGTTTAATGTTCATAACTGGGAGAAAGACTGTGTGAATCCGTTGGGAATGGAGAGTGTAACAACATTCCTCTGTGATCCCTGTGAAGAAACAATGAAACGACTCTTAAAGACATAAAAGAGAAACTGACAAATTCATGGAAATTATGTTCATTTAAACTATACAGAATCCTGGTAGACGGGTTACTCATTGTGAACTGACTTACACTGTGAAGGTTATTCAGAAACAGATGGGCCCACAGGACGGGGGGAAGCATGCACAGTAACACAATAATGGCCACATGATTGTGTTATTGTGCATGCTCCCCCCCGTCCTGTCTGTTAAAAAGTATTTTGTTTTGTCTTCTGTCTTCAAAGTAAATTATAATCTGAGGAAAAAAATTATCAGTGCACCCAGACAGCACCAACACCTCCCTGACATCTTGTTGTTTTTGGCTGCAGTAAACTGAGGCAGGCCAGACTTTGAAAAAAAAAAAAAAAAAAACCTCTACAATGTAAGAGAATAGGAGCTCTGTTCTGTCCCAGACTGATGTGACTGAATCTTCCACCCACACAAACTGGTCATTTTTTCCCTCAGTGGTCCCAGATAGAGGCTCTGATTTTTTTTTTTTTTTTATTTAAGATTTAAATTTTTTCAGGTTAAAATCTTGTTTTCCATCAGAGCAGGTTGACTGAACCTCCTCAGAGCATTGGGTGACATGCTCCAGCATGACACCATCCCTCCTTTAAATGTTTTAGGTTGTCGAACAAACAAAAACAGCCATCAAGGTGCATAAAAAGAGGATAATTTCAGCTGTCAGTCATCCTGAACATTCTCCCCAAAATGTTCTTCTATTTCTACAACGTTCTCTGTAGTCGGCCCAAGACTCTGGAACGCTCTGCTGCTCCATATTCGAAGGCTCACTTTTATTCTCTGGCTTTCAACACCATGTGATTTGTGTGCTCCTTTGTGCCTTTTAACGATTTATTTCATTTAGTTTTGTTTTATTTATTTTTAGTGTATTCTATGTATTTTATTTATATGTGTGTATTTTATTTCATTTTAACGTATTTTTACTGTTGGTGGTGGAGTTATACAGAGCAACACTTGTTTTTCTTATCTTATTTTATTTTTATTGCTGGGTATTTTTTATGTGCAGCACTTTTGGAGACATGTTCTGACTATAAATAATGTGGATTGGATTGGATACTTCTTGTTAAAGCAGAGATAACGCAGCCTGGTCCTGCAGGACTAAATGATGCCTTCACAGACACAGGAAAAACAGCCACTGCTCTTTGTGGAACACCAGAAGATCTGAGGTTTTATGAAGTTTTAAGCTCAACATGGAGTCCAGTTTGATCCCAAACGACGCCAGTATTGATCAGCCTCCACCCTCAGACGTGTACGACTGTCCGACAGGGGTGATCACCACGGCAACGATCCTGTATACCGGCATAGAGGAAAACCTGGGGTGAAAAGTTTCTTTGAAAAAGATCAAACAGACTTAAAAGTAATGAGAACAAAAAAGAGCAACAAATATAAAAGTAAATGTGAGTTTTAATCTTTGGTGAAAATGAACTTCCTGTTGTCTCCAAGGAAACATTTTATAAACAGAAACATCCAGAACAACAGGAGACGTTGTCTCTGCTGCTGTCTATTTGCTTTGTACAACAATCTTTAATCTTTCATCAAAATGTAATTTATTTTTAGGAAAATAACATAAGCATACTTTTTTTTTAATGTCTGTAAAAAATTCAACATGAATCAGACGACATTTTAAACATTTTAACATAAATAGTGACTTCATTCCTAGCTGGACGAGACAGGACAGCTGATCAACATTATTTACATTTGTACCATGGTCAGTGAGACATAATGTCAACTGGTGTACATTATTTTTGTAAAATAAAATAGTTCCTATACTTGAACATATTTAGCAAGTTTAGTAAAATAAATAAACATTTGTCATAAAATGTTTACTCTGTGGGACCAAATAAGAGGATTTAAACAACTCAAATCCATGCATTAAAACCATATAATGCACAGCTCTTTGTTGTTTAATCCTTACTTACACAGCTTTATTCATACCAAACTACAATGCATTCACAGTAAAACACATTAGTTTAAATAATATCAATGGAATAAATAGTATAAATTACAGAATCCTCTCAGAAAGCAACCACACTGCAAAAATTAAATCTTAGTAAGTATATTTTCATCTCATTCTCATCAATTAATTTTTCTAGTCAAAATATCTCATTACACTCAAAATAAGACAAAATTACTTAAAGAGAAACATTTCAGTGAGATACAAGATCTTGTTTTAAGGCGATGCATCTTATCAAGAAAAAAAATTAGTTTGTTCCTTTGGCAGAATTTTCCGCTCATTACAAGCAAAAAAAATCTTGGCCACTCTTAAGACAAGTAAAAGAAAAAGATTCTTGACTCGAAATGAAAATACTTGCTAAGATTTGAGTTTTTGCAGTGCAACCCACAATGTTAGTGAATATACAGTATTTGTATCCAGTTATTAGGGGTCCAACGATACAAAAAAATTCACTGTTCAGTTTGATACGTATGGTTCAATAGTTTTTCAATACAAAAATTTTTTATGCCTTTTTTTAACCATTGAACTTTTGTCCACAATGGCTTACCATCACGGTCAAAGTCGTACCAAACACCTGAATGTAGTCGAATGAGTATAGTTTATCGCAGATCCGCCGAGTTTTCAACAAAATCTCATTGTCAGAAGACAAGTTGAGGAAATTAAAGAAAGATTTTGCTTTGTTTGATATTCAATATGGTGGTCACGGTTCGGTACACACTTGTATTGGACAGTTCAATACACTCTAAACCCGTTTTAAGTTGAATTTACTTTAAAAATTTGAGGAAACATCTGTGGTGTATAGTCGTGCTTCTGTGATGCGTTACATTTGTGATGTTCGGCTCCAACAGTTGACAGATGTAACGTACTCCAGCAGAGGAAAACCTCCATCTTACATATAACGTGTCATCTGGCAAATTAAAAAGGGTTTCACCATCCCTGAATATTCTGTCTCTTCTCAGAGTTCCTCTCATGATCTGCGCACCAACATCAACAAGTAAAAGTGGGCAGGCCATTTTCCAAGAGCGCTAATTGGTCAGGGGGTGGTGCTTTTATACTCTGTGATCTCTTATCCAGAACTTAACCTGGTCCGGACCAGGTTAGGCGTTCAGCATAAGTTACCGGGGAGATAGAACCTGATCAGAAGTGAACCAGCGTCATAGGACGAAAAACCCAGGGTTAAGCCTGAAGTTACCACGATAAGAGAAAATCCGGCTTTGTCGTACAGGCCCCAGGTGGGACTGATTCGTCGTTATCCAGTCAGGAGGGAGGAGACTGTGGTGGTGTGATGCCAGGCCAATCAGACAGGTGGGGTGAAGCAGGAGGATTTGCAAATAAAATTTAAAGCGAAGGGGTTAATAACCAGGCGGCCGTAACAAGTACCATTGAAAAAAAAAAAAAAAAGAAAACGATTTGCTAATGGAGCGGTAAAGATCAGCTTAACTTCTGTTAACTGTTCATGTCAGGACAGCAGATATTCAGGACTCAAAAATTCAGGAGAAAGAAAGAAAGAAAGAAAGAAAGAAAGAAAGAAAGAAAGAAAGAAAGAAAGAAAGAAAGAAAGAAAGAAAGAAAGAAAGAAAGAAAGAAAGAAAGAAAGAAAGAAAGAAAGAAAGAAAGATGAAACTCTCCAGTGATGAACAATACTCTTAAGGCGAGACACTACTAGCAAATAGGGTTAAAAATGTAACTAACTGGTGTCACCATGAAACTTTCCTGGTTTATTCCTCATATTAGGGCTATCATTTTGTGTATTACAAGTTTTCTGAAATTTATGTTTAAATATGCAAATTAGGTGTTACATCCCAAAAATTGCACTAATTTGCATACATTTCTAGGAATAAAAATCGAAACACTGGATTAAACCAGGTTCAAAGTTTCTTTTGAATTTTCTTTACGTATTAAAGTCAAAAAATTTTACAGAGGGGATTTTGGATATCTCTAGTTATCATTTCACAATGTTTCATCATGCAAAATATATTTGGGATTTAGAATTTAATTAAACTTGTTAATTTCAGAGTTTTGTGAAGGCAGGTAATTTTTGACACTTAAGACATCACAAGGGTTAAGACAGATAGATAGACAGGTTAACTTCCTGCTTCTCTTTCTCTTCTGCTTTCATGTTTTTTGACTCATTTTTTTTTCACCTTTCCCATCATAATTCTACCTGAAGTAACTTTTGGCAACTTAAAGTTATTCGGACTCTGACATTTTGAGTTGAAACAACAATATTTCATCGTTCTTTTATCTTCAGCGCTCCATGTGTGTGGCCTACACACTACTGAAGCCTGATCCACAGCCTGGGTAGAAGCACTCAGCTGCAGCTGTGTGAAAAAGTGATTGCCCCCCCCCCCCTGTTAAAACATAAATTAACTGTGGTTTATCACATCTTTGGAAAGCTGAGTTCAATTTCTCTAGCCACACAAAGTAGTAGTAGTAGTAAAACTTTATTTACCAGGAATAAAACTCATTGAGATGAAAAACCTCTTTTTTAAGAGTGACCTGGCCAAGGCAGCAGCATAAAATCAACAACAAACAGATAAATATAAAATAAACAATAAAACCAGAAATACACACAAATACACTTGACTCACATTTCAAGAAAACACTCTGGAAACATCATTTGGGCAGTTACAAGAGCCAAGACAACTGGTCTCTCTGTCCTTTAAAATTGACTTAAACTTTCCCAAAGTTATGAAACATGACAGTTTGAACGTATTCTGCATGTTATTCCAGGCTGCAGGAGCAGAACAAAGGCTGGATTACTGCCACACCTGTTCTCAATCAAGAAATCACTTAAATAGGACCTGATGACAAAGTGAAGTAGACCAAAAACGATCCTCATAAGCTAGACATCATCAAATCAAATCAAATCAAATCAAAGATACTATTGATCACCGAGGGGAAACAAAGAGAGACAAAAATAAGACACACCAATACATAGAAGCACAAACTCAGGCAATCACAACATGAAAGACACACTGTGGGCAGAAGGTAGGGATCCCTCCAGACAGCCAGACGGGGGCGCTCATGCACCCTCCAGGCCCAGTCTGTCCAGAAAGGCGGGAAAAGAGAAGTGAGCAACAGAAGCAGGGAGTCTTAGGGGGGTGTGAGGGATCTTGTGTGTCCATGGATGCGTGTGTGTGTGTGTGTGTCAGGCTGTGAACCCGCCTGAGTTCACACCCAGTCTCTGTTCACAGATGTTATGGTGGCCTTGGGGGTGCTGGCCAGGTGGTCCGCTTCCTGTGAGAGATGTGCGGGGGAGGGATGCTGAGAGTCCATTCACATAACTTTCTCGGGGAGTTTGCAGAGACAGCCCGTGTTAACCCAAACACAGGCCTCTCCTCAGGGTCGCAGAGCAGATAGCAGAAGATGCTTAGAAGCAGGTCAGACGTGGTGGTGTCTGCCTTGAGTCCGTAACAGGTCTCCATGGCAGCATCAATCAGCCGAATCAGGGGTCAATTTTCCAGGAGCCGTGCCAGCTGCTCCACAGATGTTCCCACTTCGCGGACGAGGTTCGGAACCGCAGCCAGCGTGCCAAAGTGGGCCTGAATGGCATCTAGCTTGCGATGAAGCTCATGCAACGCCAGAGTCTGAGTGTTGATAGCACGGCTCATCCCCACACAAATGTCAGAGTCTGAGTGTTGATAGCACGGCTCATCCCCACACAAATGTCAGGCAGCGTGCCAGTAGCTGCCAGCAGCCCTCCAACTTTGCGATAAACCAGGAAAATGCCCACACCAATCAGCAGGAACCCGGCTATCATAAATCCAAATCGGTAGAGATCTTCAACGTCCTCGATGGACAGCACCGACAGACAGGTGATCTTCCATTTGCCCCAGGAGTCAATCACATATCCCGCCGGGTGCGTCCCGTCGGGGCAAGGAGCGTCACCCCGTCCCGCTCTCCGGGTGGAAAAAATTTGATCAATTTCATTGAGAGACCAGTTGACCAAATCCATCGTAGTTGTTTCAGATTCAGATAGTTATGTAGACAGAGGCTCAGAGAGTCGACCGGACTGGAGAAGCAGGGAAATAAGGAAGGGAGGGAGCAGAAGAAAAAGCGTCCGCCTCCGTCGAGAGCAGAATGGGAAATGCTGCAATCCAAAGAAATTCAGGAAAAAATGAGAAAGTAATTGAGATCTATCAGTCTGGAAAAGGTTCCAAAGCCATTTCTAAAGCTTTGGGACTCCAGAGAACCACAGTGAGAACCGCACCGTACCGTCTTCTTCCGCTTATCCGGGATCGGGTCGCGGGGGCAGCTGCATAAGCAGGGAAGCCCAGACTTCCCTCACCCCGGCCACAGCCGCCAGCTCATCCGGGGGATCCCGAGGTGTTCCCAGGCCAGCTGGGAGACGTAGTCCCTCCAGCGTGTCCTGGGTCTCCCCGGGGTCCCGGTGGGACGTGCCTGGAACACCTCACCAGGGAGGCGTCCAGGAGGCATCCTAACCAGATGCCCGAGCCTCCTCATCTGGCTCCTCTCTATACGGAGGAGCAGCAGCTCTACTTTGAGTCCCTCCCGGATGACCGAGCTCCTCCCCCTATCTCTAAGGGAGAGCCCGGTTATCCTGCGGAGGAAACTCATTTTGGGCACTTGTACCCGCGATCTCGTTCTTTCGGTCATGACCCACCGCTCATGGCCATAGGTGAGGGTAGGAACGTAGATGGACGGTAAATTGAGAGCTTCGCCTTCTGGCTCAGCTCAGGTGGGGCTGTTTTGCTGCTTCAGGACCTGGAAGACTTGCTGTGGTAAATAGAACCATGAATTCTGCTTCTACCAAAAAATCCTGAAGGAGAACGTCCGGCCATCTGTTGGTGACCTCAAGCTGAAGCGCACTTGGGTTCTGCAGCAGAACAATGATCCAGAACACACCAGCAAGTCCACCTCTGAATGGCTTAAGAACAACAACATGAAGACTTTGGAGTGGCCTAGTCAAAGCCCCCACCTGAATCCCATTGAGATGCTGTGGCATGAGCTTAAAAAGGCGGTTCATGCTGGAAAAGCCTCCAATGTGGCTGAATTACAACAATTCTGCAAAGATGAGTGGAACAAAATTCCTCCACAGCGCTGAAGAAGACTCACTGCCAGTTATCACAAACGCTTGATTGCAGTTGCTGCTGCTAAGTTATTAGCCAGTTATTAGATTTAGGGGGCAATCACTTTTTCACACAGGGCCATTTAAGTTTGGATTTCTCCTCCCTCACTAATACAATCTTTATTTAAAAAATGCATTTTGTGTTTACTTGTGTTATCTTTGTCTCACATTTAAATTTGTTTGATGATCTGAAACATTTAAGTGTAACTGACCTGCAAAAAATTAAAAAAGGAAGGGGGCAAAAACTTTTTCACACAGCTGTAAATGGGTGCTGGGGGTGTCATACTTCATGGTTGTTTTCCTTCCACTGTAACTGGACTTTTAGTGGAGGTGTTAGGAATTCTGACCAATTTGTCACCAGATTCACTTCAGGAAGCAGCAGGAAACCTGAAGAGTCCGCTGCAATGAGCTCAAAAATTCATCATGATCAACTTAAGAACTGTTTCATCTGATATAAAGAAAGTTATGGAACAACACAATCACAGCTGAGAACCTAGATCCAGTAAAACCAGTAGAAAACCAGTAGTTTGACCTGAAGAAAGCTGAGAACAAGAGATGTCCTCATACTCTGATAGATGTGGAGAGTTTGTGTGAGTGGGAAGTAAAACTACACGACCTTAAACTACATGGAGCTTAAACATTTATGCAGCCAGCGTTTTTATCTGCTTCTCCTTCAACAGACTCGTTTGTTCTCAGTTGAACTGCGCAGGTCGGAAGTCACAATAAAGGTGGAAAAAGTTTGGAAATTTTTAATCGGTTTCTTTATTTAAATTACAATCTACTATCACTTATCTACTATCCAGTAGATAAGGGATGTGTACTGCTCCCACTAAAAACCTGTCCTGAAGTAAAACAATCATCACAGGAGGCGTAACAGGGACAGAAAATGACATGAAGAGGAAGGAGTGAAGTACAGCAGAAGCACCAGCAGGTGGCAGCATCACCTGGAAACTCTGCAGACATGACAGGAGTCTTAAAAAAGACTCTTCATTCTCATCTTCATCAGCAGGAAACTAATGTGACTTGAGAAGTATGAAGACGTTTCCGATGCTTCATCAAGTCAGAGAAAGTTTCATTTAACATCCTCAGACATCACACACCTGTCAATCATTCAGATCATGTGACCTCAGCTTCTATTTCCTGTTAAAGCAGAAACCTGCCTTCACAGAAACTCAGGAAAAATGGCCGCTGCTGTTTGTGGAACAGCAGAAGACCCGAGGTGATTACCATGGTAACAACCCTGCTGACCCGCGTGGTGGAAAACCAGAGTTAAAAGGTTTTTAAAAGGATTTAAAAAAACCTAAAAACAGTAAGAGCAAATAAGAGCAACAGGTATAACAGCAACCGTGAGTTTTAGTCTTCGTCTGGTGAAAATGAACTTCCTGTTGTTTCCAGAAAAACGTTTTATAAACAGAAACATCCAGAACAACACAAAACTTTATCTCTGCTGTAAACATTTATTGTTTCATAATAATCTTCAACATTTCATCAAAATGTCTCATTTCTTTGTAGGAAAACAACATTTGCCTTCATAAAAAAAGTCTGTAAAAATTCAATATGAATCAGACAACATTTTAAACATTTTAAATATTTTAAACATCTTAACATAAATACTTTAGCTCCCAGCTGGAGGAGACAGCCTATAAGATAAGATAAGATAAGACAAAGATACTTTATTGATCGCCGAGGGGAAATTCATGTTTCAGTACAATCCGTCCAAGACACACAAACACAAGAACATAACAGACAGGATCAGGCAGACCGTGGTCACACAGCCCCTCACAGGGCACCTTTGCAGAAAGAAAACGGTAACATGAGGAAAGATGGGTTGGTGGTAAAAAAGAGGTCTCCGAACTCTCCACATATACAGGTGGAGACCTTGGAGACAAAAAACACACACAGCAGTACAGAGAAGCACGAACTCGACAGTCACAACATAGACACATGGTGGGCAGGAAGGGAGGGGTTTCCCCCCCCAAACAGCAGAGCGAGGGCGCAGCATAGGCACCCGTCAGCTCAGTCTGTCCAGCAGGGGGGGTAAGAAGAAGGACCAGCAGTGCAGTGGGATGTGCGCATCAGTGTCGTGAAAATGTGTGTGCGTAAGCGAGAGACAGCGGCTCACGCACAGTCCGTAGATGAAAGAAACGGCCTTCAGAGAGTCCCAACTGTTCTCGTGGAGGGGGGGTTGCAGAGCCTCACTTCTGCAGTTTCTCCAAGGACATGTGGGAGTTAAGGAGCAGCTGCAAGGCCGCTCCCGGGGACCAGATTGAGATAAGGAGATAGTTTCTGTCTGCCTGTAAAGTCTTCAGCAGGTCTCAGAGGCGACCAAATCAGCCAAATTTGTGTTAATTACCCCCAATCCAAGTCTCCAACTGCTCCAGGTGGAACCCAACATCCTTTATGCTGTCAGACATCGTCCCCAGTTTGCCCCACAGGGCATCCATGCGAGTCAACGTGCACAAAGTTTGAGTCTGAGTGTTGGTAGCTCGGAGAAACAGCTCGGACGGCCGCCTGCCCACAGCTGCCGTCAGCTTCAGAATTTCCCCATGAACCAGGTACCCGACAGCTCCAATCAGCAGGAACCCAGTTATCATAAATCCAAACATGTACAGGTCTTCAGTGTGACCTGCTGGGACCGTCCCGTCCAGACAAGATGCCGCCCCCTGCACCTTGTCTCTGGGTAAAAAAAATATTATCCATTGTGATGAGAGACCCGCCGTCCAGATCCATAGTTGAAGTTTTAGGATTTAGGAGAAAAATGCAGAGAGAGGCTCAGAGGAGACAAGACAAAGATTGCAGGGAAAACAGGGAGGAAGGGAGCAGAGCAAAGGAAAGCACGTCTGCACTCGCTGACAGCCGGAAAAGGACAACATTATTTACATTCACACAACTGTATCTAAACCAAACTACAGTGCTTTCACAGCCAAACACACACGTTTAAATAATATAAATACACAAGAATACATTCAGATAACAGCCATCCAATAACGTCGCTGAATAGATTTATATTCTCACTCAAAAGTCGCAGTATTCGGCTGGAACAGTGTGTTTTAGCAACATTGGTGAACAATACTGGAGCACCGCAGGGCACGGAGCTATCACCCCTTCTCTTCACACTTCACTGCTGACTTCACATATGAATCTGCAGCGTGCCGTGTTCAGAAGTACTCCGATGACACTGCCATCGTAGCGTGTGTGAAGGGTGGGGACAAGGGTGAGTACGGGCGGCTCATCGATGATTTCACCACCTGGAGCAAGGACAATGGTCTAATCCTTAACACCACAAAGACCAAAGAGACGATCATTGGAGATAAGCCCCCTCACGGACCTGTCAGCATCATCAGGGAGAACATTGAGGAACGGGTACAAGAAGGGACAGAGCAGGCTGCTCTTCCTGGGAAGGCTCAGGCCATTTGATGTGATAGTAACCAGCGGGAAAAACTGATTAATAAATGTGTGTCCCATCCGTGATGGGGAGGAAAGTGGACTCTGTGGGAGCTGTGTTGGAGAGGAGGATGGGAGCTTTAATGCAGGACACTTTATTATTATTGCATTATGGCGCTACTGCAAGTAACTTAGTAATAAAAGAGGGTTTTGAAATAAAAAAGTTACTGTTATTATTATTTATCCATGTGTGTGTGATGACCGGACACCTGAATTTCTCCTATCTATCTATCTATCTATCTATCTATCTATCTATCTATCTATCTATCTATCTATCTATCTATCTATCTATCTATCTATCTATCTATCTATCTATCTATCTATCTATCTATCTATCTATCTATCTATCTATCTATCTATCTACTGTAAATATTCCTTCAAGTTTTAACATCACATTTTTAGTATTTCTACAAACTTTTCTCAGAATTCTTCACAGGAAAACTTCCCTGAACAGAAATGTTCCTAATGTCAGAAATGAAACATGTTGATGTTTTCATCATCTTCATGACGAAGGAGGAAAATAAAGAATGATCTGATCATTGAAGATAAACAAATATTGTCAGTCAGACAATGTCAGGAGACGAGTCCCTCTTCCTGCAGATCCGGATACCAGCAGCCACCGCAGTGATCCCAAATACTGACAGACTGGCCCACAATCCATCACGTCTGTTATGTCTTCCTTTGTCTCTGTCCTGCTTCCTTCCACCCTGGTCTCCTCCATGCTGGTCTCCTCCATCCTTGTCTCCTCTATGCTGGTCTCCTCCATCCTTGTCTCCTCTATGCTGGTCTCCTCCATCCTTGTCTCCTCTATGCTGGTCTCCTCCATCCTTGTCTCCTCTATGCTGGTCTCCTCCATCCTTGTCTCCTCTATGATGGTCTCCTCCATCCTTGTCTCCTCTATGCTGGTCTCCTCCATCCTTGTCTCCTCTATGATGGTCTCCTCCATCCTTGTCTCCTCTATGCTGGTCTCCTCCATCCTTGTCTCCTCTATGATGGTCTCCTCCATCCTTGTCTCCTCTATGATGGTCTCCTCCATCCTTGTCTCCTCTATGCTGGTCTCCTCCATCCTTGTCTCCTCTATGATGGTCTCCTCCATCTTTGTCTCCTCTATGATGGTCTCCTCCATCCTTGTCTCCTCCATCCTTATCTCCTCCATCCTTGTCCCCTCCATCCTTATCTCCTCCATCCTTGTCTCCTCTATGCTGCTCTCCTCCATCCTTGTCTCCTCCATCCTTGTCCCCTCCATCCTTATCTCCTCCATCCTTGTCTCCTCTATGCTGCTCTCCTCCATCCTTATCTCCTCCATCCTTGTCTCCTCTATGCTGCTCTCCTCCATCCTTGTCTCCTCCATCCTTGTCTCCTCCATCCTTCTCTCCTCCATCCTTGTCTCCTGCATCCTTGTCTCCTCCATCCTTGTCTCCTGCAGGTGAGAAGCAGGTGTGATATCAGGTATCGGGTAGGTGATGAGTGAAGAACAACATTCTCTACTGACTCTGATCTCTGCACTCAGACCAGCTGCTTTCTACAGAGTCTCATCAACAACATCTTTAGAAAACACAAACATCTGATCTGAGATGTTTCACTCTCACATCACCAACCAGGAAGCTGCTGCACCTTCATCCAGAGAAACACACACTCACCTGATGGAGACACTTGCAGATGGAGAGTGAAGTTGGACTTGGAAGTCATGCTTCTGTTGTCTGTCTGTCTCTGGAAGATTCTACATTCATACGTTCCTGTATCATTGATCGTCACATTCTTCAGAACCAGAGACACGTTTCCATCCTTCATCTGTCTGTCCTGAAAATCCACCCGATTCTGGAAAGATGGATGCTGGTGGGAGACATCGAAATGTTCATCTCTGTACAAAAAGACATCTTCTGGCTTCAGATCAGGTCTGATCCATCTCACGGCTGAGATGTCTTTATCGCGTTCAGCTCTACATGTCAGAGTGACGTCATGTCCAGGTGCAGCTGTGATGTTTGTCTGTCCTGCAGGAGAGGAAACATGACAGATCAGAGAGGTTAGACACCAAAGAGACCATACTGGTCTGAACTGGTCTCAGGGGTCTCATTTATAAAACTGTCTGCAGGATCTTTACTAAAAGTGTACGTGCGCCAAAAAAAGTTTGCATACACCCAAAAAATCCAGATTTATAAAACCGTGCATACACACAGATTCAAGCAATCTCTACTTTATAAATCACACTCTTCCTGGAAGTTTGTGCAGGTCACTTTGGCTCATACCCCCCCACCCCCACTACACACCCGCATTCTACCATAAACTGTCGACGCAAAGTACCTTGCGCATATGTAGCGGTTGCTGAATGGTTGTTGACAAAGATGACATCACACACGGATCATGATCTGCACATTTATTCTGCAAACAGCATGAGGGGCTCAATTACTGATGTGAGCGGTGGCACGCTCTCTCTCCGCCTCCCATACAGTGGCTTCCCAGCTTTTTAGAGAAGGGTCTATCTGCGGCTCGCAAGACAGGGGCGTGTCGTAGTGTGACGTTACTCGACGACACGCCCACCAGGCCAATGAGAGCACGGTAAAATCTAGCCCTACCCCTGACCCTTCTCCTAAACCAGGGGTCGGCAACCCAAAATGTTCAAAGAGCCATATTGTTTTTAATGTTTAATTCCGTGATTGCTGATTCAATAGGGCTGTATCATGCTATGCTGCACAATAGCGGCACGTGAGCATGAAGTGCAGTTATTAACACTGATTGGCTGCGTAAAGGTTTGTGAGACGCATCATAGCATGCTGGACAGTTACTCGTCGTTTCACTGCAGTTACCTGCTTGTTGCACCTGACACTCAATGGGCTGCTTTGCAAAATGGTAAAATATAAATTATGTCTTTATTTTAATAGTTGAGTTGGATTTTATTTCACGTGCTGCATTTGCAGTGCTCGGAGAACTCGGGAAAAGTGCGCAACTGTACATGAATCCCTCAGAGGGATCATCATAATCCTCAAATTTAGAATAAGATAAGAAACTTTATTGTCTCTCAAGGGGACATTTGTCTTGGTCTTTTAGAATCACATTATTAAAGTGAACCAACCAAAATACAATACACTTTAGTAGAATAGTCATTAATTCATTTTCCAATGCCAGGGAGCCGCAACAGAGGGACTAAAAGAGCCGCATGCGGCTCCGGAGCCGCGGGTTGCCGACTCCTGTCCTAAACCTAACCAGACCCACCCACAATGTGACACGCCCACTATAGGACACGCCCATTATAGGACACGCCCACTGGGTTGCAAGCTGCAGATAGATACACTTGGCTTTTTACCGCGAAGCTGCAAAAATGTCACCAACAGGATGACGGTCCGTCACTAATTAAGGCCCCCCACGCTACAAGCAGAGACTAGAAACTTTGGAGCAATATTAAGCATATAAATGGCTTGAAATGCTTAAAACAATGTGATATAACGGAAAATTAAACAGGGTTTTGAGAACGTTCACAAAAATAAACTTTTATCAAATAAAATAAATAGAAAGTTTAACTCAGCTACACATATCCCTGCACATAAATAAGCCAGCTGATGTGTGGCACTTAAAGCGTCATTGTGACTGAGAAGACAAGAAAATGCAATATCACGGAGAATAAAGTCGAGGTGCTTGTTGGTTGACGGGGAAGCTCAAAAGATCATTTTATTAGTGGAATCACCGTAGAGCTGGGAAAAAAATCAATACACTGAAATATCGCGATATTTTCATATGCTGATATCATATTGATATGTAAAAATGTGGTATCGATCTACTTTACTAATGAAATCTCGCGAGATTTCGTTGTTCAGTCAAGAAATCTCGCGGGTTTTCATGGAATCTCGTGAGATTTCACCGTTTTCTTATGAAATCTCGCGAGATTTCATTGGTAAAACAGATCAATACTGCATTTTTTAATCTCTATATGAAATCTGCATATGAAAATATCGCAATATTTCAGTGTATCGATTTTTTTTCCCAGCCCTAGAATCATGGATAAAAGTGTCAGTGAGTGACAGGGAGGTTTGAGGGAGAAGTAAAGGACACCTCGACCGGAGGGGGGGCCGACAGCTCGCTCCACAACACAGCTGCAGGTGCACCGGGAATACACAGTTCTGGACGGTCAGTCAGATCCAGTTCAACACATAACGAAGCTCTTACAGCACTGCTCCAGACCAGGGGTACCAGACACTGGTGTTCGTGACCCCCACAATGGCTGAGCACTTTATTGTGTGAGATATCAGATCATCCTCTACATGTGAGGCTGGAAACTTTCAGAATCTTCATGAATTAGGAGGAAAACATGGTTTTTGGTGGATTTTGTGCACAACTGTAAGAAAGCAGCGTATGATGAAAGACAACATCGCTGACTAGGATGTTGCCAAATTGTGATTTTTATTTGTAGTCTTAATTTATTTCTTAGAAAATTAATGCATTCATATTACAGATTAATCTCTCTGCATCAGATTCATTTTGTCCTAATAAAAATCCCAAGTTTATTTAGTTAACAGCAATTACAACGGTCAGGCAACCCCCTGAAGTTATCTAGGAATCCCCAGTTTGGGAAGGATTGCTCTGGGTTGGTATATCAGCTACTATCATGGCCCAGGAAAATCTTTGTGGTCTCTGTACTCTCTCCAGCCTTGATCATCATAATCTTCCAGCGGTGCAGCACATCCACTATGAAGCATTACGCCTACGAGTGTCACCACAGCATGTTTACTCAGTAATTACAACCAGACTCCACACCTCATTACAGTTAATGTACCAATAAATGCTGTTGCTGTATAATTTGAAGATACTGTATAGTATACTGTGGCTTACTCTTAAATGAGGCTTATTGGTTGTACGGCTCAATCCAGGAGCACATGAGGGTTCAGAGGGGTCTACAGTCTGATATGATGGTTAAACGCATTAATGTGGTTTTTCTCCATCAGTTTGGCTCATCTCTCAAATCAGAAATTTCTCAAAACAATGTGGACAAACCTCCAAACCATTTGGCAAATGTTCACTGTTATTTCATTAAACTGCAAATATCTAGCAAGTACATGTCTCAAAGTTTCGTGATATCTTTGCAAATGATTGAGTACAGTTAGCCCACAGTTAGCACAGTTATCCTACATTTAGCACAATTTCCAGGTGAATAGATCTTATTGATCTAAACTGATTGTTGATTCTCAGTCTCATGGTTGTTCTCTCATAAACATATCAGCATCATTTCATTCTAGAAGTCATCACATGCAGAATCGTCTGTTCAACTGTCAAAACAGGTCAAGACCATAACAGCATGAAAACCATATATGAATTTGTTGGAACATTTACAGTTTTTCTCAATTGCTAAAACACTAAATCCCATTTTCAAAGCCAATTTTTCAGAGGCCTACACCGAGGTATCAAATCAGTCCACTTGTGATCAAAACCTAAAGCACGTTTCGCATCACTAGACACAGTTTGCAAACACATTTGCGTTGTGATGCACCTGCTGCACAAAATGGTGAACACATGCTACACACTTTGATCACAATCGCAGAAACAGTTGTCAAAGAGTAAACACAGTGACTCACACTTGATTTCATTTAGAATGGATAGAGTTAAATCGGAGAGGAAGAAAACAGATGTGGTCGAAGATGGGGGCTCTTCTGTCTCACTGCAAAGCATCGGCTCTCAGAGCCGGCTCCTCTGAGCATCACTAAAAAGCACCGAGAGTTGTGAGAACGCCTGTTTAGAGAAATGAGAAGGATCCATGTTGGTGGATCTGACTGATTGTATGGGAAAGAAATTCAGTTCTGAAGGATGAATGAACTGTTTTAGGAGAGATATGAGCTTCTGCAAGTGAGCTGTGAAAACTCAACTAACGTAGAGTTTTCACCTACAGCTGACACTGATGGATGACTCTGGAGTCCACTATGGGTACCTCCCCCCAACTTTATGGTTCTGTTCTCATCTTAACTTTCTTCTGTGTCTCTGTGATCAGCTTACCTCTGCTGGTGGCTTCAGAGAATTTAAAAACGGCAATAATCAAGAACATCACTGTTACTGATCCATGCATGATGGCAGATGAATGGACAAATGACCACCGAAACAGAATCGCAGAACCTCGTGTATCTGCCGTTGCCCCTCCCCCTCCTCCTACTCCTACTCCTCCCCCTCCCCCTCCTCATCCTCCTTCCACCCTCCCGCCCAGCCAGGAAACCAACATGAACCCTGTTCAGCCTGAAACTCTCTTTGTGTCTCTAAAACCTCTCTGAGAGTTTGTCCAGAACTCAGAAAGTGTTAAAGAAGCTGAGCTCACCTGCAGAAACCAGGAGACGACCAGACGGCAAAGTCCAGACGTGGAAACGATCCAGGAAGCATTTTTGTCTCCTTCCTCCCTGTTTTATCAGACCAGCTGGAGTTTAATCTGTAAATGTGACTTTCCAGAGTTTAGAGGTGAAATAAAGTTACAGAGCAGAGAGCTGCAGGAAGAGAAGGAAGCTGGAGAATGAGGACACTTCTGGTCGCTCAGCACTGAAAGGCAGAAGAGGCGGGCTTTCTACACACCCCCACCACCACTACACACACACACACACACACACACACACACACACACACACACACACAGTCCAGCAGGAGCTCTTCTTCTTGAGTCAGACATTAAACTCCTCCGTCCGTTCTCTTATTCACATGTTGGCATGTAGGAATCAAGATGGCTTCTATAAATAGCTGGCTGGAGAACAACTCTGATCTGTGGAGAGAAAACTCGACTCATAATGAATAAAGTTCCTGGCTCATGATCCTCATCCAGAGCAGAAAGCAGAGGTTAACAGCCTCGGGGATATACTTAGTGGGGATACTTATACTTACAGTATACTTTTATAGACTTAAAATGTTCCGTTGTAGTCCAAACAAGTATTTAGTTTGTATACATCAGGATGATTTTTATTGTCCTTAAAGTATAAACCGAGTATACTTCACTACACTGTTCTTAAGAATGTGGAATATAAGTAAACTGCAAGTATACTGAGTTTTAGTGCTACGTTTCACTCACTTTTTGCATAAAATCAGTATGATGATAGTACCACTGAAAAAAAAAACCTTTTTGCTAATGGAGAGGTAAAGATGAGCTAAACTTCTGTTAACTGTTCATGTCAGGACAGCAGATATTCAGGACGTCATCAGGAGGAGGAAAGAAAAACTGAATTTCAGTCAGAAAGTCTTGGTTTGGTCTGAAGTTGTTAACAGAAGTAAGAAACGTTGATCTGTGCAGAAACAACCTCCTGATTCAGACTGAGACGAGTTAAATTTCCTCTCAGAGCTGCTGGTTGAAGACAGAAAGACTTCATGTTGCTTTCTGACAGTGTAAGGAAGTGAGATGCTGGGTGGGTCACAGAGAGCCCTGTTCAGTAAAACCTGGTGTAATATGAGACGAAACCACGTGATTTACGAGCAGCAGCCTGAACACGGGCTTTTTCTGAGACGCTGCAGGACGGGGGTTTCACAAACCATGACGGCAGCAGAGATATGCGTTCAATCTGGGCTTCGGTTTACAGAGACGCTAGAGCTGCTGGAGCTTGTAAATCACAGTGATCAGAGGATGGACTCTGAAGTCCTGTTGCTGGTCTATAGAGGTCTGAATGATTCAGGACCTCCTGACCCAGTGTGAACCTACCTCCGGCCTTTTATCAGTTCCCAGAGTCAGAACCAGACCTGGAGAAGCTGCGTTCAGCTTCTATGCTCCACATGTCTGGAACAAACTCCCAGAAAGTCTCAGATCAGCTGGAACACTCAGTTTATTTAAATCCAGGTTAAACTCCCACCTGTTCTCAGCAGCAGTTACATACATTTTATTCAGTTCTGTAGTGCGTTTTTAAGTCATAAAGGCAAGAGGCCTTTATGACTCAGAATGACAGGAAGGGGATCAGAGAGAGAGCGCATGACACCAAGAATCCAACCTGGGCTGGCTGGACCTCTGTACATGGCCGTCCTTTCCAAAAGAAGTATTCCTTAAGTACATGTCATTAAGTATACTCACGTATACTAAAGTATATCCCCCAAGTGTACTTTTATTTACCAAGTACACTGCTATCAGTGTACTACCAGTATACTAACAAGTGTACTTCTTGGCCCAATTTAAGTATTTAAAAGTATGCTTTTAAGTACAGAAAGTACACTTAAAAGTATACTGAAAGTATACTTCTAGGTATACTGTTAGTGTACTTGTACTAAAACTTCAAGCTTACTTTTACTTTTAGAAAGTACACTTTAAAGTATACTGAAAGTATACTTTCATCACTTCTGCCTGCATCTGTAATGATGACTAAACAGGGAAGAGACATGAAGACGACCCATCTCACGTGTCTGCTCTTCCATTCTATTTATCTTCCTCTTTTTTTAATTTTATGCTGGCGACCTGTCCAGGTGTACCCGCCTCTCGCCTGATAGCTGGGATAGGCTCCAGCAACTCCTGCGACCCTGAACTGGATAAGCTGTACAGAAAATGACTGACCGATGCATCACCATGGTCTGCTCTTTATTTCTTGTCACGATGTGAACATATTACATATGCGTCAGACCCCAGGAAGAAAAGCTGCAGAATTGCTGCAGCTAATGAGGATCTAAATAAAACAAACAAATCCTCCTCACCAAGCTCTTCCCAGACAGGAGTTAATGTTGGTTTTGGGTAGAAATGTATTTCTCTATCAGTGCATGTGAGGTTGAAAATGAGCTGCAAGACAGAAACAGACAGTGAAGCTTTGAACACATCAGTGTTGGATAAATACTTAAATAACATAAGAAAGCATAAAAAAGCTCAAACTGTCTGATCCATAAATCATAGTTGCAGCATTTCATATGTGTTGCCAGCAGGAGGAGCTGATCTGTGGAGAAACTTCTTCCTGGTTCAAACTGAGATGTGATGCAGATGTAAGTTCCAGCTTCAAACATTAAACTCCTCCATTCTCTTATTCCCCGCAGAGAAATTCACATGCAAACATGCAGAAAATAAAATCAGTGAAACATCTGGTTGAAGACTTCCAAAAAGATTTTATTTTAAAACATTGGACTTTTAAAACAGACTTTAAAACAAAGTCTGTCTTTAAAGTCCAGTGTTTTAAATAAAATCTTTCTGGAAGCTTTTCACCTGGACGAATGAACCTTCACCGACACATGTGGTTGAAAAGTAAAATAAGCTTTCAGTCTCAAGGACAAGTTCGCAGCCTTTATGATCCCAAACCTGGTCCATTTACAGGGAAAGTCTCTGGGGGAGGGAGCAGACAAAGCGCAGCTTTAAGGAGAGAAAGAGCACTGGAGCCATGTGTCCTTTACCTGGATGGGGGTCACCCCCTCTGGAGCCAGGCCTGGAGGTGGGGCACGGAGGCGAACACCTGGTGCCAGGGACGGACCCTGAGCTGGTGCGCGAGGTCGAGCTGTTCCAACTAGATTGGAATGATTTATCAGAGGCCAGTACAAATACTGTCCAGTTTAAACGATTGATTATGAAAAATGCAGTGGCAGAGTGTTTGGAGGAGAGAGAGACTGATGCCATCAGGTCAGTGTGTGAATAAGGGGAGAAGGCTGTGGGGTCAGGGGGTGTTGGGGGTGTTGGGGCTTCTCTTTGTCTCGTAGGATGAGTGTTAGCGATTGTCCTGTGTTTTGTTTTGCGATGGTGAGTGGGGGATTGGGAAGTAAGAAGCCTTAGCTTCATCCGGCCCTTTTCAAACCTTTGTTTGACTTTTTGTGTATTTTGTAGTTTTGTGGCTGTACCGTATTTTGTGTAGTTTTGTGGCTGTACCGTATTTTGTGTAGTTTTGTGGCTGTACCGTATTTTGTGTAGTTTTGTGGCTGTACCATGCAGGTTTGAAATACATTTATTGATTACTTGGGCTCTGGAAACATCGTTCTAATGAGGGACTTCAAAGTTCAGGTGGGCAACGACAGTGAGACCTGGAGGGGCGTGATTGGGTGGAAACGGCCCCCCTGATATGAACCAGAATGGTGTTCTGTTGTCGCACTTCTGAGCTCGTCATGGATTGTCCATAATGTCCACATGTCCACCTGCATCAGGACAGCTCAGACCACAGTCCCGTGATCGACTTCGTAGTGGTGTCATCGGACTTGTGGCCCCTTATCCTGGACACTCGGGTGAAGAGAGAGGCAGAGCTGCCCACTGATCACCACCTGGTGGTGAGTGGGGGGAGGACGCCGGTCAGACCTGGCAGGTCTAAACTTTTTGGTTGCACTAGTTATTAATCTTTGAGGACTGTGCCTGTAATTAGTGTTAAATGACACACTGTTTGGTTTATATGTATAAGTTTATTGCATTTGTGTACGGTAAAGCTGCTGCTGGTGTTAATGGTAAGTGATGCTAAAGCTAAAATGGATACAGCCAACCTGTGATGCAGGAGGTTTTATTTTCCTGTCATAACTATGTTAATACAGTTTTCATTATTGAATACGGTAAAATGGTTGTCATTACTGAATTACTGTATGTATTTCTCTTTTTTTTTGTCATTTTAGAAACATACTACATACAATCAAACTACATAGAATATACATCATATGATCAGTATATGCTTCCAACCACTGTATATGTGGACCAGTTCAAACTACAATAAATCTTGTGGAATCTCAACTCTTATTGGTTTGCTGCTTTCTAACCGGAGCTCACTACAGATGCAAGGCCAGCGCCACCAAACTGCATCATTACAGTCCTTAATCCGTAACATTATATGTAGATATGTTCTAGATTTATGTAGATAATTTATCTGATGTTTTCTCTGCAGGAACAGTGAGAGGTCCAGACTTTCTGTTAAAGACAGAAAGATTTCAGTCGGAGTTGAAAATGTTGAACAGTCCAACTTTCATAGTGAAGCTGCTGCAAGATAAATGTGTTTTACATCAGAAACAAAAAGTCGATGATGCTCAGATAAAGTTTTATTTACAGCTGCATGAAAACATCATGATGAAAGATTTCAAAGATGAAATACAATCCTCATCCTCATCTAAAATACAGCAATAAAGAATTCTTATTCTAAAGGTTTTAATCTCATTTAAACAATTAAAATGATTTAAAAACATCTTTAAATGAGCTGCAGCATCTATGTACCTGCATGTTCAACATGGAACATGTTCCTGCATCAGTTGGACTTCCTGTAGATCCTCATCAGGATCAAATGATCCACTGGTTCATTAGAGATCCAGACTTTTAGCTCTACTGGAGTATTTAAACCCTTACAGCAGAAAATACACTAAACATTCAGGAAACAAAGACAAAGTGCTGCTAACACATGACTGCACATCCAGACCATCGAGTTCCAGGATGGTACCACAACTGTGGGACTCGTTTGCACTGGGAGGAGGTCAAACACCTGGAAGACTGGTGCAGAGAGAGCAGTCTGCTGCTCAATGTGGACAAAACAAAGGAAATATTCCCGACGTCCAGCGGCCAGTACATGCACGTGCCCCCACTCTGCATCAGCAACACAGCAGTGGAATGAGTTCCAGCTCCTCCAGTGCAGATTTGGCCGGACCTGAGGTGGAGACGGAACATGGCTGGGATCGTGAAGAAGGGTCAGCAGAGGTTACGTTTCCCTCAGAGGCGGAGACACGCCTGCCTCCCCACTAACATCCACAGGAGATTCTGCAGAGGTGTGATGGGGAGTGGAAGTGATCCAGACACCAGCAACCATCACAATGATCCCAACAGCTGACAGACCCTCGATCAGTCCATGATGTGTCTGGATCAGTCAGAGGAAGGAAACTGCAGCAGCTCACAAACTCTGAGTCAAAGGTAGCAGAGGAGGTTTTAGAGAACAGGGTGATGTGTCAGAGTGGAAAACGTACATTACTGATAACAGTAAAATGTCTCCATACATCAGTACTTTTGGGGCAGAAATGGTTCAATCTTGTCTTTTACATCTTCTGGTAAACCTGCTGTTTGCTGCTGATGAGGAAGACGGCGTCTTTTTCTTATAATACAACCAACAGCAACAACAATGGCACCAGCAACCATCGCAGTGATCCCAACGGTCAGAACCACAGTCAGTCCATGATGTCCTTGATTGTCTCCATCCTTGTCTCCTCCATCCTGGTCTCCTCCATCCTTATCTCCTCCATCCTTGTCTCCTCCATCCTTGTCTCCTGCAGGTGGGAACCAGGTGTGATATCAGGTGTCAGGTAGGTGATGAGTGAAGAACAACATTCTCTACTGCAGTGATTCTTAACCATGGGGCCACGGCCCAAACGTGGGCCTCAAGCGTCACCTAGAGGGCCGCAAAAAAACTTTCCTTCTGCACATGTGGGCCACGAGGGTCGCAGGACCTTGAATTTTCACCGTTATTTATGACTGGATGAGTTGCAATCCCCCCACCTGGTGGCGCTAATTTGTCAGAGTTCAACAAAGAAGCAGAAGACATTCAGCTAGCCGCTAGCCTGTAGCTAACATTGTAAAGAAGAATTAAAACTAAATAATGAAGAAAAAAATGGCTCCAAACTGCCCCTAAAGAGGCAAAAGTCCACTCCAATTTTATCAAATAGCCTACGGATTAGTGAGTGGAGATAACAAAGCAGAGCTGAGAAGTCTGGATGGAGCACCAGCTAACGCTAACATTAATGCTAACGCTAACACTAATATCACACCGTCCTTTTTTTTTTTTTTTTTTTTTTTTTTTTTTTTTCTTTTTTTTTTATTATGATGTTATTTTTTTTTTTTTGTTTATTTCACCAAAATATTACTTCTATTTTTTTTTTTTTTTTTCTTTCTATCGTGTGATTTTTGGTGTGGTACCCCCCCTTCTCCCTCTCCCCTCCATATAAATGTAAGTTGAAGCCCTGAATCTTTAATCTGCAAGCTTCATAAAAACAAACATCTCACACTAGTTGGAAAGAAAGGATTTTTAAGAAATAGAAAAGAGAAAATCAGCTTTTGATGCAAAAAAATGTCTGTGATGTTTGGAAGTTCTTAAAAAATTCTAAGAAAAGTTTAAATGAATACATTTTTCAACTAAATTTTGTGCTTTAATGGCCTGTCTAAGTATTTTTATTTAAACTGAACCTTTTTATTTTCAATGTGATCTATTACTGCACCAACTCATCTCTTTTTTATAAATCAGTTTCCATCATTTTTTCTGTTGTCCCTCAATTCTTTTGTAGCAAAATGTTGTAGATTTTGTTTATAATCCTTGTTTGTTGTTGGTTTGTTCTTGTGGGAGTCTGATTTCATTCCATGAATTATACGTGTGATATAAATGTGTTGTAACCATCTCATAATATGTTTTTTATATTATGTTATTCGTGTTTACCATATTTTACTAAGTTCAATAGGTTAAAGGCAGGTGGATTTGGTTTAGTTATTAAATAAATAAACCAAACACGAGATCATCACACTAATAGTGTTCAAATGTGAATGGCCCTGGACCAGTTTGGACTGGGCCCCATCATGAAAAAGGTTGAGAACCGCTGCTCTGCTGACTCTGATCTCTGCACTCAGACCAGCTGCTTTCTACAGAGTCTCATCAACAACATCTTTAAAAACACAAACATCTGATCTGAGATGTTTCACTCTCACATCACCAACCAGGAAGCTGCTGCACCTTCATCCAGACAAACACACACTCACCTGATGGAGACACTTGAAGATGGATGATGCTTCTGTTGTCCGTCTCTCTCTGGGTGACTCTACATTCATATGATCCTGTATCATTAATCGTCACATTCTTCAGAACCAGAGACACGTTTCCATCCTTCATCTGTCTGTCCTGAAGATCCACCCGATTCTGGAAAGATGGATGCTGGTGGGAGACATCGAAATGTCCGTCTCTGTACAAAAAGACATATTCTGCCCCCAGATCAGGTCTGATCCATCTCACGGCTGAGATGTCTTCATCATGTCCAGCTCTGCATGTCAGTGTGACGTCATGTCCAGGTTCAGCTGTGATGTTTGTCTTTCCTGCAGGAGAGGAAACATCACAGATCAGAGAGGAAGTCTTCACTTCCACAGCAGCATCAGAGGGAGGAAACACCCCTCTGATGCTGTGGAAACATGTGGAAATTATTTTGTGTGTGAACAAAAATGATTATAATTTCCTTGGCAGTATGACTCCAATGTGTGATGTCAAATATTGAAAGCTCGTACTGTAAAATCCTACTCTTCTTCTTCTTTTTTTTTTAACATAGCTGTATTCTGTCAGCTAGACAAAAAGAAAAGAAAACTTAGCACAAAAATCATTGTCAATGAAGGACTGAGCTAAAACTGAGAGGTGGACATGAGGGACATTTCCATGGTCCTCTGCCGCATTGATGAAACAGCTAAACATTTTAGCTTGCAGTGCTACACAATGCTACAGGGATGATGCATTTTAGGTGCTCTGACTATTCCTATGAGAAAGAAACTTGATTTTGACACAATGATGAACTGTTCTGGGACAAATAGGAGCTTCTGCAGGTGAACTGTGGTGTTGTGAGAACTGTACAACTGTTCAGCTAAATGATCTTTTGAGTTTTGAGAATGTAATTCACTGATTCTTGAGAAATTGGATAAAACAGGTCTAAATTTTGAAAATGAATTTTTTATATTTTATATTATTTTTTTAGATTTTTTTTTTTCCAGGTCTTGCTTGTTCCTGTTTAACCATCTGCAATCTACCCTCATATATTTTTTTATAATTTATTTTTTTTTCTTTTCCTTCTCTATTTTTTTCCCCTTCGACAAAATATTATAAAAAAATATTTTTTTTACTTATTTGACTTCCTATTTCTTTATTTTCATTTATCATTACTTAGATATTCTACTTAAATTTTTACATATTTATTTTTCAATTTCTTTTTTCTTTCACTTTTCTTTCTCTTTTATTCTCCTCTTCAAGTTCCTTCATCACGCAATGTTTACTTTAATCCTAGATTTTATTAGTAAAGTTTTTTATTTTTCACAAACACTTCTTATTTCTAGAATATTATTTCTACTACATCTCTAATATACAATATAAACATATTTTGTTTATATTTATCTTATTTCCTTCAAACCCCATCTACCCTTGATAACTTTATATTTGACCCTAATTACACCAGAACTGTTATTGCCTCATTATTACAATATATTTCCAAAACTTACCCCTTAACCTTTTTCATTTCCTCGCCAACAAACTTTTTTTTCCCTTTTTTCCCAAATTTGATATTCTCCTCACCTATGAGATTATTATTTTTACACATTTTGTGCCATTTCATAGTCCTGCCCCTGTCCTTCTTTTCTGCTACCCTTCACCCTTTCTCCCCTCCCCTCCCCCCCACACAACACCACAAACTCATCTCACTCATCCATCACTTCTGTAAAAAGCCAGTAATAACCTATTATTTTATTTGAGTGTTGTTGATTTAAACTCCCATTCCCTCCACCACATCAAGATCAGGTCCAGTCCGGTCTCCCCACACATTTTTTTCCTTCTCCACAGATAAAAACTAAAACGGATACACTTTAGGATGCAACAATAAAGGTATTCATATCAATCCATTCAATACAGATATGTACCGAACCATAAGCACAGTATTGAATATTTATCAATCAAAATTCTTCATTTATTCATCTCTTCTTTACCTTTCTTTTTCTACTTTGATTTATTCCTCTTCCACATCACTCCATATTTTACTCCTCTTCTTTTTATATTTCCCCTTTTTTCTTTCCCCCCCAGATATCTCCCCCCTGCCATTACCTCCCTAAATTATAAAGTCAAACTTAAGTGTAATAACTTTGAACCTGGGCTTAATTACAGGAAATATTAGATTTATTGAATTGTTTTCATCCCATTTTCATTTGCCTTTTCTGAAATCCACAACCAACAGGAGATATCTATATTATATTTCATTTAAGTAGGCGCATTAGCAAGTGATCTGTGTGCATCCTAAATGAATATGGCTTAATAGTAAATTGAGAAAAAGTGAAGGCACAACGCATCCCCTTGGGTTGGATAATATGGAAGAAATATAGAAGGAACTGATATAAAAAATAAATGAAAATGATGAAAGCTGCAATGACAGTTCATTTTGGTGTTTACTGTGACAAATATTTATTTTCTACCCTTCAAGACCATTTACAGTTTTTTCCCCACCGTCAGACAGAAATCTGATGTGGGACGTCTACGGTGTGACAAAACTTACTTTTTCACATGATATGCTGGCTTTTCATGTTAGCCACCGTGTTTCTCTTCTATTGCTAGCTACGCAGACCTCTTCTTAAAATACATTTATTCATCATCAATCTGATATTTTTTATGAAACCGGGGGACGTGTTATGTTGTGACAAAGCAATTTCCAAAATATGAACACATTTAAGAAAGAATAAAAATTTCCAGACTTCAGTGATCTTAAGAACTGTAGAGTTGAAAGTTTGAAAGGGGGTCCCAGAAGTGGTTGACCTTTTAGTTCCAGATTTTATTGCTTTTTATAAATATCTGCGGTGGTCTATATCTGGCCGTTTTCAGCAACAAAAAATAAAGTATTTGTTCAAAACTCTCTGTAATAGTTTTTAAACACATTCAATCACTTTCATTTGATATTATTCAATTTAATTATTTCTTTTAGTTTTTTGTTAAAGTTGAATTGATTAAATATTGTCTAGGACAACTAGTTTTTTGGCAATAGGTCAACATCATTTTCAGTCAGTCATTTTCTGTACCGCTTATCCAGGTCAGGGTGCGGGGGTTGCTGAGCCTATCCCAGCTTTATCAGCAGAGGTGGGGACACCCTGACAGGTCGCCAGTCTGTCACAGGCCAACACAGAGACAGACAACCATTCACGCTTACATTCATTCCTAGGGCAATTTAGAGTGATCAATTAACCTAGCATCATGTCTTTGACTGTGGGAGGAGCTGGAGTACCTGGAAGACCCACGCATACACGGGAGAACATGCAAACCCACACAGAAGCCACTTTGAATTTTCAAACCCCTCCCCAGCTGAATTGAACTAGCGACCCACACCACCGTCACCCGGCAGTAGCAACAATGATCCTCAAATAATAAAAAAAAAAAAACCTATTAAAAAAATCTTACATTTTGCAAAGGAACCCTGACATAACTTTACCTTTTTATTCATAAAAATATTATTAATTTCTAACAAATTAGCCCTTTTCTTTTGGACTAGGGCTCCTTCTGAAAATGTGAATCTTGATTTTTTTCTTAAAATTAAACCGATTCTCTACAATTTTTTTCCCCGTATTTATTGCACAAAAAACTTTAACAAAACAAACAAAACAACCTATTCAAAAGGTAATTCAAAAAAAGCATGTGTTTCACAAGAGCTTTGTTGGAGCATTTCTTTCGCTAGTGAATTCTTTAACATTGGTTGGCGGGAGGCACAGTGTTGCATTTAGGCGCTTAAAAAATCTGGGAAAAATGGAAACTTATTTTGATAAGCTCATATTAAAAATGTTTCAGAATTGTTGGGTAGAATTGAGATTGCATGTATGTGTGAATTGAGATCACGATCTTTTAACGATTAATTGTGCAGCCCTATGACACATTTTATCCAAATTCTCAAGAATCAGTGAATTGCCAAACCAACGAAGAAAAACTGTCACCTCCGTCAACCCAGTCCCCCATGAACTAGAACACAACCAGGAAGATAACCCGGCTGCTAACAAAGTTTTCACCCACAGCTGATGCTGATGGTCGACTCTGGAGTCCACCACAAGTATCTCCCCTACTTTATGACTCGATCTAATCTTTATTGTCTTCTGATATGTGTCTTTGTGACCCGCTTACCTCTGCTGGTGGGTCCAGAGGAGAAATCTGCAAAGACGACAAGGACCAGAAAAGCTAAAGTGAGCATGGTGATATCTGAATCCTTCTAGGAAGTAAAAGTTTGAGAAAAGAGTTTGGAGTCTGACTCACTGGCATGTCCTGCCCTCCTCCTCCTCCTCCTCCTCCTCGCCCTGCACTCCTCGTCTTTGTCCTGCCCTACGAGCTCTTCACAGACAGGAAACCAAAATGAACTTATGTCTTTGTGTCCTAAAACCTCTCTGAGAGTTTGTCCAGAACTCAGAAAGTGTTAAAGAAGCTGAGCTCACCTGCAGAAACCAGGAGACGACCAAACGGCAAAGTCCAGACGTGGAAACGATCCAGGAAGCATTTCTGTGTCCTTCCTCCCTGTTTTATCAGACCAGCTGGAGTTTAATCTGTAAATGTGACTTTCCAGAGTTTAGAGGTGAAATAAAGCTACAGAGCAGAGAGCTGCAGGAAGAGAAGGAAGCTGGAGAATGAGGACACTTCTGGTCGCTCAGCACTGAAAGGCAGAGGGGGAGGAGGCGGGCTTTCTACACACCCCCACCCCCACCACCACTACCACACACACACACACACACACAGTCCAGCAGGAGCTCTTCTTCTTGAGTCAGACATTAAACTCCTCCGCCTTCTCTTATTCACATGTTGGCATGTAGGAATCAAGATGGCTTCTATAAATAGCTGGCTGGAGAACAACTCTGATCTGCCGCTTTCTGTTGGCTGCAGTTACATCAGAATGTAGATACACACACACACAGTTTTCATTCCTCGTGGGGTCTTTCCATTGACATAATGCATTCCCTAGCCCCTTACCCTAAACCTAACACCCATAACTGATTGCCTAAACCTAACCCTTGTCCTAATCCTAACCTAAACCTAATTGGAACTTAATCTCTAAAACCTAATCTTGATCCTCAAAACGGGGTTCATTCCCGTGGGGACCTGGAAAATATCCCCACGAGGGCAAGACGTCCCCACAGTGATGGTAAAAATCCAGAACACAGTCCCCACAATGTTGCAATTACTCTTCCACACACACACCCACACACACACACACACGTACGTCCCTGTAATCTTGTACTTTTATCTTTGTGAGGACATTCATTGACATAATTCGTTCCCTAGCCCCTTGTCCTAACCCTAACCATTGAAAATGACTGCCTAACCCTAACCCTATCCATAAAAAATGACTGCCTAACCCTAACCCTAACCCTTGTCCTAAACCTAACCAAAACCTAAATGTAACCTAAACTCTAAAACCAAATCTTGACCCTTAAAAATGAGTTTTTCTGAGTCTTTTTTAGTGAAGAGCGGCCAAAATGTCCTCACTTTGCTGGTTAAAAGTGCAAAATGGTTCTCACAACATAGCAAGTACAGTAACAAACACACACACACACACACACACATCGTCCAGCAGGCGGAGCTGATCTGTGCAGAAACTTCTTCCTGATTCAGACTGAGATGTAATTTACTGCTTCAAACATTAAACTCCTCCGTTCTCTTATTCAGCAGAGAAATCCACAAAACAATCATCCTTAGCTCTGAGTTTAACAGCAAGCTAAAACATTTAGCTTCTGTCTTGTTTAACGTGAAGTTGTTGAGGATTAAACTTGTGTTGTTTTACTTGGATCACAGCCAGAGGGGAGGAAACCAACATGATCTGCAGTCAGACCAGTTCTATCAGGTTCCAGCTGCTCTCAGACGTCTCTGACTCTGTTCATGGAGTTAGATCACGTCTGAGTTTAAACCTAAATGAAATAAATTTCAGCCTTCGTCTTGTTACTGCACTGAAAACAGGAACTCTGCCTCCTTTTTCTATCAGAACTGAATTCCAGGTAGTAAACAGCTTCTAACAGCAGGATGTGGAGAAAACTGAGCTGAGGCTCATCTCACCTGAAACTAACTGTTCATGTCAGGACAGCAGATATTCAGGACTTCATCAGAAGGATGAAAGAAAAGACAGACGTTTATTCAGAAAGTCTGTTTGGTCTGAAGTTTCTGTACGTTAACAGAAGGAAGAAACTCTGATCTGTGCAGAAACAACTTCCTGATTCAGACTGAGACCAGTTCTATTTCCTCACAGCAGTTTCTAAAGAGACTCAGAGCTGCTGGATGAAGACAAAGACTTGTTGTTGCTTTCTGACAGTTTAAGGAAGCAGTCAGATTTAACACGGATGGGCGGATCACATTTAAATAAAACCTGCTGTAACATGAGACGAGACCAAGTGATTTACAAGAAGCAGCTTGACCCCCCCCCCCCCCAATAGTAGCCAATGTGTCCGACTTGCGACAGACAGATCTGGACCCTCATGTTTTCTGCAACACTACCATCTAGTGGATGTGTGTAAAACTGCAACTACATTTCTGGACCAGCAAGTCTGTTTCTGCCATGAACTGCACAACCTCTTTTTTTTGTCAAGTTAAACATTTAAAGGCGTTATACCTGATTCTGAAGTTTTGAACCGTGAGGAGAACAGTTTAGTTTGAACAGTAAGCTCCGCCCCTATTTTTTTCCCTCTTGAGAAACATTCTGACTCTCCCTTAGACATCATAAGCTTAGACCAAAATTTGCCTGTCTGTAATCAGTCTACAGGCTATTTTAGCTACAACAAAACAGAACTTAATCCATTAATTATTAAATATTAAATTTAAAAAAACAACTGTAAGCTGTATAAATTATGGCTAAATTAAAACATTTTTAACAGTTATGTGTAGTTTAGATTTAGTCTAAGCTTAGCTGGCTAAAAATACATCCAGATAGACATCCAAATACCATTCAATGCCTTTTCAGACCATAAACCGCTTAGAGAGGGGGGGGGGGGGGCTCTACTGTATTGATAAACAGTGAAATTAGTTAGTTTTACTCTTCATCACTCATCTTTTTTTTTTTTTTTTTTTTTTTTTTCTTTCTTTTTTTTCCCCTTCTACTAATCCATCTTTATATCCTCCTATTCACTCCAAAAACATCTTATCTTACTCTTTTCTTCCTCACTCACTTCATTCCTCACTTCCTCCTGTAATGTTTCCTTACCGAATCCGACATGAACGGCGTTCAAAACACTCGCGGGGTTGATCCCTGGTTTACATCCGGTTGCTAGTGAGTGACACGGTGCTGCAGCCAATAGTCGGCTGCAACGTCACAGTCGCGTCCCGGATGGGAATCTTACATAGTGCTGTTTCTGAGCCCCGGGAACTCTGCACTCTGGGCGGTGACGGCTCGAAAATGCGCAAAATGAATGTTGGTGTGCCATCAAACGGGTCAGAAACGCAGATTTTTAAGGTCTAAAAGTTACGTTGTGTGTCTTTAATGCTCGTGGAGTAGAGACCCAGATTTAGATCCAGATCCAGACCAGAAGCAGTTTCACTAAATCACTGGACAATCAGAAAGCAAAAACTTAATAAAATATTTACCTCCTTAATACTTCTTATTGCAAATCTCTGACAAATCCTGAGCTTTATTTTGATCAACCAATTGTATTCTATTTATTTTCATTTGCCTTTATTAATCTCACTTTTGCATTTATTTCATATTTTATCTTTTTAAAATGTTATAAACAATTTAATATTGAATTGTATTTTATTTCATTAGACTTTTTTCATTATATTTGCAATTGTTGTGGCAGAAAATTGGACAATAAATCAGCCAGGTGAGTTTGGAAATTTCATAAGCTGCTTTATTCTCAAAAAATATCTATGTGGTACATCAAAATTATATATTGAGTCAATGGGGAGGAAAGGGAGAAAAAGAAAGTTGAGGAAAGAGTTGGGGAAGGGGGAGTGGAGGAGAAGGGAGGAAGAGAAAAAGATGCCTGAGCAGGGACCATGTACAGCAGCACTGGTCACAGAGGAAATGTGCTTTACACCAGATTGCAGCTCTTTGAGCTCGTTCCCTTCATCTTAAAAACAGAAATACGAAACACAAAGAAAATACAAATTTTATATACAGATGACGGTAAGAAAACAAAATAAAAATTTAAAGTAAACGTAGATGTGTTCTATATACCTCCCTCCCCCCTTACTTCCATCAATGTTCCATTGAGCAAATACAAATAAAATCACAGGCTGGGACATTTACATATTTGTTTATACACATAAACATAATACCACCAATGATAAAAATGAACGCTGATGTAGCTGTTCTTTAAACAGACGTTTGTTTATTTTAGTGCAGAATATTTTGTACCAAATGTGCCTAAAATGGCATCAAAAAGACATAACAAAAGCAAGAGAGTCAATGAAAACTACTGGTGGATGCCGAGAGGTTCAATATTTGATGTAAATATTTGGGTTTCCATCAACCAACACAGCAAAACATTCTGCAAAATCTCATTTTAATACACAGGCGCACGTGTACTGTGCGTCCCAACTGGATAACAAAAGTCGACGTGTAGCTAGACCACGTCCTTCATGTCGTAAACATAAAAGTGAACGGTGAAACTCTAATTTGACTATTTCAGACAGACCCAAACATTCTACATTTTACAACGAAGCCGAGGCCGATGCCATGAAGTAAACTGAATGCCTTTCTATCCATTTTCAAGGTGTTATTTCAATTTTATAGAAGCTTGATCTCACTTAGAGCTCACTGACTGCACTTTGTTTTTATGAACTAACAAATTAAACCAGTGTCCCTTGGACACCAACATGCCGGCTGCAAGTGAAGTTGCCGATAGACCTGAAAAAGATGGAATGTAAAGCGTTTTTTTTTTTTTAAACCATCTGAAACATAATTATCTTCTCATAAAATCATTTTATTTTTAAAATTACCTAGCTTATTTATTTGGTATCGCTCAGGCTGCAAATAAAAATGTAATTAATAATTGCAAGATAAATAACGATGTAGCTTTTTATGTCTACAATGGATTTTAAAATACACAATTTCTTCTAAGTAACAACAAATATAGTCCTTTAGTGAAAAACTGTGCAAGTCTCCTACTTCAAGTCTGGAGCACTTGTGAAACTTGTTCATGCCTGAGACAAGATTAGAAATATGAGAAAATTAGTGAATGCAGCATTTTTTCCCTTTCATTAAAAATCTGAATTTGGCATTATCTCGGTGAGAGAAGCTGATTTTGGACACATAGGAGCCTTGTAACAGTGGTGAACTGAATCCACCAAAAATCATCTTCCTTATTGATGAAGCCTAATATATACAGTAGAATTTTTGTCAATTAGTGTCCAGAAACAAAGTTATTACATGTTCTACATTAAATATTTGAATTTGGCATTTTCTTTGTGAGAAAAAAAAAAAAAGAATTTCGGCATGCTGTTAACTTAATTCAGCAAAATTCACTTTATCTCTCTTATTCATGAAGATTCTGACAGTTTCCAAACTTCACATTAAGATGACGACCACAGGAGGACCCATTAGAAATATTAAACAATTAACCACTCCGTTGTTGTGGGGGCTGGATGGGGTCGCAAACACTGATGCATGTTAATTTTGGGGTCGTAGCGCAAAAAGTTTAAGAACAACTGTTCTTGCTGCACGGCTGCGTGGTGGTTAGCACCGCAGCCTCCCAGTAAGAAGGTCACTGGTTCGATTCCCGGCTGGGGAGGGGGTTCAAACAATTCCAACCGTGGCCTTCCTGTGTGGAGTTTGCATGTTCTCCCCGTGTATGCGTGGGTTCTCTTCGGGTACTCCGGCTTCCTCCCACAGTCCAAAGACATGCATGCTAGGTTAATTGATCACTCTAAATTGTCCCTAGGTATGAATGTGAGTGTGTATGGTTGTCTGTCTCTCTGTGTTGGCCCTGCAACAGACTGGCGACCTGTCCAGGGTGTACCCCGCCTCTCGCCTGTTAATAGCTGGGATAGGCTCCAGCAGCCCCCGCGACCCTGAACTGGATAAGCGGAACAGAAAATGACTGACATGACTGTTCTAAATCATTTATTATATGAAGAAAAATTGATGAACCATACAGTCTGTAACTGCCTTTTTGTGCAGTCGGACTTCCATAGTTCAACAACCTTTTTTCATGCTGTTGGAATTAAATATGAATTGTTAGTTTCCGGTCCAGAGAGATAAATACTTTTTGTTGGCGAATTTTCTGTTACTCCTAGTTTGCACCAGTTGAATGTCAAAAAACGGCCCCACTTTGAATGGCTTCTCTTCTTCAGTGTGAATATATTTGTGTATTGTTAAAAAAATGAAACTTTCTGAAAGCTGACCCCCACTGCTGACATCTTTATGGCTTTTCTTACATATGAATACGTTTGTGAGATTTCAAAGCACTTGACAGGATAAAATCTTCCCCACACTGATCACATCTGTATGGCCTCTCTCCAGTGTGAATACGTCTGTGACCTTCTAAATGAGTTGACCTACTGAAAGCTTTCCCACACTGATCACATCTGTATGGCTTCTCTCCAGTGTGAATACGCTTGTGAGATTTCAAAGCACTTGACTGTAT
The DNA here is from genome assembly GCA_023101725.1 of Atherinomorus stipes. Classification (NCBI taxonomy): domain Eukaryota; kingdom Metazoa; phylum Chordata; class Actinopteri; order Atheriniformes; family Atherinidae; genus Atherinomorus; species Atherinomorus stipes. The sequence continues at coordinate 327,880 of JALJCO010001985.1, read as the reverse complement.
GAAATCTTCCCCACACTCATCACATCTGTATGGCCTCTCTCCAGTGTGAATACGTCTATGGTCTTCTAAAGCAGTTGACGTGGTGAAAGCTTTCCCACACTGATCACATCTGTATGGCTTCTCTCCAGTGTGTATACGTTCATGGATTCTCAATGTGCTTGAATTCCTGAAAATTGTCCCACATTGACCACATCTATATGGCTTCTCACCAGTGTGAATACGTTTGTGGGATTTTAATCCACCTGAACAACTGAAAGCTGCCCCACACTGATCACATCTGTATGGTTTCTCTCCAGTGTGAATACGTCTGTGGCTTTCTAAAGCAATTGACTGGGTGAAAGTTGTTCCACACTGATCACATCTGTATGGCTTCTCACCAGTGTGAACACGTTTGTGGGTTTTTAAAGAACTTGAAATACTAAAAGTTTTCCCACACTGATCACATCTGTATGGCTTCTCACCAGTGTGAATACGTGTGTGGCTTATTAAACCACCACTCTGTCTGAAAGCTTTCCCACACTGATCGCATTTGAATCGCTTTTCACAAGTGTGAATACGTTTGTGGTTTTTTAAAGCACTTGAAAAACTAAAAGCTGCCCCACACTGATCACAAGTGTATGGTTTCTCACCAGTGTGAATTCGTTTGTGGCATTTCAAAGAACTTGAATGACTGAAAGCTGCCCCACACTGATCACATCTGTACTGCTTCTCACCAGTGTGAATAAGTTTGTGGGATATTAAACTATCTGAACGACTGAAAGCTGCCCCACACTGATCACATCTGTATGGCTTCTCTCCAGTATGAATACGTTTATGACATTTTAATCTGGACGGCTGACTGAAAGCTGCCCCACACTGATCACATCTGTATGGCTTCTCTCCAGTGTGCACATGTTTGTGGAATTTTAATGTTTTTAAACAACTGAAAGCTGCTTCACACTGATCACATCTGTATGGCCTCTCACCAGTGTGAATGCGTTGGTGAATATTTAAAACACTTTTGTCATTGAACCTTGCCCCACATTGATCACATCTATACGGTTTCTCACCAGTGTGAAATTTCAGATGGCTTTTTAAGCCATCTGAACGACTGAAAGCAGCCTCACACTGATCACATCTGTATGGCTTCTCTCCAGTATGAGTACGTTTGTGTCTGTTTAACCTGGTTGGTTGACTGAAAGCTGCCCCACACTGATCACATCTGTATGGCCTCTCTCCCGTGTGCACATATGTGTGGAATTTTAATGTTTTTGAACAACTGAAAGCTGCCTCACACTGATCACATCTGTATGGCTTCTCTCCCGTGTGAATACGTTTGTGACAATTTAAAGCGCCTGACTGGGCGAAAGCTGCCCCACACTGATCACAGCTGAATGGTTTCTCTCCAGTGTGAATCCTCTGATGAGTCTTTAGAGCTGATGGAGTGCTGAAGACTTTCTTGCAGTTTTCACATCTGTGATGTTTGGGTTTCCTTTGGTCTTTGTGTTTCTGTAATGACATGGAGGGAAGCATTAATACTTATTCCATATCATCATGGTAATGCAGAACTGTATAGTTTATTTGATACCTATTCCCCCTTTAAACACCACCCCTTAGCCCACATCTGCTAAAATCTCAAATAAAGAGAGCTAATTTCTTTGAGGCACAAATAGGTTGCACACGCTGTGTCTATACTGTTTGCGGACAATCTTTTAAGATTGCTCACACAATCAGTAACAGGTGCAAACATAGTATTTAAATGAGGATTTAGTGTGCAATTTTGCTTTGCTACAGAAAATTTAGGACAGCAATAAAGTGGTAAATGCAAAATGAAATTTGACCCAATGAAGATGGAGATTTTAGTGAAAGAGGCAAATAAAAATAAATACAACCATCCTCAAAATTAGGGATTGGCTCTGATAAAGAAAAAAAAATCCTAGAATCCTAATGATTATGGCCTGCGAAGGCCTTTCTGCCCATCAGCATTGGGAGAGTCTGAACTATAAATACTTGTGTTATTCTCTGATGCTGCAAAGATCTCTGCATGTTTCATTGAAGTACTTTGTGTTACAATAAACCTACGAAGGCAAAGAAAGGACTCGACTCAAATTCTTGTTGAAGGCTTTCGAAACACTCCTTAATCTAGCCCTTAGGTGGAACAAAGTCAAGGCAAGTTTATTTGTATAGCACATTTCATGTACAGAACAATTCAAAGTGCTTTACATAAAACATTATAAGCAAAATGGAGAGAAAAAAACGATGGGAAGCATGATTCAAAATTAAAAGCATTTAAGATTAAAAAGAGAGAATACAGAGACGTGCGGATTTTAACTTTTGAATAAAATCTACGTAAATGCAGCTGAGAACAGGTGGGTCTTTAACCTGGATTTAAATAAACTAAGTGTTTCAGCTGATCTGAGACTTTCTGGGAGTTTGTTCCAGACATGTGGAGCATAGAAGCTGAACGCAGCTTCTCCATGTCTGGTTCTGACTCTGGGAACTGATAAAAGGCCGGATCCAGATGACCTGAGGGGTCTAGTAGGTTCATACTGGGTCAAGAGGTCACTGATGTATTTTTGGGCTTAAACCATTCAGAGCTTTATAGAACAGCAGCAGAACTTTAAAGTCTATTCTCTGATGGACCGGCAGCCAGTGTAAAGACCTCAGAACTGGACTGATGTGGTCCACTTTTCTGGTCTTAGCGAGAACTCGGGCAGCAGAGTTCTGAATGAGCTGCAGCTGTTTAACTGGTTTTTTAGGTAGACCAGTAAAGACGCTGTTACAGTAGTCAAGCCGACTGAAGATGAATGATGGACTAGTTTTTCCAGATTTTCCTGAGACATCAGATCTTTGATCCTTGAGATGCTCTTCAGGTGATAGTCGGCTGATTTAGTGATTGCTTTGATGTGTTTTTCAAAGTTTAGGTCTGAGTCCATCACTACACCCAGACTTCTGGCCTGATTGGTGGTTTTTAGGTGGATGGACTGAAGTTCTGTGACAACCTGCTGTCGTTTCTCTTTGGCTCCAAAAACAATCACCTCAGTTTTGTTTTTGTTCAGCTGAAGAAAGTTGAGGCACATCCAGTCATTAAACAAACACCTCGTTCTGCTGAGTCTCTGATAAGGACTTAGCTAGCCAAAGGTAAAACAGACAGTACCCACTCAGGACACTTGGATTAAATTGGACGAGCAGTATGGAGGAATATTGACAAGTTTTTGTGGACTTTTATGGACCTTTTTGGCTCGGACCCCGGCGAACTCCATTGTATGAAAGTTGGGGGAAAACGAGAAGCCTTCCTGATCGATTTGAGATGTTAAAAAAGTGCCCCAGAGTCTTGCTCACCATGAGAGGAAATGGAAAATAAAGTTACATCATTCTGTATGTGAACTATTCCTTTAAGTAGATGAGAAGGATCATGTGATCAAAACCATGTGATATGAAAGAAAAAGAAAAAATATACAATATGTGACACAAGCTTCAATAGGTGATGTTTCATGTCGGTGACACTGAGGCCGTCAGCATAACTGATATTTTTTAACTGGGAGAGAAAAATGAAAACCGTGAAAACGAGTAGATGAAGGTTCATCGTCTTATGATGCAGGCAGGGTTTGTTTTTACTGACAAGCTGATTTTTGGTCTCGTCAATACCACATAAGATGTAGGTTTATACTGTTCACAGCAATGAGGAGCTCCAGTACACTGTAGTACAAGCTTCCCTACCGCTGCTGGAGCCAGGGCAAAGCCACGGCGGAGACAGCGGACAATAACGAACTGTCCTTATATTCATGAAAAAAGACCAGGGAATCGTTTAGGACCCTGAGGTAAGGTTCAAAGGTGTTGGTGTCTTCTTGGAGTGTCTGTAAGAACACTGCAGGAGTCAGGTTGCCATTCTATTCTGCTGATGCAGGTATGCAGCATAACGGTACATATTTGGTACATGCAGGCGTGAATATGCATGTGGTCTAAAAGGGAAAGAAATAAACAATATACATAAAATAAATAAAGGAAAGCAAAGTAAGCAGCTGGTTACATGCCTAAATTAACGCACAAGAAAAGGTGTCCAAACTATGACTAAACAAGCATCATGCCTGAAAAAGGTGCATATTAATCACAAGGATGGAGCAATGCTGCCATCTACTGGCTAAACCTAATAACTACTAGGGCTGGGAATCACTAGGTACCTTGCGATACGATACTATCACGATATTTTGCCAACGATAACGATAATATCACGATACAGTAATTCTGCAAAAATCAATATATTGCAATAAATTAATCGACGATAGACCACAGTATTTGTCCCTGAAGACATTCCAAATTTATCAACCAAAGTGAATTCATGTGAAATGAATTACAAAATATTATCAATCAGTAGCACATAAGTGACATCAGTTCAAATGAAATGAGCAAAACAGTTAAACAAAGTGCACAGTGGTTCTTCTTAAGAAAGCATATAAAAAAATAAACATTTCAGTCATTATTTCTTCATAATCTCAAACAACTGGGTGTTCTATGAAAACCTGGACACACATTTTAATTTGTACTTTAATCCATGTTTAAAGTTTAACCTGAACCTGCAGCCTGCCCATAGATTTCAGTGCTAATGCAGGGACTTTTCTACATGCTGAACCGCTGCAGACAGCACAACGAAATCTTGCGAGATCTCACTGGTTTCTTACAAAATCTCGCGAGATTTCGTAAAAATATCGATACAGCGTTTTTCAATATCGATATGATATTGCAACACAGAATATCGCGATATTTCAGTGTTAAATATTTTGGCACACCCCTAATAACTACATTAGCAGAACCCTAAACTGCCGACAGGATGAATAACGGTTGCTTGACCACACCTACGTGGTGAAATTGGTATGTACAACCATACGGAATAACAGTAAACACTGTAACAGGGAGAATGATGACATGAGCAATATCCGTACAAGCTTTACGAACGAACCAAGTGAAAACACCACCTGCATGCAAATCAAACAACTAACAGAAAGGCACGAGAAGAGAGTTCAACCACCTACAGGGGCGACAGACTTGCATATCGTCAGTGACGCACTCTTAACATCCACCCCACATGCATCGGCAATACTGCACCAAGCTAACTGGCCGCAAACTTCCCAACAATACTGCTGCGGTTTCACATGCAGGCTCCAGACCAGCACAGTTTGTCTCAGTCTTTTTCCATGTGCGCGCAGCAGAGCGAGATGTGGCTGCAGATTCTTCCGCGCCAGGAAATAGGTCCAGCTGAGTTATCAGTCTTTCTAACAATTCAGATTCACTCTAACTTCAACAGGACATCATTTAATGGCAACGTTAACAAGCAGCAAACAGACACTCACCAAAGCTGCTGCTGAGGACGTTCATCTTCAGACAACAGCAGACCTGCAGCTGCATTAAATCCACCCACACTACCATTCCTCCGTCTCAGGTGTTTCAGCCAAACTCAGTCCAACAGTTCCCCACTTCCATTTCATGTCAAGATGCACCATTCAGGAGGTTGCTCTGACCCGCCCTCTTCTGTTTCTGATTGGCTAACGTCACAGCTTTACCAGGTTTCATTGGTTGAGAGTTTCTGTCGGTCAAAACTTGAATAAAAAGTCAAAATGGAACCGCAACAAAAAAGAAAGAGGGTCCATTTCATTTCTCTCATTTTCCAATAGACAGAAATCTGTCTGATACTTTAATCGCTGCAGACGATGTTTTTCACTGCCATCGATCAGCTGCGGCTCGGTAGGCCAGAGCTGCAGGCTTCCAGGTGTATCGACCGATGCCGATACCAGCAAGAAACTCAAATATCAGCCTAAAATATCGCTCAGTTCTGATGTATCGGTCAATTCTTACCACCCCCCACCCCCACAACTACAGCAAATAAGAGCCACCTTTCGCAGAGTCGACACATGAAAGGCAACTGGACCTGACAGTGTAACAGGAAGGCTTCTTAACACGTGCAAACCAGCTACCAGGGGTACTTACCACAATGGGTGTTTTATTAATTAATGTCTTTGAATGAAAGATTATTGAGATTGCAGGTGGAATTATGAAGAAATCTGGGACTGGTAGTTAGGGGTGTCAACTTCTACTTTTTCATTCTACACATGTAATCAGGACTACTAACTGTCGTGTACACGGTTGCACATCAGAGATTAATAATCTTTATGTTGCAGATGGTGACGTCACCTACGCATCCCACCGCACCCCCACTGAACTCAGAGCAGAAACACTGTCGTAGAGCCAAAGTAAGGTCAGATAAAGACGGAGAACATCGTCTTTGCTGGGTCCTTTTTCTTTAAAAGAAAATAACTGATTGGTAAACTATAAGTTTTTACACAGTCATGTTGGAAGGAGGAAACTTAATGAGGAAAACGTTAAACAATGACAAACCTTCATCTTTCCAGTCTTCTTCTTCAAGGTTGCAGGTGTCTGATGACTCACTCTTGTCTCCTGAAGGAAAAAGGAAGTTATACTTATTTATTTATGCAGTAAACCTTTGTTCATAATTAGCTTCCAATCAAAGAGTGATACTACTGACCTTTGAAGAACCAGCAGAGACCCCACCCCCCAACTCATCCAGCAGCTGCTTTCCAAGGCGGAGAGGATTTATCACCACAGAGCACTCCCTCAGCTCCACCTTCTCCTGACAATTACAATCATACAATAAGTTACCTCATCAACTTTAGCAGAAACGAGACACTTTTTCTAGCTGACAGGTTGTAATTCGTGTTGGTGTTAACGACACCAGGTTACGCTGATGGGAGGTCACTAAAACTGATGCTGCTTTGATGTGGAACTTTACCAAAACCACACTGGACTCTGCAAATCTGACCAGTGTTGGGATCAACTTATGCCCCCCAGATTCTTTTAGATGGAATAAAAGAGGAAAAAATGTCTTCAGTTATCCAAGCGCGTTTATTAAGAAATGAAAAAGGTTACATATGCAATCCTCCCAGCAGATATCCGGAGACTGTCAGCAGCACACACAAAAACCAGGAAATCTCTGAGTCTGTGTCTGAGGCTTGTTTCTAACTGGGATGCTTTTATACGCCGTCTTTGCTCTGATCAAGCAGCTGCTCTGTGGAGCTGAAACAAAACACACAAACACTCTCATGCAAAAGCTTTATTAGTGGGACACTTTGTTTCCTTCTCTGGCACGTAGAAACAGATAACGGGGAAGTGACTCCCCAGCACCAACTCCCCTTCACTGAATAATGACGCACACACTCAGCAAAGTAAAAACTTCTCCGCCTGCAACAGAATAATGCGTTATTGTTGCACTATGGATCATAAGTCAACTTCAGATGTCAGCGTATTTACATCCCTCACACCAGTGATGACATGTTTAGCTGCAACCGCTGGTTGTCTGGGTGGGCTCCAGAAAACAAGGTGGACTTTTATAGATACTTGGAGAACAGGGATGTAACGATTACCGGTAAAATTATAAACCACAGTTAAATCTCCAACAGTTCGTATTACCGCTTCAAATTTTAATTACTGTTTAAACCGTGTTTGATTGGAGCTAAATGTCTCCTGAAGGAATTCAAGTTGCACCAAAACTGTCTGGATGAGTAAATGAACGGATTCATGCTACAAAATAGGCCCAGATTTAAAAAAAAGAACTTCCCCTTTAAGATGAGTTATAAAAATATTATGCAGATATTACACACGTCTGGACATTTTGCGCAAAGGCGTGTCAGGCTAAACTTCATAATCTTAAAATTCTGTCCAAAGACAACCCAGTACACCCTCAAGTTGCCCTTTTCTTCACTAACAAACTCATTTCACCCCGCTCTCTCTCTTCTGTCTCTCTCCCCAGATGCCCATATTAGGGCAAAGAGGAAAGAAGCTCTGAGGCTTCGGTTCCTGTGAAAGCCTCGCCGAGCACTTCCTGTCTGCAGGTGCAGGTGCAGGAAACCTGTGAGGTGGAGCAGAGGTCACGAACGCTGCAGAGATGTTCAGCTTTTGATCTTCTGAACGTAACAAACCACAAGGCCTTGTTGCTTCGTTCTGTGCATCTGCAACAGCAACACTGCATCTTTTCTTCATTTCACCATGATGTAGGGCTGTGCAACTAACCGAAACTTCATCGTGATTTCAGTTTTAATGTCAATCTCCAAACTCATTTAATTAAATTGAAAAAAAACTATTTTTTTTTTACACAATTTCATTAAGTTATTCTGACGTTTAAACTAATTTTAGTGGCTTCACCAGTACAATTTGCTGTGTGTCATTTCCAAAAATGTTAGATTTGGAATGTTGTCGCATTGCACTAAAGCTTTAAGTTTTGTTTGGGAAATTCATTTATTTATGCATTTTTATAAAAACACGTTTTTTTTATTTTTCAACCATAGAAATTGCAGAACAGTTTGATAGTTTTCTCCTTTTCTATACCTTATTTAATATTCAAAGTATATCTATTTTATTCATTTAATGATTATTCATTGCAAAACAGCTGTAAGGTACGTATTTATAGCCTACATTTTTTTTAGTTTCAGCATCTTGTGTACATTATCAATAAATTGTTTTTGACAGAGAGAAATGCTAAATAAAAGCAATGTGTAACTAAAGAATAATCGTTTAAATAACGGAGATTTTAATTTTCATCAAACTAATCGTTAAAGAAACAACAAAGTGGTTACACTACCGAAATAAAGACATAAAAATAAAATAAATATAAGATCGAATGATTATCTTTGACAAAAGGATTCACAAAACATGAGATGTTCATGAAACACAGATTGAGTCACACAGTTTGAGACATGTAACACTCATTAAAAGCATCTTTATAAAACTGGAGCTGCAGTATCGTGTAGAGGACAGAGACAAACTTTCGTTCAAAATGTCCGCAGGTCCGTGATTTCCGCACCAGAGTGCGGAAAAAAGTTCAACCTTCATATTCTTTCTGACAAAAAATGTCCGCTGATGTCCATGAAAAGGTGCCATAAACTAATCTCATCACATCGACCTGTACTTTCATGACTTTTGTTCCACATTTGGAAAAGTAACGCGATCTATTCCCGCCATTCCTGTTGGAGGAAACACGGATACTTTTCTGCTTTAAAGTTAACATGAAAACACAAAATAACTTTTTTAACGTTTCATGGACACACAGAAGGTCAGAAGAGACACGGAGCCCCCAGACTGGTGCTCTGGTTTTCAGTTTATTCAACACTGACCTGTAGATCGCTGGAACCAGAGGGTGGTCCTGCTTCGATCCTGGTGAACGGGTTCGGGTCCAGGTTCGGGTTCTGATCCTCCATTCTGGTCCTGTTCTGTAAAATCCAGCTGCTCTCCGCTCCGACCGTTTGTTCACGCGCCAGAAAGAGAGCTGTGTGCTAACCAAGAGCTTCCGCTCTCAGGACGAGGAACCACGTCTTATCCAGCGGAAGCCCCTGGCTTGACGGAAATGACGTAGTAGCCTTTTTTATTTTCAAAATAAAATCAATAACACTACTTCCCATGATGAATCGTGTAGTAACACTGACGAAGAGTAATTTTGGCGGAGAGGGACCCAACTGCAGTCATGGTACGTCGCCATATATCCAATCCATGCCGGAAGTCCCAGTCGGAAGTTTCTTTTTCATGTAACTTACTAAAATCTAACCCTACCCCTGACCCTTCTCCTAGTTCCTAACCCTAACCACCCCACTACACCATACACATCTGTTTGCAAGTTGCAGATATTTACTGTTGGCGGTATTTAACCAACGTCCACATGAGACTTCCTGTATGGATTGGATGTATGGCGGCACCCTTGTCGGTCATTGTAACTGCAGTTAGGTACTCTTGGGAATATTCTGTTAAATTTACCCACTAAACATTGACCGAACAGAAAATGCAAGTCTAATGTCTAATTGAAATTCAGGTACGATTTTTAAGGAAAAAAAAAGCCACAAAAGCAGCTCTGCGTCTTTCTAAAGAACCAACTGTTTTGTCTATACTATAAAAACCCTCGCTCACCTAGTTGGATGTGTAGTTTCTCACAAAAATCCACATGCTGTTTAAGAACTGATCTCTCTGCAGAAGAAAAATAAAACAGACCACAGCTCCTTATCTTTTATTATCTGTAAAGGGAGCATTTAGCATGCCGCCGCCACTCTGATTCAAAACGGGCAAAAAAAAATAAAAGTAGTTTCCTGTTTGCGTCAGAGGCTTTTGTCACGTCAGGGGCTTCCGCTCCGGTGCTGCAGCTGGATGGTACTCGTTCAAAGACTTCCCACCGCATTCCACCAGCCAGGGTGTTGGTTACCATAGTAACGGGGAAGTGAGGTTGCTGTTAGACTGGTTGTACACGCGCTGCAGCCGCGTTCACAAAAGTTAATGCATGTTCTTTAAAGCTCAAGCTGAAAATATTGTAACGGACTTTGTGTTAGGAGATGTGGCTTTCATGTTTACCGTTTTGCTGTGTTATAACCCACATTACAACGCCGAAAATATACAGTAGTTGCTGGCTGCACCGAATTTTAGGGCTCCCCCACCTGTCAAATCCCACTTTAACCACCGTTAAACCACTGTTAATATATATATTTCTTTAGATTATATATATATGTACAAGTCATATATATATATATATATATATATATATAATATATATAATCAGAGATAGATCTCTGCCTACATTGATTAATGCAATGAGGAGACGCGGCTTCCCCCTGCCTAAGATGGTGGCCGAGCTGACGTATCGCTCCAATGGACAGCAGCGTCGGAGGCGGCATCTAGTGGTCAGTCAGAACAGCGAGCTATGCGTCATCAGAGATGAGCTCGCTGATTGGACGGTAGTTAAAGTGGGCCGTTCTGTTCTTGTTGGTCCGTGTGTGTGAGAGAGAGACGAGTCGGAGCAGAGATTAGCCGTTAGCATCTCTGAAATAAACTGTTGTTAAATAAAGAGTCCAGACCAAGACCTGGAGGATCCGCGTGAGCTCCTTTCATGGTATTTATCTGCAGCATTATTTCATGAAGACTTTAAACTACAGTCGGTGACTCCGACGTATCTTGGATACTGACGACTGTTGGTTTGTGTCCTCTGCGGAGGCCAGCTCGCTGCGGAGACACGAGGACAGGAAGAAGGAGACAAAGACTTGTTATCGAGGGAAGCCTCGTCGGGGAGGGAGGTGAGAATTTCCATACCTTGCTGTGATGTGTTTGCTTTCATCTCTAAGCGGTGATGGCGGCGCCCTGTGTTAGCAGTGTAGCAGCTCCTGTAATATTACATTTATTTGTCCTTCTGACTAGTTTTGTTGCATTAAATCAGTCGTACACGGAGTTTTGTTTGATATAGATGCAGGAGGAAGCTGCTGCTGTGGTGCAATTCACATCTTTCATGTGGTAAATGTGAACTACATCTCCGGCTGTGCTAACAATGGCTAATAACAATAGCCGAGGCTAATGCTGCGTTCAGGTGCCTTCAAACTGATTAATCCAGGTGTGTCTGGCCAGTTACTGAGGTCAGACACACCTGTACAAAGAGTTTTATTCCCACTTTGTTGGTTTGTTCTTTACTGGTTTATTTGGTGGCAACCTACACTCATCTACTGGGGGGTTTTGCTGAGGGTGTGCACCAGTTTGCAGGCTACACACAAGCTGTCACCTGTGCTTTTCCTGCTGTCATTAAAAGCATCCTCAGCTGGGTCACTCATGTGAATATTTGAGGTGATTGCAAGGAAATGGTCTAAATTTATTTTTAAAAAGAAAGAATTTTTTTATAAACCCCAATTAATACCCCTTTCTTTAACAGCCGGCGGGGGCCCCCCCTTTTTTTTTTTTTTTTTTTTGTGATCGCTGGTGTGGTTCTTTTCCTCCCCCTAGAATTATTTTTTTTATTTTTTTATTTTTCTTCGCAAGCCCCTCTTTAGAATAAATTATCTGTTTTTTTTTACTTTTTTAAACAATAAAATCTTTATTTATTATTTTTTCCATCCGCCAGGAAACCCGGACCCCCTTCTTGGCATGATGTTTTGGACACATGGAAGATTCTGACGCCGGTAATCTCTCAGCTTAGGCAGCTTCAGGATCGCCATGTACAGCGTCATCCCGATGTTGGGCTGTCACGTTTAATCGGTTAATCATTGACTATCAGAATAGTTGGTGACTAATTTGATAATTGACTAATCGTTTGTTTTTAAAGGTACAGCATGTAAAGAAAAAATCAAAGGTCAATGGAAGAAAAAAATATAATGTATAATTCAAAACTGTTTCTACTGATGTGCAATCGCTGCACTAAAACAGCTGTTATAGGTTTATTTTCTTAGAATGAGTCAAGTTAAGACACGCTTTTCCATTAGATTCAATGAGGAACTGTCCAAACTTTTGATTGGTGCTGATGATATGATACGATTTTCATATGATCCGATTAATCGCCAAACTAATGGGTGACTAATCAGTTATCAAAATAATAATTTTGTGACGGCCCTATCCCGATGTACTGATGTGTTTCATCCACTGTGAGCTCAGTCCATTAGAGTTTTTTGCCTGCAGGTATTCGTTTTGCGGCATTTTTATTCGGTTGGCACACACTGTTTTGACATCAGCTTGGTTGAAGTAAATCTTGAAAAGCTGAGATGATTTGATGCGTGTTTTCTCAACACTGCACACATAAGTAAAATGGTGTTAGATGTGCTTCTGTAATAGACGATAATACTCTATAATAACGTAATATAACGTAATACACTATAGTAATGCACATCTGGTGTTTGTTGCTTTAGCAGTAAGTTTACGAAAACTGAATATATGTACAGGGTAGGGCTGGGCGATATATGAATATGAAAAATATATCGATACATTTTTTAATGAGATATGGAATTGGACCATATCGCATATATCGATATATGTACTTCAGTGTTTGTTTGTTTTTGTCTTTTTTATATAAATGCTGCCCGTACTTGGGTGTATTATGTTTAATTCCTTTGTAACGTTTTTTATTAGCATCTGTGAGTTTCTTGTACAGTAATATAGTATTTGTTTACATTTTATTCTTTGAACAATTAAGTGGTAGTTCTAGCGATGCACAATAACCATTTTTGAAAATGATACCGATAAATAGGCAAGGCAAGTTTATTTGTATAGCACATTTCATGTACAGAACAATTCAAAGTGCTTTACATAAAACATTATAAGCAAAAGGAGAGAAAAAAACAATTAGAAGCATGATTCAAAATTAAAAGCATTTAAGATTAAAAAGAGGGAATACAGAGACGTGCGGATTTTAACTTTTGAATAAAATCTACGTCTAAATGATAAATGATAAAATCTAAATGATAAATTTCAGCTCCTAAAGGCTGATACATAACTGATCATTATAGTGCTGATAATTATCGTGCATCCCTCGTCATTTCATCCAGCTGGTTTAAATGGAAGTACTTGTAACGTCATATTTGGGTTTGATTGTGACTGAACATTTGCTCTCACTTTGCAATAAAAATATTGGGATACATATTGTTTATCGATAATCAGCCCAAATATATCGGGATATGACGTTTGGTCCATATCGCCCAGCCCTAGTACAGGGTTTCCTCTACATGCAATTGATCGTGGCGCACTGCCACGGCAAAATAAAAGCAGCCACACCTTCAGAATAATGTTGTCGATTTTTTTTTTTTTTTTTTTAACCTTGTTTTATGTTAATGTGAATTATCATATTAAATGTGATTTAGACAAAAAACATTGTTTTTCATAAAATATGACGCCACGCTGCCTTCAAATACCCATATTTTGAAAAACCAACACCGGAGTCCCCACTTTTCCACTTTTCTGCCTGTCAGCTGGCTGTGGCGCGGGAAAGACGAAGACTAGTGGAGAGACAACAGTGTGATGTGGAGGGAGAGAAAAGGGTTAAAGAACGGTACCAAAACTGGGTTATATGTGATTAGGGTTGAGCGAGTATCGATGGGAACCAGGACTAACTCTCTGATTCTCCCTGATTTGTTCAATTTTTAAAATTTCAATTCTTATTTTCAATGCCCAGTCCAGCGAACACAATAGAATCCGCTGGAAGCAGAAGAAAATACGCGTGATTATGCTGATGCACACGGCACAACTCTGCATCTTTGTTGCTAATATTTAGTGAGTTTTTGGACCCTCTGATAACTTTCTTTTAATAAAACTGCTAGCAACAAGTCCAGTGACACTTTGTGGTCTTATTGGAAACTTTTGAGACCGACGTGAAAGAACGTTTAGTTTACTGTCCACTGCTGCGGCCCCTCCCCCATCTCAGAGCACACAGAGGCTGCAGGAGCTGCAGACACAGCAGCATCCAGAACATCCAGCACTGCTGCAAGAGTGGACATCGTATAAGCAGCATCTGCTAGATGGAGCCTTCAAGGTAAAATGAGAGTTTAAGCAAGAAGGGAATTGTATAGAAAGATGATTGAGGACCCCTGATCAGTGTTATGACCAGCAAGATGAAATGATGAAACTGGCATCCCAGAATGATGAATGGGGACTCCTTTATCCATGCTGGAGCCAACTAGCAGCCATAGCGTTGACGGTACCCATGTCATCTGTCATCTGAGAGGAGATTTCTCTCCAATGAACAGGGTCAGACATTTGGTTGATAGTTAACTGTTGGTCCGATGGTTTGGTTTCTCTCCGTTTTCTACACACCACTCACTTTAATTGTTTTTGTGTAGGTGAAGACAGACCTTAGAAACAGGCTGCAGAGGACCATCTGGCGGCATGCATGCTCCTCAGCATCAATGGGCCTTAGAGCTCTTAAAAAAAAAAAAAACTAGGAAATGAAGTTCTCTCAGTCAGGCTGCAAACTGCTGTTAGATTTATAAATAAACGTATTTAGAAAAACATTCAGTTTGAAGTAGTCATAATTTCAAAATTTGTCGTCATCGTCACCCCTCCTCCACTCGGGCAGACCTTCCCCATGGTTTTAAAAAACCGTGGAGTGTGCGAGTGTGTGTTTTTTATATACATACACATCAAGGAGCGGATCTTTTCTTTCATGGAAGTCGGCTTCATGCCCGCTGTCAGCAGAATCTGGATCTGATGAGGTAAAGGCCCATTTATGCTCCCTTATGTACGTAAATGGCGACGTCCACTTCATGTGTCGCCCTGCGTAGCTGCCTTCATACTTCCATGCGTCTTCTGCATTCCCATGGTTTATAAACCAGTTTGTGCACTTGGCGGCAGTGCTGCGTGTGGCAATGTGATGTCGTATATGAGTGTTTTCGGACACACTCGCACAGCCTCTCCTGGAAAAACTCCATCCATGTCTACAGATTCTCTCTGTTTGTTTGGCGTCTTCTTTCTCAGGTGCTTTTTTGGGCTCGTGACCCCGGCTGTTTGTGTGTTGTTCCAGTTCCCGTTCTTCTTCTTTGGTTTGTTCCTTTTGCTGGCTGCATATCGGCTCCACAGCTCCACACTGACCCCACAGTTTCCGTTAGTATTGTTCCACCTTCTGCGTCAAGTGATGGCCCAACAAGTAGGGCTGGAAAAAAATATCGATACACTGAAATATCACTATTTTCATATGCAGATTTTATATTGATATTAAACGTAATACTGATCTAGTTTACCAATGAAATTTCGTGAGATTTCATGGTTTACTTAAAGAATCTTGCAAGATTTCATGGAAACCCGCAAAATTTTGTAACAGAACGACAAAGACTCGCTAGATTTCATTACTAAAATAGACACCGCATTTTTAAATATCGATGCATCAGCAGATAAAAATATTGCGATATTTCAGTGTATCAATATTTTTCCCAGCCCTACCAACAAGCCCCTTGAAAATGCACCAAATTACGTACGTAACTGACGCAGACGACGGACGAAACGTCCGTCTGTGATGTGATAAGCTCCGAAGCTTCGTGGGTGGTATAAAATCGTTTGGCGGGTATGTTTTTTTGGCCAATCCATGTGTGTGATTGCATGTGTTTGTGTGTCTAATATGTGACTGTGTGTTTTGTGTTTGTAAGCAAAAAAACGAGAAAGAAAAAGAGACTACGAGCAAAAGTGAACCAGTAAATGAAAGGGATAGTGTTGTTGAAAGCAAGAAAACTGCAACTCCTGCAGGTAAAGATGATGTCACTTCTGGTAATCAGGTGTACTTGCGCGACAAAACATGAGAATTCATGTTCACACGTTGGTGATGTTGTCAGCCCAGGAAGTGCCGGGAGCGGCGGATAAGATGTTTGAAACGCCTGCAGCTTGGATTAGGACATATTTTTATCTGCACGGTTTTTCATGGATATTTGCAAACACATCAGTGGAAGAAAAAAGATCTTTGGGATATGTTGAATAAGTAATAAGTAAGTACAACTCTAGTTTTATATGTAAATGTAATTATTGCTCTGCCGTATTTGGTTATATGCAAATGGGAGCACTGGCGCTTCCGTCGGTCTTAAAGGGTTAAAAGGTCTCTCTGCAAAATTACTTACTATTTAATACTAGGGTTGGGCATCGATGGGAACCGGGGCTAACTCTCAAATTCTCCTGGAATCGTTCAAAATTTAAAAATTAGATTCCTATTTGCAATATTGGCAGAACACCATAGAATCCGTCGGAAGTGGAACATTTGTTAGTACCGAGTTTCTGGTACACCCAATTACGCTGACGCACACGGCTCAACTCGGCAACTTTGTTGCTAATATCTAGCGAGTTTTCAGACCCTCTGATAACTTTTTAAGAGAACCGCAAGTGACAGGTCTAGTGACCCGTTGTGGTCTTATTGGAGACTTTTGAGACAGACGTGAACGAAGATTTCTTTTACTGCGCGCTGTCACGACCCCTCCCCCGTCTCAGAGCACACTAGAGGCTGCAGACACAGCAGGAGATGTTCACCTCTGCTCCATGAACCAGAGTGAAAATAAAACTCAAAACTGGCACTGATCAGATATTAATGCCTCTAAGTGAAGAATGTGGACATAAACAAATACTGTAACATGCAGTAGATTCTTCATAAGAAAACAGCCAGTTTAACAGTTAAAGTTCTTAAAATGGTGAACTTAACCAGTTTTGCTAGGGATAATTTTTATTTCTTTTTCTACATTTTTTTTTTTTTTAGTTGAAATGCATTTAAATGCCTTTGGTAAGAACATAAATAGAGCTGTACTTTACTGTATAAATGTCCATGTCTGTTATTTTATTTAGTTGTCCACAAAAAAAGTGAACTTTATTTTACCCTACCCCTTAAAAGAATCAGAAGTGAGAATCGTTTGGAACCAGAATTTAAGGGAATCGAATCGGAACCGAAATCGTTAAAATTCAAACGATGCCCAACCCTATTTAATACAAAACCATTCTTTTAGTTGACTGAGGTATCGTGCATGCGGACACTCGGCTCTGAGGGGATGAGGTGGGAATATTTCTGCTGCTTTGTCTCTAAATCCAACTTTATCTTTTCATTTCAGTGTTCCCTGCAGATGTGCAGCAGCTGTTGGTGATTACGGAGGAAGTTCTCCGTAAACACAGTCTGGATAAGCAGGACCTAGAGTCCATCTCATAAAAGAGGAATCAGAGGAACTATGGCCCAATCAGGACAGAGAACAATTGATGATGGTCTGGTGGAGAGTGTCACCAGTTTACCAATGATGATGACTCCTGTGAAGACTGAAGATGAAGAACAAGAATGTAGTCCTTCTTTATATTCATCCCTCCTTCATCAAACCCAAACTGAAGTTAAAACAGAGGTAGAGGCTCCAACCAACAACCCAGCTGAACAGATTAAAGAAGAATCTGATGAAAAGGTCTGTGGAGGACCAGAACTGACCAGTAATCCAGACCCAAATGGTTATTTACCACAAAACAGTGAGAATAAGACTTTAGATTCTTCTGGGATAAAACCTTTTGCAGATTTTAAACATGAACTGGAAGACTTCAGTAAAGACTGGATTGACAATGGGGCACATTGGTCAGGTGTAAACAGTGATGTCGAGTTTCACAATGTGGAAAAAACCATAAATGTCACCAGTTTACCAATGGTGATGGCTCCTGTGAAAACTGAAGATGAAGAACAAGAATGTAGTCCTTCATATTCAGTCCACCTTCATCAAACTCAAACTGAAGTTAAAACAGAGGTAGAGGCTCCAACCAACAACCCAGCTGAACAGATTAAAGAAGAATGTGATGAAGAGGTCTGTGGACCACCAGAACTAACCAATAATCCAGATCCAAACAGTTATTTAATGCATAATAGTGAATTGAAGGCTGCAGGCTTTTCTGAGACAAAACTTATTTCTTATTTTCAACCTGAAATGGAAGACACTAGTAGAGTCCACACAGGAGAGAAACCATTCAGCTGTGATGAATGTGGAAAAGGATTTAGTTTCAAAATGAGCTTAGACCGACACAAAAGGAGCCACACAGGAGAAAAACCATTCAGTTGTGAAGAATGTGGGCAAAAATTTACACAAAATGCAAATTTAAAGGAACACATGACAATCCACACAGGGGAGAGACCATTCAGATGTGATGAATGTGGGAAAAGATTTAGTCGAAAGGGATGCTTATATAAACACAGGAGAGTCCACACAGGAGAGAAACGATTCCGCTGTGAAGAATGTGGGAAAAGATTTATCCACTGGGTAAGCTTCGATGCTCACATGAGACACCACACAGGAGAGAAATTCAGCTGTGGTGAATGTGGACGAGGATTTGCTTACAAATCAAACTTAAAGCAACACATGAGGCTCCATACAGGAGAGAGACCATTTATCTGTGAATGTGGAGAGAAATTTCGTTACCAGTCAACCTTTAGCCGACATGTGCAAATTCATACGGCAAAACACTTTCCCTGCGATGTTTGTGGTCAGTCTTTTCGTTTGCATGATGCTCTTAAAAATCACATGTGTGTCCACACAAAGATAGAAGCGACAGAGGGGACGACGCCTGCTGAGTCTTCTCTGCACACTGGCAAAGGGTCAATGTGCTCATATTTGATAAAGTTGTTTGACTCAATTTAGGCTGCAGTCGCCGTAGACTGTACTGCAGAACAAGTCCTACCCAATGTTAGGACGTACCCAAAATGTCGTGTGTGCCCCCCCCCCCCAAATCCACAAAATCCTTTGAATCATTTTTGCGATTTAGTATACTGTACCTTAATCTCTGACTCTAATAATCCAATTTTTAAAGCCTCTTTAGTTGAATTTCAGTTTTAGGTCTTGTCAAGGTATCAAGATTTTGCTCTGAGCATGTTGATCTGTAAATTTTTCTCCCAGCGGGACATGCCCCCAGCTGAATTCGGTTCCCTACGCGAACCCAACCGATGTCGTAATCATGGATGCAGCCTTCCCTAGATCATCGCAGAAAAACTCAACCTGTCTGTTTTCTGGCAACAGTGTTTAACAGAAGCTCTTCTTCAACATGTGTATGTATGTATATATGCGTATATGTAATTATATTGTATAGAGTGATATCAAGAAATGTGTGGTGATGCAAGTTTTGGCCATATTGTCCGTCTCTATACTGCAACATCTCTGTCAGGAATTTATTGACTGAATAAAGGCTGTCAGAGATTTCATGTCGTGTTTGCAGTGACTTTTCCCAGGTGATGTTTCCACCTGCTGGTGTTGCTACTAATTTTTCAGTCTTTCCTCCTCATGTCATTTCTGGGTAGCAGGTATATGTACGTTTGTAAGAGCACAGTTTTTTTTCTAAAGCACTTTGTACTGTTTCCTGTGTGAAAGCTTGATAAGTAAAAATTTTTTCTTTGAACTACTGTGTTTTCCTTGTAGGACATGAGCTTTAGCACTGATGTGTGTGTGTGTGTGTGGGTTTTTGCGTTGCATTGCAGAGGCAGTGGTTTATATGGGGATATGCATGTGCACCATAGACCGTTAATGAGGGGGGTAAACCTTCCGCTCACACCACCCATTGGTTTCTGAAAAGCTAAAAGTGAAGCCGGTTAGATGCTCCCACCGTCACCATCTTCACCACGTCACATGTCGTCCCTCCCAGAAAATACAAAAATGGGCAAATGATTGACAGCCAATGTACTCTGGACTAAATGCCAACCATGTTAACCTACTCTCTTATGTTGTGTTAATTCTTGTTACCGTATGGGTTAAATGCCTTCTCTTATTGTTCTCCACAGAAGTCACCTGCAACAGTTCAAGCTTCCTTTATTACATTTATGCTTTTGTTATGCTAAGATGTTATTCATATGTCCTTCCCTAATACTGATGAAACCTCACATGCCTATCCTGATCCACTTCCATGAAACAGCTTAGAAATAAAGTACACAAGGGTCATGACCAAGGTCAGCATGAACTTCAATCTTCATTAATAACATATGTTGTGGTTTCACACTTTACATGAGTTGAGGAACAGCATGTGGTTTTGAAGTCTCGCTGTGACCCCTGTCGCTGCACAATCTGTTCAGAAAGCACAATCCGTATTGTTAGATCACACGAGAAAAAAATACTTCCTGATCACCGTTGAATCTGCTGTATTTAGGAAAATAACTTCCATCCTTAAAAGAATAGTAACAGATGGAAGGATGAACGTTATTGATGTTGAGGTGAACAGTGTTGTAATCCCTTAAGTTGCCAATTGGATAATGGAAAATGTTATACAAACATGATTTTTGCTCCACGTATGATTATTTGAAATGACAGATTATACATGCATACAGAAAGTTCCAGCGTGATCAGAGCCTTGATCAATATATTTATTGGAATCTCTATTCAACTTGCAAAATGTAAGCTAATTTCTCAGCTGTAACCTTCCCTCCCTCCGGACTGCACCTTTACTGCTCCGCCTCTGCCCCCATCACTCTGCATGCCGTCCATGTGCACAGCAGATGGCAGCTGATCACCACTGCTGCAGTTCGGTATCAGTTCACGTTCATGTTAAATCATTTTATTCTCGGCATTCTGAAGTTGTGGAGCTGAGGATACAGCCGCGGTGAGCCACCAGTCGACGGGGAAACACTGCCATAGTTAAATTCACTCCCCACTGTTTTACAAATCAGGTAATCTGAATATTGCTGCCAACTTCTGAATGTCACTGCCACTTCCTTATTTCACCTGTTCAGCTCACATGCTCATACTTTTCACAAAGAAGCTTTTGCATTATTATTATTATTATAACTAACTAAATCTAATTAAAAAGGCTAAATTCACAATTGTAATTCAAATAAGAAACTAATAATAAATACAAAATTATAAAATTATAATTTAGTGAAATAAAATATTGTCTCTGAATTGTGGTTAGAAATAATTATTTAAAAATAATAACCAAAGCTGTCCCAGGCACATTAGAGCACTTTTTCCATGAATAGTGGACCAAAATACGTGTCAACACCTGAATGCAGTGATTGTCTCAAAGTGTAGCTCAACAAACTTTTAGCTTCAGAGCCACATATTGCTTGTTTTTATTCTTTGTGTTTGTTTTTAAATATTTCTTTCGAAGCACAATTCAAAGTCAATGTCATGATCTTCTTAGAAATTTCATTTATTATTACTTTTGTAAATTTAAACTTATTTTGCTGACAGCTGATTGTTTTCCTTTTTTAATTGGAGGGTATGATAAATTTTGATGACGACTGTACTTGACAACAAGCTTATTTAGCCTGCACTAAAATCAGGATAAATTGCATAATGTTGATGAATAGATCAGTGGCATTAATCTTTTCTGTCTTTTAAACTGCAGTAAAAGCGCAAACGCACTGTTGAGACACCCTGCAACACCACGGTGGAAATTCCTTCACTGTGACTCCCCTACTCACAGATTAATATTTTAATCATAACTTAAAACAAACAACTAAACATGGAATCATACCAAGCAGATCAAGTAAATAAAGGTCAACTCAAAGTCTGAACATTATGACAATTTAAAATCAACAATTTGTAATTTTTCCTAAAACCTTTGTAATTTATTTCTGGCTTCCTACTGTAGCTCTCCCTGTATCTGGTCTGTACCAATCATACGTACCAATACACTGTCTTCGAGCCTCTTCCCCCTTCCATATTTACATGGTGGTATGATCCAGGTTTTTCTCGCATGTAATTCGCAACAAGGTGTGTCAATCAAAACAAAATCCACTCCTCCCAAAGATTCAGGTCTCCAATAGGAATCGACTCTTGTCATTCACTACCGAGAATAGTCTCTTTGAGCTGCTCTATATGAAGGAAACATTACTACTGTCCAGTAAGCAGTAACTCAATAACCCATGGATGCAGTACTGGAAATGTGAGGGCAAGTCCTTTTATTCAGGAACTAACGTATGCAGACCCTTTCCTTTGGATGCCACAGCCATCAAAACCAGCATGCCCCTACCAACGTTTATGGTCACACGACTTGATTTGACTGACTGTGACAATGCCAGCGAATAACTAAGGAAGCATGTGGAAAAAATGTTTGACATGAATATTCAGAATTATTAAAGCAAACAACTGATTTTATGATATTTCAATGATGCCTGAAAATATTGATGATAATCCAGTGAGGTGGGAATATTTCTGCTGCTTAGTCTAAAAATCCAACTTTATCTTTCTTTTCGTTTCAGTGTTCCCTGCAGATGTTCCCTGCTATTGGTGATTACAGAGCGACTTCTCTGTGAACGGAGTCTGGTCAAGCAAGGCCTGTTTCATAAAACAGGAATCAGAGGAACTATGGCCCAATCAGGATGGAGAACAGATGATGATGGTCTGGTGGAGAGTGTCACCAGCTTACCAATGATGATGGCTCCTCTGAAGACTGAAGAGGAAGAAAAAGAATGTAGTCCTTCTTTATATTCAGCCCTCCGTCAAACCCAAACTGAAGTTAAAACAGAGGTAGAGGCTCCAACCAACAACCCAGCTGAACAGATTAAAGAAGAATGTGATGAAGAGGTCTGTGGAGGACCAGAACTGACCAGTAATCCAGACACAAACAATAATCTACAACAAAACACTTCAGAAAAACCCCACAGCTGCTCTGAAGGTGATGGAGCATTTCACTGCCAAACATCTTTCCAGAGAAATTTGACAAAAATGTCTTTCAGCTCTTTGAACAGTAATAAATGTTCAAAAGTGAGGAAAAATTTAAAGTTGAGCAATAGCATCCACACAGAGAAAACAGTTAGTTGTGATGTTGGTAGTGAAATGGGAGGCCACACAGCAGAAAAACCATTCAGCTGTGATCAGTGTGGAAAGAAATTTACTCGAAAAACAAGCGTAAACATACACATGAGAATCCATACTGGAGAGAAACCATTCACCTGTGATGTATGTGGACAAAAATTTTGCCAAAAGACCAATTTAAACCACCACATGGGAATCCACACAGGGGAGAAACCATTCAGCTGTAAAGAATGCCAACAAAGATTTAGCCGAAAGACAACCTTAGACACACACATGAGAATCCACACAGGAGAGAAACCATTCAGCTGTGAGGAATGTGGGAAAAGCTTTGGTCGACAGACACGTTTAAACCAACACATGAGAATCCACACAGGAGAAAAACCATTCAGCTGTGATGAATGTAGAAAAAGCTTTAGCCGAAAGACATACTTAATCCAACACATGCGAATCCACACAGGAGAGAAACCATTCAGGTGTGATGAATGTGGACAAAGATTTACTCACCTGGGAAGCTTAGATGAACACATGAGAATCCACACAGGAGAGAGACCATTCAGGTGTGATGAATGCGGACAAAGATTTAGTCGAAGGAGGAACCTAAACCAGCACATGAAAATCCACACAGGAGCAAGACCATACCCCTGTGACGTTTGTGGTCAATTTTTTAGGTGGTATGTTACTTTTAAAACACATCTGTGTCCAAACAAAATAGAAGTGCCACAATAGAATGATTTTGCTGCAAATCTGTAAACAATGTGTTTTGTACAGGTGTCCATAGAACAGTGTTCTCAATTTTGGTTCTCACGACCCACTGTTTTGCATGTCTTTGTTGTGTTCCTAGTCCAACACACCTGATTCAGATTAATGAACTTACTCATCAAGTTCTTTGCAAGCCTTTAACTAGCTATTTATTTGAGTCTGAAATCGCAAAAGCCAAACCAACTCATGACATGAAAGCTCCTTTTTGCCAGCTGCAGTGTTTACTTCAGCCATCTTCTGTGTGGTAGAAAGCAACATTTCTCACTGGGGTTCAATGTGCAGCTAATTTCCAGACTTTGTGCTGGTTCTGGATCAGCCTCTATGGTAAACTGGCTGATGTTCTGTCTGTCTGACATCTATTATTGTTTATACCAGTTTAACCAGAACTGAAGTGGGAGAACTTTACTCTGCAGAACTAAATGGTAACAGCTTGAAGATCTGTGGCCTCCTTTGTAAAGCTACTTACGCACAAAACAGGGCCTGAAAGTGGCGTAAGTGATTTTCCATGTAAAGTTTCTGATTTATAAAAACAAACCTGACGGGAGAATGTGCACGCAAACTCTGAACCTTGCACACGAACACTTTGGAGACGGGAAACTGGCAGCACCGCTGGTGAGATGATGAACTTAAGCCACATTCATGCATTTAACCATCATATCAGACTGGAGACCCCCGTAAATCCCGGTCTGTTCCTGGATTGAGCTTGCCTCATTTAATATAATCTTATTTATCTCATAACTGTAACAAGGTGTGTAGCAACAGTCATTTTGATTACTGAGTAAACATGAATACTACGGTGACACTCGTGTGTATGCACTACGTACACTTACGTACACTTTTATTAAAGATCCTGCACACAGTTATATAAATGAGGCCCCTGGACATTAAAGTTGATTGTTATCAGGCTCCATTGAGATATGATGTTTGGTATAATGCCAAGAAAAAATATTTGTGCTAATATGCAGGACTAAAGCAGACAAAGAACTTTGCTTTCCTGATTTTTGTCTGTCAGGGCAAAAGTTAGAGGTTTGTACAAAAATAAAAATCTGGGTCACTACGTCACAGACCAGCTCCGTGATATTTATTGGCAGTGTTGCATATTGTATCCACAGGCAAACATTCTGGTGAGGAAATTCCATGTGTCCACTGATGAGGTAAAAATAAGCTTACTGTACCTCCCTGCATTCGGCCCCTTTGTGGTGCAAATGTAAAAAAGCTAACATGCAGAAGCTTAAGGCTGCTTATAATGACTCCCTGCTGAAGAAACCCAGGTTCAGTAGTGCAAGTGAGATGTTTTGTAACGCACGTTAGTACATCCCAGACACTCATGAGGAATTTGAATTTGATATACAAGTTTCTGTTTCATTTGTGCAGCTCTGATGACAGTCTCACAGTAATGTTGTCACATCCTTCGGTCGGTGCAATACGCTACCAATCGTCTCTCTGGAAACACTAGTATGCAAGTCTTCTATAAGTCTGTTTTTCGTGTCTGTTTTATGTTTTTTATGTCTATATGGACCACGAGTCTGTCAAATAAAGATTATCTACGATGATCAGAATACAGAGTTACAAATAAAACTAACCTTGGCTTTGCATTTTGATGGTATACTCGATGTAACTGTCATCTGTGATAAGTTGTACCCTGACTAACTGAAAAATTAGGCCCAAAATTCCCAAACTTCCCCTTTAAAGGCATATCATGATCTTGATGGGAAGAGCAGTGCATGGCGAAATGTCAGTCGTCAGAACGGGGCACCACATTTAGAGTTTACAAACAATTTTACATGTTCCTGGCAGGTGTTCTGAACTGCACCAGGTCCACTAAGCACCTCTACGCCTCACCTGACCGTACGTGTAGCACAAATTTCTGATCATGTGAAGGCCCCCGTATCTGTCCCCTGTCACCTGTCAGCCTGTGTTAAACTATCCAAAAACTGTTTATTAAAATAAACACTACTAGAAAAGCAATTGAAATATGAATAGAACCTAAAAGAGGTTTATTTTGTTTGACATCTTGTGTCAAGTCGGGAAAATGGAGGATTTTACTGGAGCTATGGCTTCTTGTGTGGACTTCAGTATCATCTGTAGGGCTGGAACAATGCATCAACGTAACTGATGCAAAAAATGCTCCATCTGCTGGCTGTGGGTGTGTACTGCAGCTGATGGAACAGCTGTCCTGTCTGACTCGGTGGATAATAAAAGATACATTCATAACCTTGTGTTAGTGTCTCATCTGTCAGTAATAGCTGGGAATCACTTAACCATAAAGATGTGCTTTTTTTCAGGAAGCTAGACCTATGTTCAAAATAAATGTTGAATTCTGAATGTTTACTTATCTTCATCATTTTATTTATTTTCTTTTGTTGAAAAACACTTTCTGTAATAGCTTAATGCCTCCCAAGTTTACTATATTATTTATGTAACAGTATTTTGGGTGATCTTTTTCTTATTTTCGTGGGAATGAAGAATTAAAAGAGGCACCTTTTCAGTCAACTGTGTTTTCAACATAAATCTTGGGCCACGTTTACACGATAACGCTCTGCTTGAAAAACACAAAAGTAGGGGTTCTGTTTTCTCTGACAACTCCGTGTTTACATGAGCGTTTTGAGGAGAAATTCTGCATGCAGACGGGCACACAAATGCGTAGAATGGCATGTTTTTATGCAGAGCACTTTGTGTTAAAAAAAAAAAAACAGCAAAGGCAGAGCGGACATTGCGCCCAATGAGATGAATGTATTAAAATATGACACACTCATGGGCGTACTCAGAGCCATAACTATCCACATTACACACGATCATCAAATAATTCATCTTAACTTTTGTGCACAGCAGCAGAGTAAAAGACAGCTGTGCTGTTTACTTGTTTGCAGCTCTCAGTTTAAAGGACAAGACGGCGGTTTGACCATAATTTTTTTTATTATTACTGTACATCATGTGTGTCTGATTTCATGTTGTTGCCGTGTTTTCCGACGTGCGCTCTGTCTGCACCACTGAGTGCACGTGAGTGCATTTGTATGGAAACACACTTTATTTCACTCTCCTTCAGTTTTGGGTGGAAACTGCTACATTTTAAGACAGATTGTGACTCTACCGGAGAAATATACACTTTATTTTCAAAATATTCATTCAGTTTATGTTTACAATCCAGAGTTTTTTCATTTTGAAGGACATTCTGTCCGGTCTCTCAACAAAAGTGTAGGAATATACGTTTTTTCACTTTTTCACTTCGGTGGTTGCAACGTTTTTAGAGAGAAACTCTGGCAGAAACTTTATAGCATCCAGGATCAGAGCTCCCAGACACCAACTGATAAAGAACCCGAAGAAAAAAAACAAAACAATATTAAACACCACCAGCAGGGACACAGATGGTAAAATAAACATTTGTTAGTCAATTAAATATGCTATTTTTATTGTCAACTTTACATTTTTGTTTGTATGAATCATTCTGAAAGCAGTAGCAGCCAGTAGGAAGTGGTGACAATGGACGCAACAATGTGACCATGCTGCTCACTAGGCTAACAAGTGTTGCTTTCATGGTCCATAAAACAGTAGGAAAATGCTGGCTGGGATGGAAGTTGGGTGTAGGATGTATGTGGCTCCTGGACTAAAAAGAACCACCATTCAGCATCACATTTATGTAGTTATTGGATATTATTTCCAATAATGGTAAATCAGTGATGTCATTCATTATTTAATGCTTATTTAATTGTGGCACATCATTCCCTCCTGGGGCCGATGGACGCACGGGTCCAGATCACATGTCAGATTTAAGATGACATAGCAGCTAAATGCAATGAAATGTTTATTATTATAATTATTTTAACAACAGTACTGGTCGCTTTCATTACAATAAAGTAATACTATGTTATTTACAGCTCAAATACATTTCATTTATTTCTTCATTTATTTATTAATTTCTTTAAGGAAAAAGAAATAAAGAAAGATCGAGGACATTTTAGGATGCACAGGTTCTTTCTCAAAGGAAAATACAAAATTTGGCTTAATCTCTCTCTCTCCAAAATTTTATAACGAATCAATTTTTTAAAAAATAAAATAAAAAAAAATCGAGGCAGAGTGGAGCAGATGGTCTCCAGGATGACATCACGACAAGTGATCCATCAATCTTTTGTATTTTGAGATTCAGTAGGATGTTTGTCCCCTCTGGGCTGCCGTAGAGCCAGACCGTCTGAGGGGACATCAGGCTGAAAGAAGAAGGTTTGTTCCACTAGAATAAAGCTGAGGTGCAGATAGAAGACCTGGAGGATCCGCGTGAGCTCCTTTCAAGGTATTTATCTGCAGCATTATTTCATGAAGACTTTAAACTACAGTCGGTGACTCCGACGTATCTTGGATACTGACGACTGTTGGTTTGTGTCCTCTGCGGAGGCCAGCTCGCTGCGGAGACACGAGGACAGGAAGAAGGAGACAAAGACTTGTTATCGAGGGAAGCCTCGTCGGGGAGGGGAGGTGAGAATTTCCATACCTTGCTGTGATGTGTTTGCTTTCATCTCTAAGCGCAGATATTCCCGGGTTAGTCGGAGAATCCTCACAACCTCTGACTTGACGTTTAAAGATGGCGGCGCCCTGTGTTAGCAGTGTAGCAGCTCCTGTAATATTACATTTCTTTGACCTTCTGACTAGTTTTGTTGCATTAAATCAGTCGTACACGGAGTATTGTTTGATATAGATGCAGGAGGAAGCTGCTGCTGTGGTGGAATTCACATCTTTCATGTGGTAAATGTGAACTACATCTCCGGCTGTGCTAACAATAGCTAATAACAGTAGCGGAGGCTAATGCTGCCTTCAGGTGGTATGGGAAAGATGATTTCTTTTCTACTTCTCAAATAGAAATTACCGGCATGTACACAAGGACGAATTTTGATTTCAAAGCTCTGGGATACAAGATTATCAATGACCTAACATTTGTCACACAAGTTAAGATGAACGGAACAAAAGGTTGAATCTTCATGAGCACTTTAATTTAAGTATTTACAACCATCACATAAAATACTGGACAATTAAACTCGAATTTTTGTTCGTGATTTCAATTTTGTCTATTCACGGTCATCACTAAAAACAGGTGTATTCTGTAGAAAATCAAATAATCCTTCGTGAACATGTTGACAGGTTTGGAGACATTATAAGAAGGAAAGGTGCTTTTAGTATAGCCTGGGATGCAGTTTTGTTTGTTTGTGTTTTAAAATAAATAATTTTCAACTATAATTTAAAAGAAAAAAATTCTTATTTTACTAAAATATAATTTTTTAAATATTTTTATTTATTTATTATTAGTTTCTTAAGGTTTCTTTGTTACTTGAATAACTGTCAATTTAGTAACCACTTTTGTTGGAGAGTCAATGAATAATTTTATAGTACGATTGTAGATTCAGGTGTTTGAACTTTGAAATCATCTGATCCAAATTATTTCCATAACATTTAGTCTCAATGCTTCATCTCATGACTGTTTATTCTTCTCAACCTCACCTGAGAGTTCCTCCAGCCTTTTCTCCTCCTGCATCCCTGCTATCCTTGACCTGACAATAATATATTCATGCATGACATCAACAGTTGGACAATTTGTGGTGCAACAATCATAAATTTCTATATATAGAGGGATAAATATGTAGTTTCACAATTATCATGAGTTTGGATGTATAAAATCCTGTTTGTATATTATATATTTTCCCTTACATTATATTTATCAGCAGCAGGTCAGGGCCTGACGAGCTCCATAAAATGTGACAATAAAGATTTCTTTTACATAAAAGGAATCAATAATATGCACAAGTCTTCTACAGAAATGGAGGATTGGCTTTATTCCTAGCATGAACTAAATGGCAAGAGATGTAGGTAACGACAACAGTATTGTTAACTAGCTTAACATGATGTATTGGTCCGTGTTAACTAGTCATATTTAGCTAACATTATCTACATGAAACAGCTTCTACTTACATGGTTGGTTTGAGGGAAAAACTGAAGTTTTTTTGCTGCTCCGACTGGTTTGCTGAACTTTCCTGACACCGTTCAGCAGCTCTGCTCTCACCTGCCGGTCTAGCATGCGTGCGCTCACGGTGTGTTTAAAGACGGCTCAGAAAAAATAGTTTCGGACAGTAAAAAAGTGCAGGGGACCAAAACGGCCTTTTGAAAAAGTGCAGGGGACATGTCCCCTGTTCCCTGTCCCCCCCCCCTAAAATCCGTCTGTGCATGTACAGAGATGGAAGAGGGTGTAACGGTGTGCAGTCACCTGTGACAGATGAGAGATTCAGGGTTGTGTAGCTGTCATCAGTTTGACTTTGACTCATTCATTTACATTTTCAGCTTTTTGGGGGGGAGAAGATGCAGATGTTGCATCCAGCCACCAAAAATAGCTCATTACTCTCCAGATCTGTGGCTCCTTAATTGCCTAATTAGCCTAATTATCTTCAGTCAAAGAGTATAGATACCAAGAGGCGACACTCGGCTGTGTTTTTGGAAACACATGTCCGCCATTTTGGACTGAAACAGACTTCATTCTGGATGAGTATGAGTGGACAAGTCTATATGGGCAATAATAGTTTTTTTTCTATTCTCAATAACAGTTATAAGAGCCATTTGATTAATCTTAGATTATTTTATTTTTAAAGGAATAGTTAACCCACAGAATGATGTAACTTTATCTTCCACTTCCCCTCATGGTGAGCAAGACTCTGGAGCACTTTTTTAATATCTCAAATGCAGCCAGTGATCAGGAAGGCTTCTCGTTTCCCCCCAACTTTCATATAATGGAGTTCACCAGGGTCCGAGCCAAAAAGGTCCACAAAAACCTGTCAGTAGCTGCGTTTACCTACCCAAATAACCGATTGCTTTCGGTAAAGCTCTTTCGGAAATAAAATGATCCATGTAGACGCCTCTTTCCGAATGAAAAGCGCCGAACTGAATGAATCTGAACGGAAGCCTCAGCGTTCAGAGCCTACTCTGCCGATAATGCAAGCGTCAAAGAAGAAATTCGCTGTTTACATTGTGCTAAGAGCGACAGAGCTGCAGAGAAACTGGGACAAACACAAGCGGGTCCAAGAGAAGTTGGATATTTATTTAAAGCAAACAAAGAAAGAAAAAGAGAACATGCGATCTCTGTTCTGTAGTTTCATGAATGCGCATCAGCGTGCTCACAGGAGATGCGATGTAGTCCTGCTAGACGCCGAGTTATGCCACGTGTGTCAGCGTAATTGGTAGGGATGGGAATCGAGAACCGGTTCTTGTAAAGAAAGAGTTTGATTCCATGGAATCGTTCATCTGCCTGCCTAGTGATTCCTCTTATTGGTTCCGTAAACGTCGGACGCATTTGCGCGATGATGTCACGTATGCGTCTCCAACATGGCATCGCGGCGAACGTGTTCCAAAGTTTGGTTTATTTCATGAAAAAATATGATAAAAGCGCGAGTTACACGTTGATGACATCAGAGGGCGGAAATACCTCCAACATTTGGCCACACAGCAGTTAGTTTGTCGGAATATGAAGCCTTTCGTCTGTTGCTAAGCGACCGTGGTGGCACTTGGTGGGGGGGAGCCTCAGCAGTCAGCACGTCTTCCATCTGCAACGTCACAGGTAACATGAACTCCCGTTGACTCTAATAATGTTAGATTATTCATAAAGTATTGTGATGTCATATTAACCTTTAGTCTTTAGTTTATTTTGAACATGTTGAAAAGGAAAGCAGCAGCATCTTCTGTGTCAGTGTATACTGCTGTATACTGCTGTATACTGCTCAGTGTACTGTTCTGTAAATTATAACAAAATATCTGACTAATGAAACAAAACACACACACACAAACATATACATACATATTTACACACACATGATAATTTAAATTCAACATTCAAAAGGAGTAAGAAGTCTAACTTATTTAATCCGTTCCCTTTAAGTCCTAAAAGATCTTTTATCCTTCATCAAAAGGTAAACGTGCTATTTTTCTTCTGCACAGAAACTTACTGTACAAAAGTTGATCACTGCAGTTGTATTTTGTGAGTAATTTTTCAACTGAAGTCAAACATCAACATTATTTTGAAGGTGTGGCAGCTTTTATTTTGTCGTGGCGGTGTGCCACGATCAATTGCATGTAGAGGAAACTGTGGTGTGTTTGTTTCTGCCCGATGCTCCTTTGTGTGAGCTTCAGCGGGGTAGATGCCCTCATGAGCCACATGAGGATTTTTTTAATATCCAGCAGTACCAGACCGTCGGCCGTGCTGGCCAGTTTGGGTCCCCCGATGGTTAGTCTGCCACTGTGTGACGTGCGCCACAAACAGCTGTAAGCTTGAATTCAAGGCAGAGACCTGGGACCTAGTTTTCACAACTTACTCTCTTCCCAAGTATTTGACATGATATAATGTGGGGTTTCTGCATTTAGGGCACTATTTTTTTTTAAACAATACTTAAAATTATTTTCTTTATTCTATTTTTTCCCCTGAGGGGCAATTTAAGCCAAGGAGGCAAACGGGCAGTTGTCATCTTATTCTCAGCTGAACATAGGAGGGTGTAGCGGTCATATAAAAATGAAGAGAATCCCATAATTTTCCTACATCAGGTGAACCGTTAATCAATGAGATGACACTCATTCATGTCTGCGTTAGATGAGTCCCGTTTGAGGTTCGCTGAAAAAGCAGCTCTGATTTTAAAATTCCAACTGTGGGGATTAGCTAATGTGGAATCAAAGAAAAAGCCTGCACACTTACTCCCAGCTCATTTATTCCACTTTCACCCACTTCCCAGACCTTTAACATCCCAATAAACCAAAATATTTGTATCTCCAGCCCCCACAACAACAATTTAACACACCCAATATGCAGGCTGGAAACAAATTTTAATTCATTTATTATCATCCAACCACACATTTTCTTTCCAAAAAAAAATCCAAACCCCCAAAGCAAACTTACACATTTTTCCAACCCACACTCACTCACACGTCATTCTTTCACACTGAACCAACAGTGGAACTTGGTTCTACTAATGTATTCATATTTATCTAGAGCTACAGTCTTAAATGTCCCTGTGTGAAAAAGTGATTGCCCCCTAAACCTAATAACTGGTTGTTCCACCTTAGCAGCAACAACTGCATCAAGCGTTTGTGATAACTGGCAGTGAGTCTTCTACAGCGCTGTGGAGGAATTTTGTTCCACTCATCTTTGCAGAATTGTTGTAATTCAGCCACATTGGAGGCTTTTCCAGCATGAACCGCCTTTTTAAGGTCATGCCACAGCATCTCAATGGGATTCAGGTGGGGACTTTGACTAGGCCACTCCAAAGTCTTCATGTTGTTGTTCTTAAGCCATTCAGAGGTGGACTTGCTGGTGTGTTCTGGATCATTGTTCTGCTGCAGAACCCAAGTGTGGGGTCACCAACAGATGGCCGGACATTCTCCTTCAGGATTTTTTGGTAGACAGCAGAATTCATGGTTCCATTTACCACAGCAAGTTTTCCAGGTCCTGAAGCAGCAAAACAGCCCCAGACCATCACACTACCACCACTAATTTTACTGTTGGTATGATGTTCCTTTTCTGAAATGCCGTGTTACTTCCACACCAGATGTAATGGGACCTACACCTTCCAGAAAGTTCAACTTTTGTCTCATCAGTCCAGAGTATTTTCCCAAAAGTAATAATAATAGTAATAACGAATTTTATTTATTTAATTTCTGAACACTCAAGGACACTGTACAAAGCTGAAAGACATATCAGTAAAAAGTGACAAGATAATAAAAATAACAAATAAAAAACAGACATAGTGCAAAATGGGATGAGAGACTATAGAGAATGAGCCATCCTGAACAGGTAAGTTTTGATTCTGGATTTGAAGCGAGGTAGTCACCGTTCCGAATGTCTTTAAATATGAACGGAGTGTTACTTGTTATGTTGAGTTTATTGTCGTATGCTTTGAGTAATGGATCAAACTTTCTAAAAGCAGCTTAGTTCAGCGCTACAGCCGTCTTCACTGTAGTTCACGTCTGGCTTAACAGGCTGCTGTCGCGTTACATTTAAACTCCTGTACTACCCGGTGATGCTGCATATAACACTGAGCTGCTGCGGGACTCCGGCGGTTCATTTGAGGCAGAATCAAACCAACCGCTGGTCATAAAGCTATAACTGACAGGAAAACCACGTAGAGGAAAAAGAGGTGCGCCCATGGGGGCATCTCTGTGGTCAGGAGGCATGACATTTTTCAAGCATGCATGTGGCGAGTGGGCGTGACGACGCAACAGCCCAATTTGATGTCTGATTTTTTTTTTTTTTTTAAAGCAGAGTAGTCTACGTCATCGACACGTCGCTACAGGCCTAGTTATGGCTAATTGGTGATTTTTCCTCTTGACAGCCCACATTGTGCTTGTGTTCCCCACAGTCCAAAGTCCGGTAAACGAAGACTGTTTGGAGCACAACTGAGCTTTGACACCTCCACCCCATCCCCCAAAACAACTGTAACACCTGATTACCGGTGCGGCTTGACTGCACATGTTTACATACCTGATGTAGAGATCGGTTTGAATCAGTATCAGCAGATATGCTAAGCCCAGGTATTGGATTGGATCAGAAAAACTTGATTGGTGCATTTCTAATATCAATGAAGGAATATGGCACATCACAACCTGGAATTATTGATGATAATCCAGTGCGCTGGGAATATTTCTGCTGCATGGTCTCAAAATCCAACTTTATCTTTCTTTTTCATTTCAGTGTTCCCTGCAGATGTGCAGCAGCTGTTTGTGATTACAGAGGGAGTTCTCCGTAAACCAGTCTGGACAAGCAGGACCTAAAGCCCATCTCATAAAAGAGGAATCAGAGGAACTATGGCCCAATCAGAATGGAGAACAATTGATGATGGTCTGGTGGAGAGTGTCACCAGTTTACCAATGATGATGGCTCCTGTGAAGACTGAAGATGAAGAAAAAGAATGTAGTCCTTCTTTATACTCAGTCCACCTTCATCAAACCCAAACTGAAATTAAAACAGAGGTAGAGGCTCCAACCAACAACCCAGCTGAACAGATTAAAGAAGAACCTGATGAAGAGGTCTGTGGAGGGGCAAAACTAACCAGTTATTCATTGAAGCCAGAATTAGAGGACTTTGATAAAGACTGCAATGACGATGAGGCACATTGGTCAGGTATATACGGTGATGTGAAGCATAACACTGCAGAAAAAATCCTTAGTTCTGAAGGTGGTGAAGAATTTCACTGCCAACAATCTCTCCAGAGAGACTCTACAAGAAAGTCTTTGAGATGTTTGAAGAGTAAGAAACGTTTCAATGTGAAGCAAAATATAAATTTAAAGGAAAATATCCACAAAAGGAAAATAGTTCGATGTGGTAAAATCTGTAAGAAGAAAAATCTTAAGAGACACACGAGAATCCACACAGAAGAGAGACGATTCAGCTGTGAGGAATGTGGACGTAGATTTAGGACAAAGTCAGTTTTAAACATGCACATAAAAATCCACACAGGAGAGAAACCATTCAGCTGTGAAGAATGTGGACATCAATGTAATAGAAAGTCAGACTTAGACAGACACATAGCAGTCCACACAGGAGAAAGACCATTCAGCTGTGATGTATGTGGAAAAAGGTGCGGAATAAAGGCAAAGTTAGATGAACACAAGAGGATCCATACAGGAGAGAAACCATTTAGCTGTGATGAATGTGGACAAAGATTTAGAGTAAAGCAAACTTTACGTGAACACGTGAGGATCCATACAGGAGAGAGACCATTCAGGTGTGAGAAATGTGGCCAAAGATTTAGATACATGTCAAACTTATACCTACACTTGAAAAACCACACAGGAGAGAAACCATTCAGCTGTGAGGAATGCGGACATAGATTTAGTAGAAAATCAGACTTGAATAGACACATAAAAACCCACACAGGAGAGAAACCATTCAGCTGTGATGAATGTGGACGTGGATACATCGAAAAGTCAGGCTTATACAAACACATGAGAACCCACACAGGAGAGCAACCATTCAGCTGTGATGAATGCGGACATAGATTTATTGAAAAGTCAGGCTTAAACAGACACATGAGATCCCACACAGGAGAGAAACCATTCAGCTGTGATAAATGCGGACGTAGATACATTGAAAAGTCTGCCTTAATCAAACACATGAGAACCCACACAGGAGAGCAACCATTCAGCTGTGATGAATGCGGACATAGATTTAATGAAAAGTCAGGCTTAAACAAACACATGAGATCCCACACAGGAGAGAAACCATTCAGTTGTGATGAATGCGGACGCAGATATATTGAAAAATCGGGCTTAAACAAACATATGAGAATTCACACAGGAGAAAAACCATATAGCTGTGATAAATGCGGACAAAGATTCAATGAAAAGTCAGGCTTAAACAGACACATGAGATCCCACACAGGAGAGAAACCATTCAGCTGTGATGAATGTGGACGCAGATATATTGAAAAGTCAGGCTTAAACAGACACATGAGATCCCACACAGGAGCGAAACAATTGAGCTGTGATGAATGTGGACATAGATTTATTAAAAAGTCAGACTTAAACAGACACACAAGAATCCACACAGGAGAGAGACCATTCAGCTGTGATGAATGTGGTCGTAGATATATTGAAAAGTCGGGCTTAAACAAACACATGAGAACCCACACAGGAGAGAAACAATTCAGCTGCGATGTATGTGGACAAAGATTTAGTGAAAAGTCAGACTTAAACAGACACACAAGAATCCACACAACAGAGAAACCATTACTAGGGCTGCCACAAGTGATTACTTATATAGTGGGCTAATCACCGATTATTTCTTCTATTAGTCGACTAATTGGATCACACGTAAAGTAAATGTAAAGCATACAGCTCATCACTCCAGCATGAAGCTGATTTTATATGAACACAATTAGTTTTCATTTTGAATTAATGTAAATGCTATCTAAAAATACAGTTGATAGTTCATTAAACCTTTAATGAAATATGCTAGTCGTAAGTTGTAACAAAGAAGAATATACTTTTTTAGCACTGAAACATAACTTTAGAAATATTAGCGTCACCACATTTCCTATTCAAACTTATCACTGTTGAAACGTTACAGAAAACGCCTGAAATATGTGTGCTAAAGCGGCTAATGAATCAAATCTTCATTGCTAAGAAATTCAGTAATGCATGTTACTGGAGTTCTCCGCAAGAAGGACTATGCAGCACTTTGACTTAAAGGCCAATCTACCAGTCACAGTGTATTTCCTGTGCATTTCCACAAACAACAGTTTACCTTAAATTGTTGCTAACTGTTGCAGCACAAGTGTTTTTCACTCTGCAACAGGGAGAAATATAATAAAGACGCCGGTAGTTGTGGTGCTCTTCCAAACAACTCACTGTTGTTTACTTCTGATCTCGTATTTCACGCTTTTCTACATATGAGCACCTCTAGCGTTCTTGCTCTTTATTTACTCTAAAATTAGCAGCTTACTGAGACGACGGTACCTCATCATTGTTGTCACACGCCACAACGTACTCCCACACTTTTGAGCTGTGTTGCTGCTGGGTAGCAATGGCCATGACTGCACACAAGCCCAACAAAGATCACAAGTTTTCAAAAAGATGCGTCCACTATTGACTTACTTGTCAACGAGTTTAATAGTCGACATAATCGTGACTAATCAACCAATCGTGGCAGCCTTAGCGCCTGTTCAACAAAAATACGCCTTACTGTTTCGGATAGTTGAATTAAAACTGTGGAACAGTTTGAATGTGGAGGAAAAGAGTACAACCCTCAAATGATGGCAAGTAAAATATAAAGAAGTGGTTATCAACTATATCTACGTGTAGTTTCTTTAGGAATTGCCCAGGTTTTAATTTTTTGTTATAGTGTATGTTAGCACATGAACTCTTATGTACTCTGATTGTGGTGCTGATGTTGAATTTCTGCATGTGTTCTTTTGTTAATGTGTAAGGGAGTAGGAGTTATGTTTTGTACTTCTTCACATTCCCTTTGTAACATGAAATGTGATTGTAGGTCTAGATTGCTTATGTTCAGGTGTGGTGGATTGCCCACCCACCTGCTTTCGCTTGCTTATTGCTCTTTTGTTTTGTTTGCATTTTCTTTCTCTTCTTCTTTTGCTGTAGTGTCTAACATGTTAGAATAAATATATAAATAAAAGCATATCATGATCTTGATAGGATGAGTAATGCATGGTGAAATGTCAGTAGTCAGATTGGGGTACCAGCAGGGCTGGACGATGATGGAAAAATTAGTAATCACGATTATTTTGATTGATATTGAAGTCTCAATATACATGATTATTAATTGATTTTGAAAGTGTTTATTGAAACACCAAAACTCAACCTCAAATATAATTTTAAAAAAGAAAAAGAAAACAACTGGAAATGAATTAGGAACAAGTAAAGGAATAAAATGATATATTAAAATAATAATGGCAGTAAAGAATGAATTCCCTGCATTCCTGTTCTGTACACCCTGCAGTTTATCTATAATTCTACCAGTCTGTTCACTTCAGTGATGAATGAAAAATAGTGTTACATTGACATGTGACAATCTTTTTTATATATATATATATATATATATAAATTTATATATATATATTGTATGTATACTGTCAGGGCTTTCCACAGAGATGGCAAGTAGCCAGCCATAACGTCTAAGTAGCCAGCCGAGGGGGGGCTGATACATACATACACACACACACACACACACACACATATTTATATATATATATATATATATATATATATAATATACATACATATGTGTGTGTGTGTGAATAATATATATATATAATTTATTACACACACACAGAGTGTCATCCTTGAAATTATTCATACCCTCCAATTACAGAAAAGGCCAAATTGACGACATTAATTCAACAAAAAACTAATATGTTTTGTCTACAGAAAGCATTCTTGCCAAGTGCACTGGCAGAAAGACCTTTTTTAGTGCAGCCCCTGCTATTTTTGGTAGGGAGAACCTCCCTGCGCTGTGGCTTCTTCCCAGGTCATTTTGAAAAACACCTTTCAAAGGGACGACATGTCCAGCTAAAAGAGGACGTTTCGTCACCTTACAATACGAAGCATGTATAAATTGCGAATAAATACACGAGGCACTGGACAAGAGCCCCACGATGCCACTGGTTACTAAGCGGATGAATGGATTGATAGTTTACTCTGCGACGGAGCAGCAGAGTTTGAAGGTGAAACTAACGAGTTGGAGATGATTTCAGCACAGATGTTCCTCAGCATTCTGGTGGAGAAAAGAGCGGTGTCACAGCGGGACTCACCGAAGCAGCTATAAGGGAAACTATGATGGGGAAGCCTGAATGTGGAAGCTGCATTTGGGCTGCATGAGCCACAGAGCGCGTAAACGTCACACGCCATTGTGCAGATTCCCGACCAGCAGCCGGCTGGACTTAGTTGATTAGTCGGCTGGTGTTGGCAGCCGGCGCTTGTGGAAAGCACTGAATATTTATATATATATATATATATATATATATATATATATAATATATATATATATATATATATATGTCTGTGTATATGTCTATACACATATAAATATATCATTCTTGGTGCTGATATGTGAATACTTATGTTTAAATGACAGTTTGCAGTTTGGTTAATAAATATTTTCATGTTCTGCTGCGCTGCACACCCTCACTGACTTAAACTTGCGTACACAAACTCAGAGCTGTCATGAGATTTGATCGTATCCTACGATCACGTCCAAATTGATAAGTGCTGAGTCTTGCATAGAAATGGTCGTACGCACAGATTTTGGTCGTACGATCGTTTGATAAATGAGGGCCCTTGTGCTTTTGGGCACTCCAGTGATGTTACAGCTCTGAAATATGGCAAAACTGCTGGCTAGTGGCATCTTGGCAGCTGCACGCTTGACTTTCCTCAGTTCATGGGCAGTTATTTTGCGCCTTGATTTTTTCACACATTTCTTGTGACCCTGTTGACTATTTTGAATGAAACGATTGATTGTTCAATGATTACGCTTCAGAAGCTCGGCAGTTTTAAGAGTGCTGCATCCAACTGCAAGATATCCCTCTATTTTTGACGTTTCGGAGCCTGTCAAGTCCCCCTTCTGACCCATTTTGCCAAAGGAACGGAAGTTGCCTAATAATTATGTTTGCCTAATACACCTGATAAAGGGTGTTGATGTCATTAGACCACACCCCTTCTCATTACAGAGATGCACATCACCTGATATGCTTAATTGGTAGTAGGCTTTGGGCCTATACAGCTTGGAGTAAGACAACATGCATGAAGAGGATGATGTGGTCAAAATACTCATTTGCACCCCCTGTATTTGTTTAATTGTAACAGGGATCCCCATTGGCTGCTGCCTTGGTAGCAGCCAATGGTAAATCCACTGTAAAATTTAGTTGGACTTCCTTTAGATGTTGTTACGACAGCATTCTCTTTGGCATTGTCTTCAGAATCTTCTGCGATGTCAGATTTGTTTCTATCCAGTGTTGCATTCATTTTTCACTAAGATCTTGCAGAGTCTGACCACAGCCTTCTCCAGCACATCCCAAAGATTCTCAGTGGGGTTCAGGTCTGGACTCTGTGGGGGCCAATCCACGAGTGAAAATGTCTCATACTCCCTGAACCAGTCTTTGACAATCTGAGCCGATGAATTCTGGTATCGTCATGTTGGAATATGGCCGTGCCATCAGGGAACATACTGTTGCTGAACCGAGACCTGAGCAACTGCAGCAACCCCAGATCATAATACTCCCTCCACAGGCTTGTACAGTAGGCACTAGGATGATGCTGTATTGCTGCTTTCTGTCCACATTTCTTCCTGGAAGACAATGGTCCACCATCCTTCCAGTTTTTCATAATGCGTTGGACAGTTCTTAACCCAATTTTAGTAGTTTCTGCATCTCCTTAGATGTTTTCTCTGCTTGATGCTGCCAATGATTTGACCCTTCTCAGACAGACTAACATCTTTTCCACGACCACGGATGTGTCTTTCCACATGGTTGTTTAGGAAATGAGAAGCAACTCATTGCACCAGTTGGGGTTAAATAACTTGTTGCCAGCTGAAAGATAATCGCCCATGCAGTAATTATCCAATTAGAGGCTTCAACTAAGGCTTTGCTTAGTTAAATCCAGGTGGTAATTTCCTTCTTTCTTTTTTTTTTTTTTGACCAGGCAGTGTACAATATACACCAGAAATCACCAAATCCAGACCTCTTTGGGCCAGTTCCGAAAGGTTTTCAGCATTTCCTGCTTCAGCACACCTGACTCATATTAAATGGATCCAACAGCCAATCAAGTTCTGCACGATGACTCATTAATTTGAGTCAGATGTGTTGGCACAAGAACACAGTGAAAACTCTCTGGAGACCCAAGAGGTCCGGATTTGTTGATCCCTGATAAACACCATACATTTCTGTAACTTGGCAAATGGGAAATACACAACATTACAATACAGCATGTTCATCCCTGTATACAATTTATTTGTTTAACATTATTGTCATGTTTGTTCTTTAAGCTCCTTTAATCATCCTAATTTTTCTCTCAGACATTCAAGAAGCTATCTCTTCTTTTAAAGGTAAATAACTTGAATGTCTTTCAGCAGTGAAAACTGGTGAACATCTTTCTTCTGTTCAGCATAGAACTGATGACAGAATGAATAATCAATAAATAAAATAATGCAGATGCCTTGTTTTTAAATAGTTCATTCATCTATTGTATTCATGGTAAAGTCTTAGATGGCAGATGTCTTCCAGAAAGTTGCGAGGAATGTGACAAACCTCATGGCTACTGGGCTACGTTAAAAGGTAAAGCTGATGTGCTGTTACAGAAAATGTTCACTTTTCTTTATTGTTTCATTTTTTGTGATTGCACAGTTTTGTCTATTTTGACTTTAATTTACCTGCATGCACAGAAGAGGAACTGAAGATCTGGCAGAGTCGATACGACAAGCAAATGGTTTCAAAACAGTGATTTTATCTTGATGAGGAGCTATATCTGTACTTAACACATATTATCCTATGTAAAATTACAACATCATAATTGTAAAGTAATAGAAATGATGCGATACTGGGGAAAGTTTCTAAGGTTACACCAAATGGAGTCATTAAAAGCCAAGTACTGTAATCAAATCCAATTTTATTTATAAAGCACTTTTCGTACAAGAAGTAGCACAAAGTGATAAAGAAATAAAACACAAGTTAAAAACATAGATCATTTGTAAAGACTAAACAAAACAAAAAAATGTATATAAATACCATGACATATAACTTTTCAGGAACTAACTGAATACGTTTCATAACTGTTCACTAATCTGCAGGTTGGTAGTTGTGTCATTTGTAATTAGCTGCCACACAGTGGATTGTGTTGATTTATAAAAATGGATTAAACATTTTTTTTGGCCTATTATTGTATTAATACAATTGTGGAAGTAGAAGTATAATAATATCATCATTTCTAGACAATTGGTTTGGTAGTTTTCACATAATGCTGGTCCAAAGCATAAATGAGGGTGAATTGGCCTGAGCAGGTGACTTCTGGCCCACAATAACCTCTCACAAGGAAATAGTTTGGGTAAATTATACTTTTTCTTAATTGACACATTCTATGTTGTATTGAAGTTGTTGATTTTTGGGTCTCTGATGTCGCACAGGAATCAAATAAACTATATAGTTTAGGTGAAAATTGTGAGAAAATGTAAATGTTACAATGATACCAAAAAATCATATATAATATTCACAATTTGGAAAATTATAGCAATTTTTAATGTTGATCAAATAATCGTGATGCTAATTAATAAATAATTCTGATTTTACTGTAAATTTTAAAGCTTGACATTCGGCAAAAATGGATTCAAGTCACATGTCATTTCTCTCCAAATCACGTATCCTTTATCAAAATATTAGAATATCATAAATTCTAATTTTCTGAGACAGTCCTGTATATCAATACAGTTAAACTATTACCAACGAAAAAGTGTAACTGTAACGAGTATTGTTGAAAAGTTTTTGTGTTAAGATATTATTTTCCCTGTATGTGTGATAGCTTATCTGTTTATGTGCTTTCAGTTTGCTTATTTGTATTTGATTTTGTTTATACTTTTCTTTTTCTTACACATGTACAGCAAAGCCATGTAAAATACTAAAAATGAGAAGTATGTGCGCATGATGTGGATAAACGGAGGTGGAATTTTGAGATTGAGTAGGATGTTTGTCCCCTCCGAGTTTCCGTGAGCCAGACCGTCGTCCAGCGGCAGCTCTGAGGACATCCATCCTACTCACGCTGAAAAAGGAAAAGATGAAGGTTTGTTCCACTAGAATAAAGCTGAGGTGCAGATAGAAGACCTGGAGGATCCGCGTGAGCTCCTTTCAAGGTATTTATCTGCAGCATTATTTCATGAAGACTTTAAACTACAGTCGGTGACTCCGACGTATCTTGGATACTGACGACTGTTGGTTTGTGTCCTCTGCGGAGGCCAGCTCGCTGCGGAGACACGAGGACAGGAAGAAGGAGACAAAGACTTGTTATCGAGGGAAGCCTCGTCGGGGAGGGAGGTGAGAATTTCCATACCTTGCTGTGATGTGTTTGCTTTCATCTCTAAGCGCTGATATTCCCGGATTAGCCGGAGAATCCTCACAACCTCTGACTTGACGCTTAAAGATGGCGGCGCCCTGTGTTAGCAGTGTAGCAGCTCCTGTAATATTACATTTATTTGACCTTCTGACTAGTTTTGTT
Source organism: Atherinomorus stipes (assembly GCA_023101725.1). NCBI lineage: Eukaryota > Metazoa > Chordata > Actinopteri > Atheriniformes > Atherinidae > Atherinomorus > Atherinomorus stipes. The sequence goes on along the minus strand of JALJCO010001985.1, from coordinate 284,408 downwards.
GCATTAAATCAGTCGTACACGGTGTATTGTTTGATATAGATGCAGGAGGAAGCTGCTGCTGTGGTGGAATTCACATCTTTCATGTGGTAAATGTGAACTACATCTCCGGCTGTGCTAACAATGGCTAACAACAATAGCCGAGGCTAATGCTGCCTTCAGGTAATGTGGGAAAGATGATTTCTTTCTTCCTTTTAAATGGAAATTACGACACAATTCTAAACCGTCTCCTACACACTACCCCTGAACTATCGAGTGTCTCTCCTGATGAAGTTCCACTCGCAGCTGTGGGGGCTTTTTTGTTGTGGGTGGAGGGTGTAAATGAGAATAGACTTTATTCACACTTCCATGTTTTTTGACTGGAAATATGCAACTGTACGCATCTTTACTTCCGACAAAAATGTCTAAAGCTAGAAAGTCACGTCACTGCAGCACCAGGCTGTTTTTCTTTTGCCCTGAAGCAGTCCGACATCCATTTCCAGGAATTTTCAACATCCCTCGATGATATACGACGGAAAATAGAAATGAAGGATAATAGGAACAGAAAAACCGAAGCCTCATAAAATGCAGAGTCATTTTGACACGACAGCCGTGAGCACAGACTGTTGTACTGGCCGTGATCGCATCGATCCCTGCTGTAAACATTTGACACGGTCAGACAGATTAAAATAAATAAACTGAATTATGTCCTTAGTCCTGAGTTTCTGTTTTCATCTGTCGGTGTTAAAGTAGAAGAAAAGAGGGTTTTTTTGTCCTTGGATGCATCAAGTTTTAACTGTATCATGTGAAGTCGTGGCTGCTGTCATCTGTGGGATCTTCATGGTGGACTGTGCTGCTTTGTAGCCGTGGATTCATGTTCTCACGTATGTTATAATGAGAGGCTGAGACAGGACAGTTCAGGTCCAGTAAAAGATCGCTGGACCCGAACTGCCTCGTCTCAGCCTCTCATTATAACATACGTGAAAACATGGTAACCCACAGCTGTACTAGAATAATACATGCATGTTACTGAAAGCTACAACAGAAGCATGTTAAATAAAAGCCACCAAACATACAGAATATAATTTTGTTTAATTTCAAACTCAGAATGAACGACGATATCCTGTAATCTTTTGCAGTTTAACACGTTACAGCGATATACGACCTTCAGTGATCCTTATTTTGTTCAGATCATTTAAAAAAAAATTATTTTGATATCAAAGTGATCAGGAAAGTTTGACCAAAACTATATGTGCAATCTAAAAAAAAAAAAAAAAAAAGCATTATTTCCGCAGAGGCGTTAATTGCGGACATTATGCACGTACTGGATGCATTAATAACACCTGCATGGTCACGTTTATTCCCTGACAAAGTTATCAGAGCAGCTCTGCAGATTTAATTCTAATCTGATGCTTTCTGATATCAGAAATGATGAATAATCACCAGAAAACCTCTAAAAATCTTCAGTTTCAGACGTGACTGAATTACATTTACAGCTTGATATTAACAACCCCCCTCTCTTTAAAATCCCAGGAGGAGCTGGAAACACACAGATGATGAAACGATGCACCGTTGGTCACATGATCGAAACAATGCAGGCAAAACTTCTGGTTCTTTAAGATCAAAGCAGAGTCGAGTAAACGAGGAATCATGACCCATTTTTGACGTTTGACTGAAGTCTGGTCCTCACAGGAAGACCAGATTCCAGACTGTTGCGTACTTCCAGTTTTTGTGAAAAAGGCCTATGAGGCGCCCTCATCCCTCCACTGGAAAAGGTACGCAGTCATCGCCACGGCAACACAAACACGCCCGTGTCAAATAAGTCTGTGTGGAAGTAATAAGTTACACTCGTGTGAAAAACAATGTTTTATTTTAAATAAATAATTAAGGATCTCCTGATACCACTTTTTTGCCACCCAAGTACAATTACAAGTACTGACATATAAGTACTTGCCGATACAGAGTACTGATACTGCTGATACTAGTCATTAATGTGTTTTTTGTTTTGTATTTTTTGTTGTTGTTTTTTAAAATAAAGAGAAGCGTCTCTGTGTCATTAGAGCGTGAATGTGATGTCACGTTGCAATCCGTTGTGGTTTTTGCAAACACCCCGGCTTTATTGTAGCTATAATGATCACAACGTGTTTCTGGTGATCTTTTCAGATATATTTTCAACTATGGTAAAAACTCGTGTTTTAAATTACCACAGTTGTTCTCACGGCCGACATGGTTTTAGTTTCTTTTCCTTTTTTAAAAGTAAAGTTTTCCAGCTCCACATCTGTGATGTCTGCAGGCGGCGCTGATATCTATAAGTAATTACATAGTACATGTGAAATACACATTTTTTAAAATCATTGCGGGTGTTTGCAGACTGCAGGTTTGACGTTAGAAACGGAACTGGACGCTGTGTGCGTGAATTCCCACCACCCCTGAAAGAAGAAAAGCCATCACAAGCAGCTTTTCTTTACTTCACATCCAACTTGATCTCGGACCACCTCTTATTTCGGCTTGTGTCCGTTACTCCGACCCCACATCTTTGACCGCATCACTGTCCCATTCCCTTTTCCGTTTATTTGCACTACCGGAGGACAGCGTGCTAAAGACCACATTTTTGTGTTCCACTTAAACAAGCCAGCTCATTCTCTGTGATATTCTTTATTTTTCTTCACTGTCATGCTCAGGAGGAGAATCCCCAGTGCAGATCTCATTTAAATAAGATTTGCGTATTTATGGCGGGGATGTGGACGGGGAGGCGTCAGGTACTCCAGCATGTGCGCTCAATTCCACGTTGATTGTTATGATGAAAGGAAATGTACTTGGATCCATGCGTACGCACAGATGCATACATCTGAATCAGCACCGCCCCTACCCAAAGTGAGGCCCCAAGCGAAGGGTCCAGATGAGGCCCCCCCTCAGGCGTCTGTCCAGAACCCCTAAAAACGTATAAACATAGTCTAAGTTTAGGTGATATGTAAAAAATTGATTAAGGCCTCTGACGTGCCACTGAAGAGATCACTGCAGTTTCTAATAACTTCAAGGGGAAGTTCAGAATTTTTGACATAGGGCCTCATTTACAAGTGAGCCATGGTACTACTTATCACTGAAGACAGTTTTGACATATTTCATCCCATTATTCAAGTTCCAGGAGGTTGCTGATGCTAATGCCAGTGTAAGTCAATAGGAATCTGCTAGCCTGTCATTGAAAACAATCTTATCCACTCCACAGAAGATCCGAGGCAAATCATCAAGCCTATCTGTATAAATGTTGTGTTAAACTTGTAAACTCGTGTGTTAAACACAAGTTTACAAATTTTGCATTACATATTGAGGAACTAGTTTCTTACTAGTTTACTACCTTTGCCAGTGTATTCTGGTTCATAGAGACATGGTGACAGTCAGTTTGATGAAAAAAGTTCTAAATCATCTTCAAAATCCGACATATCCTCATGCCTTTCAGACGTAGTCGTATTTTAGACTTCATATTTGTGTGATCAAGTTCCTTCATGCATGTAGCAGCAGATGACATCACTCTGCTGCCAAATACAGGAAGTAAAACTTTGTAAAGTTTCTCAGCAGCAACAATCAAAATGCAGCGAAATGCAGGTTAGTTTTATTTGTAACATTATTCTGTTAACACTGCATTAACACAGATAGTCTGAAGTTATAAATGATTTGCCTCGGATGTTCTGTGGAGTGGATAAGATTATTAATGACAGGCTAGCAGATTCCTATTGACTTGCACTAGCATTAGCATTGGTGACCCACTGGAACTAGAATAACGGGGTGAAATATGTTGAAACTGTCTTCGGTGATAAGTAGCATTCTGGTTCAAAAATCCTGAACTTCCCCTTTAAGAGAAACATATTGTTTAGTTTATAGACCAGTTTGGATCTTCCAAATACTATTGCACATTTCATGGTAGAATTAGAGCTTTTCAGTTGCAAAACATGGACATTAATCAGTTCTTAGCAAGAAAAATTATACAATTTTGATGCTTAATTCCACCTTAGAAAGGTGTGAGAGGGGATGAAAGGGATTAGTTTTCCAGAAATCTATATATAATTTTCCTAAATAAACTGTTGACAATTAAGTTTTTTTCTTTCAATTGACAGCTACAGAGGAATTTCAGTTTATTTAGAGGTAGAGTCCGAAGTCCCTCCAGCGTTTCTGTTTGCAAACAACAGTATTCAAACTTAGCGCTCCTCCCTCTCAGGCTAATGGCCTCCTGTTCTAGCTAGCCTGTTCAACTTCAAGCTTCTCCTTCAGAGCTCAGAAGCGGCTACAAGCCAAACTATGATTAACCCTGGTTTTCCAAAGTACATTATCTGAAGCTCTTACCTTTTTCTTCGGTGCATCCACAGTGTTTCTTTCTTTTTTTTTTTTCTTCGAGAGTTCGAGTGACTGGTGTCTGCTCCAATCATGAGCTTATTTCCACACAGCGTCATGCTCTTAGCTCTGTCATTGGCTAAACAGAAATCTCCACCCAAAAACGTCCCGACCAGACCAAAAAAATACAAAAGAGCAAATTACAGGCAGGGGGAGAGAGAGTTGCGTTCAAGCGCACCATGGCACGGGAGTAGAGGCCCAAAGGCGGGTTTGGAGACAGATTTCACTTGCTCAAGTCTAACGTTTATTTTTTACGGGGGGAACTTCGGACTATACCTTTAAAGCAAAACCACTTCTGAAGCCTTTTATACCTCAATCCACTTAAAAATTATTTAAATTCATGGATATCCGTTGAAGTTAAATCAATTCATATTTAACTTTATTTTAGTCAAAAATATAATGAATGTAGCAAAATATCACACTTAAGATCCACAATAAACCTATTTTAATGCCAGCATCTTAACAGCCTGGTTTAAAGTTATACCATGTAACTTTTGGCCACGAGGAGCGCTAAACCTGTAATGGCGCCAACACTCACAGGCCTCACGGCAATGATGCAAATTTAAATCTCCTCTCCCGTGTTTGGATATTGAAATAAACGAGTCCATCAAGATTCAAGAATTTTTATAAAGAATTTTTCACCATTGGAGGATATGCCCCTGGCGGAGGTTTGCACCTCTAACTGTTTCTAATTATATTGTTTATTGTTAAAAGGATCCCCATTAGCTGTCTCCAAAGTGGGACGAGCTAATCTTCCTGGGGTCCATACAAAAGATAAGACAAAATAAAAATAAAACATACAAGATACACTCATAATTACCCTAACAATTGTGATCTATAAACAGTTAATAAAAATTGCAGACATCATTATAAACATACAAAATTAATAATAATAATAATAAAAAAAGTTATTACATTCCTGTGTGTCACATTCCATACTACCTCCAAACAGTGAATGTGCTCATTTCAACTCTCAAATTTAAATAATGCACTCTTAAATGGTACTTAAAGGATACCTTGTTATTCAATTTCCGTATGTGCAGTGGGCAATTATTCCATTGATTGACAGCACGATGTATAACTGTTCTCTTTAGAGCATTTGATTTTGGGCGTGGTAGCATCATCTGGCCATCATCTCCTGACCTTGTAAAATGATGGTGAATCTGACTGCATCTGAGTATTTGATTGTTTAAAAAAAAAACAGGCTGAGAAGAAAAGACTGTTTCTAAAAAATGTAATTGTCCTGTATTGTAAGCCAGCCTTTCATCTATGGTTGACCATGAGAGTTGACTATGCATACCGATAGTGTTTGTTCTCATAGGACACCGTAATACTAACCTAGCAGCTCTGTTCTGGGCAGTCTGTAATTTCTCTAGTTGGCCTTTTGATGCAGAGGACCATACAGGTGCACAGTAATCCAGGTGACATAAGATTAAAGATTTAGCCACCTGTCCCAAAATATGTGCAGGGACATAAAAAAATACATTTCCTTACCATTGCAATGCTATAACCCATCCTCTTCACTATGGTATCGATCTGTTCTGCCCATGACAGCTGACTATCAATCATTACGCCTAGTAATTTTACTTTATCTACCTGTTCTATGGATTCTTCAGACAAATTCCAGCGTATCTTAGGTATAGATCACAATTTGCGCCTCCAACTGTTTCTAATTATGTATGTATGTCAGCTTACGGGACATTACAGTGGCTCTGCTTCCTTCCTGAACAGCGTATGAAAACCATACAATTAAACCAAGAAAACTCCTAATCGTGCCGTTACTTCTTTGATATTTATATGAATAAAAGAGCATTTATTGCTGCAAACCAGCCACAATTGGGCAAAATGCTTAGGGAGTCACATTAGCTTTGGTCTATAGCAATTATCTTCTGGCTGCGTTTCGCTGAAAGGAAACTATAGGCAGCAAAGGGTTCTTATTGATGTTGTTTTAAATAAACGCTGACTGAGAAAAAAATTAAAAACATCACATTTTTGTTTGTTTACACAACAGCCAAACTTGCTTACCAGTCTAATAATACCATGGAAAACAGAGTGGGTTTAGCTTCCACACTGCTGTTTCAGAAGACTCCAACAACTGAATTCTTTTGCGATGTCCACTTATGTTTTTGATCTGCAGTGATCCCTTTGCCTCTTTCTTTTTCTGGCCTCCTCAGACATCATTTTCACCTATAAGCCATGACAAAGCTTCGAGTATTGAAAGAAGAAGCACACGTAGAGCTTTCTGTGTTTACAGAAGAGGAGCAATTTGCTTAACGGCACTTTCATCGACGGCCCGCCTCTCTAAATTTACAATGTCTGGTTTCTGAAGAGGGCAGCCTGCTTATGGTGTGTTCAGACCAAGTGCGAATTGGGCTTCAAAATTGCTTGATTTCCAGCATCTTGACGCTCTGACGTGTGGCAAGAGATGTCCAGCTCGCCGCGCCTCGGGAGGAGCCTGTCCTTTTTCTTTTTCCTTTCACCGGTCTGTCTGCACCATGGCAGATGCAGGAGAGAGAGCGGCTTGGCTTAATGTGATAAATAAAGCAGGGAACGTCGTCGTCTGACATCTCTGCTCTGTGTCCGGTTCACCAGATGATTCCAGGTGTTCTGACTGTCATGGGTTTCATCATTACTCCAGGAGCTGCTGGCGAGGGATGCTTTCAGCCGTCTGATCTGGGGCAGCATTATCAGCCCATTACATCTCATCAGGACAGCAGGTCATCAAACCACCGTTCAGAAACCGGGACCGGACACAAATCACATTTTATCCTCCTCTGTCTTCAGAGAGAGGGGAGATTTCCCTGGTTCTTCTGGGTCTTTCCTCTCCTGTCAGAAATGGTGTGTCTGTGTCATGACTCGCTCTGATTGGTCGACACCCCGCGTCAAGACGGCAAAGTTCAGATTTTCCAACTCCGGTGTCTGATGCCCTTGACGCGTGTTACCCGCGTCAAACACTCAAAATCTCAAAACTCAACGTGCATAACGCGCCAGACGCGCCGAAAAGCGCCACAGGTTTTTCAACGCCTCCTCGACGCGCGTCAGCCATTGACTTCAGCATGTTAACCTGATGCCCTTGACGCCCAAATCGCTCTTGGTCTGAACACACCGTTATGGGCCTTTTCCACCAGCACAGGTCAGCTCAACTCACCTAAACTCAGCTCAGTTAAACTTGGCTTGGTTGCTTTTCAATTTCATATCCTTCATTACCCCGACCACAAGTGGGCGGGGTAAGAATGAAGGATGAATGAAGAATGTCACGTACTAGATTGTGCGACGTAAACGACAGCAGCACCAGTTAACACTCCCTATCAGTAGGTGGCGGTAACGCACCTCATTAATTGTTAGTAGCCGCAAGTAAAAACAACAGAGGGAAAAAACAAGAAGAAGTACGAGTAGAAAGTAACATGGGAGGAATGGATGATATCATCACAGGCGTGATTCATGGAGGCATTCATGTGGCGCAGGTGGTAGCATTCTTGCCATGTCTTTCAACTCAAAGATCCCAGGTTCAAATCCTTTTTCAGCCGGATGATTTTCTTTTTTTTATTTTCACGATCTTGTTGCATATCTGAAATTATTCCCTCACGAGCATCCATCCATCCATCCATCCATCCATCCATCCATCCATCCTACCCACCCACCCTCCCTCCCTCCCTCCCTCCCTCCTTCCTTCCTTCCTTCCTTCCTTCCTTCCTTCCTTCCGGAGAAAATAAATTTGTTTGGCAGAAAAAGGATTTGAACCTGCAATCTTTGGGTCTAAAAGCGAAATTGCTACCAACTACGCCACATACCTCCTCCTTGTCTGTGCAAGTAATAATATGGTCGGTCTCTCCCAGGTTAATTCTTCTCGTCTTCTTCCTCAGTTGTTGTTTTTACCGGCGGCTGGCTAACAATTGATGAGTTGCGTTACCGCCGCTTACTGGTAAGGACTGTGGGCTGTCGCTCATTTAATGATGTCACTCTCTGACCCTGACATCTGATTGGCTAACCCCTTGGCCAATAGGTGGCATGCAGTGAGATGACATCAGACATAGCTCGCTTCAGCACGCTCAGAACCTCGCCAGAGGAGGTACAGAAACTGTATCACCTCAGCTCGGAAAACCCCCAGTGGAAAAGCCCAATAACCGAGTAGAGGTGAGTTGAGCAGAAAAGGGATGGTGGAAAAGGGGCATAAGAGTGCTGACATGTGTCCGTCACTGTATGTTTGCCCCCAAAAAATCATGTAACATTTTTTTTTGGATTAATATCAGAGTCAAAAGTTACACTGTATAACTTTAAGAGAAAAAAAGTTGGGTTTCATTCATATTCGGTCCTGAGAACTTTGAAAATCTGTCGGGCCGGAGCTCCACCCCTTCAGGCCAGGGCCGGACTCGGGCCCAGATGTTGAGACCACGCAGGGCACTACTGCAGCCCTATAATCCAGTTAGGTGAGAATATTTCTGCTGCATGTTCACAAAATGCAACTTTCTTTCTTTTCATTTCAGTGTTCCCTGCAGATGTACAGCAACTGTTGATTACAGAGGTACTTCTCCGCCTGGACAAGCAGGACCTTGAGTCCCATAAAAGAGGAATCAGAGGAACTATGGCCCAGTCAGGATGGAGAACAGCTGATGATGGTCTGGTGGAGAGTGTCACCAGTTTACCAATGATGATGGCTTCTGTGAAGACTGAAGATGAAGAAAAAGAATGTAGTCCTTCTTTATATTCAGCCCACCTTCATCAAACCGAAACTGAAGTTAAAACAGAGGTAGAGGTTCCAACCAACAACCCAGCTGAACAGATTAAAGAAGAATGTGATGAGAAGGTCTGTGGAGGACCAGAACTAACCAGTAATCCAGACACAAACATTTATTTAATACAAAAAGTTGAGATTTTAGATTCTTCTGAGATAAAACCAATTTCAGATTTTAAACCGGAAATGGAAGACTTTGGTGACGGCTGTAATGACAATGCAGCACATAGGTTGGGTGTAAATGGTGATGTGAAATGTAACACAACAGAACACAGTCTCAGCTGTTCTGAAGGTGGTGACGAGTTTAACTGCCCACAATCTCTCCAGAGAGCCTCTACAAGAACATCTATGAGCTGTTTAAAAAGTAAGAAATTTTTCAAAGTGCGGGAAAATGTAGAGTTAAGGAAAAGTATCCACATAAGAAAAACAACAGTTGGTTGTGATGTTTGTAGTGAAAGCTTTAGTCATGAAAAAAATCTTAGGGGACACATGTCAATCCACACACAAGTGAAATCATTCAGCTGTGTTGAATGTGGGAAAAAATTTAGTAGAAAGGAAAACTTAAATGTACACATGAGGTTTCACACAGGAGAGAAACCATTCAGCTGTGATGAATGTGGGAAAAGATTTAGTAGCAAGGGAAACTTAGACGTACACATGAGATGTCACACAGGAGAGAAACCATACAGCTGTGATGACTGTGGGAAAAGATATAGTAGCAAGGAAACTTAAATGTACACATAAGACATCACACAGGAGAGAAACCATACAATTGTGATGAATGTGGGGAAAAATTTAGTGGAAAGGAAAGCTTAAAAGTACACATGAGACATCACACAGGAGAGAAACCGTTCAGCTGTGATGAATGTGGGAAAAGATTTAGTAGAAAGGGAAACGTAGATGTACACATGAGAACCCACACAGGAGAGAAACCATTCAGCTGTGATAAATGTGGACAAAGATTTAATCATAAGTCCAACTTAAAATTTCACATGAGAATCCACACAGAAGAGAAAAAATTCAGCTGTGTTGAATGTGGACTTAGATTTAGTATAGAGTCAAGCTTAAACAAACACATGAGAACCCACAAAGGAAAGAAATCATTCAGCTGTGTTGAATGTGGGCAAAGTTTTGACGATAAGTCAAACTTAAACATACACATGAGAATCCACACAGGAGAGAAGCCATTCAGCTGTGATGAATGTGGACAAAGATTTATTCGAAAGGGAAACTTAAATGTACACAAGAGAATCCACACAGGGGAGAAACCATTCAATTGTGATGAATGTGGACAAAGATTCAATCAATGGTCAAGCTTAAAAGAACACATGAGAACCCACACAGGAGAGAAGCCATTTAGCTGTGATGAATGTGGACATAAATTTAGGATAAAGTCAAGCTTAAACAAACACATGAGAACCCACACAGGAGATAGACCATACAGCTGTGATGAATGTGGACATAGATTTAGTCTAAAGGGAAGCTTACGAGTACACATGAGACGTCACACAGGAGAGAAACCATATAGCTGTGATGAATGTGGAGGAAGATTTATTGACAAGTCAAACTTAAACCAACACCTGAGAACCCACACAAAGGAGAGACCATTTTCCTGTGATGTTTGTGGTAAATTTTTTAAGTGGCGCGCATCTTTAAAAGCACATGAGCATGTACACTCGAGTTGTTCTGACACCAGTATCGGAAATGTCTCCCATACTGCCAAAAATACTGATATTGGTGAGTATTGGAGATCAGACACAGATCTGATACAGCATAATTTATTAAAATCGTAATCTACAGATTTTCTCTGCTCGCTTTGACACAGTTAAAGAGTCTTTTCACTAGGGGTGTTAGAAAGTATTGATATGCCGATATGTCTAGATATTTTATGTTGCGACATTGTATCGATATTAAAAAGCACTGTATCAATATTTTCACTAATGAAATTTCCCGAGATCTTGTCCCCTTATGAAATCTCACGAGATCTTATTCTACTATCAGCAGTCCAGCATGTAGAAAAGTCCCTGTTATCCTAGAAGAACTTCATATCCCAGCGTTCCTTTGAGTCATGTGACTACGATGCAGCTGCTGCTGCTACAGACTGACATGCTTTGAAGCGTCTTATAATATGTTTGGTTTTAAGTTACCAAGTTGTCAGAAACATAATTAGCCACATGTTGACTAATACCTGCGAGCATCTGATATATGGAAGCATTGCTGATGTTTAACGTTTAACCTTCTCAATACATCTTTGATTTTATCCAGACCTTGCAAGCTGTAGACTCTCTGTCCAGTCAGAGACATATAATTTGTACTTGATGGTTTTAGTTTTCAGTTCAGTTAATTCAATCCAGGTGAATGGAACACTCACAAGATATCGCCCAAATCACTCTGAATATTTCCCCAAATATTTCAGAAAATTATGTCAGTGTATCAGATTATATTGACTCAAATCGTATCGTTGGCTGAATATCGTGATATATATCGTATTGTGAGCTGAATATTGTGTATTGTATCGTGTTGTGAGATTAGTGTATCCCTACAGCCCTACTTTTCACTGCACTTTTCACAGTTGCGCTGTGCTGTTGTCTGCAGAGATAACTGACATGTTAGACAAGGTGCTAATCGATAATGTCTGTGGTGTGGCAGTATTTTTACACTGGATTCTCCCACCAGCAAGACATTTAAAAAATAAATTTGCTGGATTCATTTATGGTTTACAAAGGGTTTAACCTGAGCAGGCCTTGCTTCTGTGATCGTATCACAGTCATGCAGGCATAATATGATTTTTATGACACAGTAGTATCGGCTCTTGGTATCGAACGATACCCACAGCATATGTATCAGAATCACATTTGGTGGGGAAATGGCCCTGGAACATCTCCAGTCTACACATAATAGCAGCGCCACAGCTGCAGGATTTTACTGGAAATTCATGAACAATGTTCCATGAACATGGTGAAAACATCATGTAACCCGGGCCATAGCCCACTAAAGAAACTGGCCATGTCTCAATCCGCGCACTTGAGCACTTCAAACACAATTTTTGAGTGTGTAGTGCATTCATGCTGTCATTTAAGTGAAAATTCAGTGCTCTGAAAGTACCAGGATGCCCTAATAACAGCCAAAAACTAAGTGCAAAACGAAGCACACTACTGGCACTAAACGGACGCCATCTTGCTGACATAGCGGAAGAGGCGGGACTTTCGAACTGCTTTCAGAGCTGAATAATGGCAGAGAATGAAGCGGTGGCGACCCCTGCTGCTTAGGAGGCTGAATTGTAGTGATTTAAGTATTGTTTATGACATTATTTAGACATAAGTACTAATGTATATTGTGGCTACCAAGCTGTTCACTCCCTGATGACAGTTATGATCTGGTCATGTGTTTGAGGCCGCGGTTATAGCGGCTCAGTAGAGTTGGCTCACATTAGCGGGCAATGCTAGTCCATGAGCCTGTCTCAAACCGCACACTTGCCCGAGTGCAGTGGAATTCAGTGCATAGTGCGCACTGTGTACTTCGTCTGTAGTGCACACTATTGTCACTAAATGCTGACCCAAACAGAGCGCTGCACTTACAGGAAGTGATGGACTAGCGTTGCCCGCTAACATGCTAATTCTACTGAGCCAAATCATAACTGTCATCAGGAAGTGAACAGCTTGGTAGCATGCTACATATACATTCGTAATTATGTCTAAATAATTTCATAAACAATACTTAAATCAGTACAATTCAGCCTCTGCTGCAGCAGGGGTCGCCACAGCTTTGTTCACCACCGTTATTAAGCTCTGAAAGCAGTCTGAAAGTCCCGCCTCTTCCTTTATGTCAGCAAGATGGCGTCTGTTTAGTGCGAGTAGTGTGCTTCGTTTTGCACTTCATTTTTGGCCGTTATTAGGCAGCATCCTGGTACTTTCAGAGCACTGAATTGTCGCTTAAAGGTTTAATATGGAATACGGACAGAACAGCAACGTCACGTGTGTCTAGGTTGTAGTTTCAACAGCAGAAAAACAACTCCAGCCGCTGGGATGCCAGGCTCACTGCGTATCGCAAGTGACCAACAGTCTGCAGCATGTCCAACAAGTAACGCAGAGGAGTTTATAACTGACAGCTAACGTTAACCATGTTAGCAAACAAGCTAGCTTACCGATCCAGGAAAAAAGTCGCCATCTCTGTGTTTTGATGCCGTGGAAAACGTTTATGTGGGTCCATTTAGTGAAGTCTTCACCTAAATTTACTCCAGGTTTTGCTCTTCTCAGGTCACTCCTCCTCAGAAACGGATAACATCTCCAGGTTATGAAGCAGCTGCTTCACTCGTCGTCTCCACTGTTTCCCTGTACCAGCCCAACTGTGCCCAAAATACTAATGCCACACAGAGATCATATTTGGCAACCCGCAATGGCGGCGGGTATTGGCTTATAGACATAAATAAAATGCCATTATCGAACCCGTAAAAATTCATTTTATAATTTTTTTTAGGCTAAATATAATTTTTCTAGGAAATGTTGCACTTTCATTCTGTAACCCCCCCCCCCCCCCCCCTTGGAACAGTTATTTTTATTGTTTTTATTTGTTTTCTATCATAACTACATCTCCACAACAATAAATAACAAACAGCTGTAGAATGATACAATATTATTTTCATGTTGACAGGCAGCCCTGCTCACTGCTGCACACCGCTGGTGATGTCAGTTTGCGTTGTCCCAATCCGTCAAGTAGGCGGAGTCCGTGCTTGTGAACTCCACAAGTACAGACTTCCAGTACGAACCCACAAGTCTGTACTCACAAGTACACGAGTACGCAGTACGTAAACTAAGAATTTAGAGACGGCCAGTGTTTAAAGTGCTCAAGTGTGCGGATTGAGACAGACCCCATCACTTCCTGTGAGTGCAGTGCTCTGTTTGGGTCACCATTTAGCAACAACCGTGCGCACTACAGACAAAGTACACAGTGCGCACTACACACTGGATTCCAGTGCACTCTGGGAAAGTGTGCGGTTTGAGACGCAGCTTCTGATTTTAATGTATGAATGGAATGTTATCAGTAATTCATGTAAGGTCAACTGAGTTTTATTGTAAAGAATATGCTTTTATTTTGGTAAATGCACAACTGTTGGATATTTTTGGATAATTTTCTTAAGAGCACATGTAGAGAAGTCAACAATCTGCCCCTATCCTTCATCCTGTGAGTTTGCGGGGCATTGCCAGTCAGTTCATTCAGGTTTATTTGAAAGAACATTGATTATTATATCATTATGATTGCAATACATGTTTATTTATGTTGTATTTTATTATGATTATATTGATGATTCAAGGTTAGTTGAAATTACTGGCATGTGAGTAGTGTCTGTTAGTATTATGCATATACTCTATCATTTGTTTTCTCATTTATGTTGTGTATTTCAGTTTTAACTTCCTCCAATAAATCTGCTGCCAAGTGCAACACATGGCCTGTTCATTGGAGGGACTCTGAAGGAACGAGTAAATCTTTCCCTTTTGTATAGATGAGTCGAGCTGCATTTATAGATTAGTTTTTTCTTGATTAAATCTAGTGATTTATTTTTCGATTAATCAGTTAACCTACAGATTATCTCCAACAAAATGTAAATACAGTAAACCAAAAAGGAGTCATTAAATATCAACCTTTTTTAAAAATCCTTCAACTCAGACTCATGATAGCGTTTTTTAACTAAAACATTGAAAAAAATTTTAAAAACAAGATATTGCTTATCAAGACGACGGCATATTCATATATCATACTATAGGATAGTGTCGTATAGTCGGCCAGTATGATCGCAGTATGAGATGAAGCCATTTCACAAGTTTCGGCAGGATGAAGAGCCGACAGCTGAACACTGCTGTTTCTTTGTGTTCCTCGTCCGCTAAATATAATTCTACAGTCAGTTTCCACACATTTCCCTCCGACGATCAAAGGAGATGGAATGTGAGCATCAGAGGGGAAAACTTAGTCTCCATCACACCCGTGTCTGCAGTCGATACTCCAGCCAGACCCGACTGCAGAAACAAATTAGAGGGGGGGCATACTTTTTCAACCTTCATTTCACCTGAACAGCGGCTCTGTGGTCACTCCCGCACTACTGAAGAATACTTTTCTCTCACTTAAAAGGGGCAGTTTATCGTATATAAAAAAACAAACACAGTGGCTGGTCCTCAATCAGACAAGACAAGAGCGGCTGCCTCACTGTGTGCACAATTGCTCACAACACTAACAGAGAAAGAGACAGTTGCTCACAAATCGTTTAACCAGATTTACTTTTGAAAAAGAAAATGAAAAGAAATATCACCCAAATAGAAGAGGAAAAAAATATGCTCAGTAATAAGTTTTTAAAGTGTCTATATTATTTTAATGATGCTTCTGAACCTGCTGTAATGCTGCTAATATTTCATGTAAAACACTGATTTTTCCTGTACATGAAAGGTGTGATACATATATGACAATGCATACAAAGGGTTTTACTTAGTGGAGTCCGACCTCTGCAGAGAAGACTCATTAAAATACTGGAATTCAAGGACAAGTTTATCCTGATACACAAGCTTGCTGAGAGATTGCTACCAGAGCCTATAATCCAGCTTCTTCTGTGGAGAGAACTGCATTTTTATACATTTTCACTAGTGCATTGTTTTTCTAATTAAATCAATATGTGGACATATTAGGCTACATATCTGCATATTATGTTTTCTCTGTGATCACAGTGAGCAACTGTCTGTTAATGTTTGGAGAAATCATTTTATCACAGCTTCACTTCTCTCACAAACATAAGCACTGATGTCAGATTGAACACTGAGGTAAACATGGGGGAGGTAGCGACAGCAGCTCGGATTAAACATCGTGGACCTTCGACGGGTCTCTCCCGGGCCAGCCCCGCTCATGGTGGGCATGGTTCAGCCTCCTCATACCTGGAAACCACTGATTCTCCTCGGTGAAGAGAATCAAAGGGAAGAAGACCTGAACCTCCTCTTTGATGATGTCTCAGTTCTCCAGCCTCACGTGGAGCTGCTGCTGCTTCCTGCTTCCCGTCT
Source organism: Atherinomorus stipes (assembly GCA_023101725.1). NCBI lineage: Eukaryota > Metazoa > Chordata > Actinopteri > Atheriniformes > Atherinidae > Atherinomorus > Atherinomorus stipes. Next base: position 268,277 of record JALJCO010001985.1, on the reverse strand, counting down.
ACACTCACTTGTACTTTCATGGAAATAAGTTTTTATAAGCGCGTTTAATACCAGCTGAATCTGCAGGAACTAGATAATGTCATGCAGTCCTATGCAAGTTATCAGTATTCTTAAAGGTGATGTGACATTAAATTCCACTTTTCGGCTGAATCAGAGAGCAGCTCATCATTCTACGTGGGTTATTGTTCTACATCATTTATTTAAATTCATTTAAATTGGAGAACACTATCAAGCAAACAAACTATCAAGCAAGAAAACTCAAATATCCTTTTTCAAAATATTAGAATATCATGAATTCAAATTTTCTGAGACAGTCCTGTATATCAATACAGTTAAACTATTACCAACAAAAAGGGTGTGTAACTGTAACAAGTATTGTTGAAACGTTTTTGTGTTAAGATATTATTTCCCCTGTATGTGTGATAGCTCATCTGTTTATGTGCTTTCAGTTTGCTTATTTGTATTTGATTTTGTTTATATTTTTCTTTTTCTTACACATGTACAGCAAAGCCATGTAAAATACTAAAAATGAGAAGTATGTGCGCATGATGTGAATAAACGGGGGTGGAATTTTGAGATTGAGTAGGATGTTTGTCCCCTCCGAGCTTCCGTAGAGCCAGACCGTCGTCCAGCGGCAGCTCTGAGAGGACATCCATCCTACTCACGCTGAAAAAGGAAAAGATGAAGGTTTGTTCCACTAGAATAAAGCTGAGGTGCAGATAGAAGACCTGGAGGATCCGCGTGAGCTCCTTTCAAGGTATTTATCTGCAGCATTATTTCATGAAGACTTTAAACTACAGTCGGTGACTCCGACGTATCTTGGATACTGACGACTGTTGGTTTGTGTCCTCTGCGGAGGCCAGCTCTCTGCGGAGACACGAGGACAGGAAGAAGGAGACAAAGACTTGTTATCGAGGGAAGCCTCGTCGGGGAGGGAGGTGAGAATTTCCATACCTTGCTGTGATGTGTTTGCTTTCATCTCTAAGCGCAGATATTCCCGGGTTAGCCGGAGAATCCTCACAACCTCTGACTTGACGTTTAAAGATGGCGGCGCCCTGTGTTAGCAGTGTAGCAGCTCCTGTAATATTACATTTATTTGACCTTCTAACTGGTTTTGTTGCATTAAATCAGTCGTACACGGAGTATTGTTTGATATAGATGCAGGAGGAAGCTGCTGCTGTGGTGGAATTCACATCTTTCATGTGGTAAATGTGAACTACATCTCCGGCTGTGCTAACAATGGCTAATAGCAATAGCCGAGGCTAATGCTGCCTTCAGGTGGTATGGGAAAGATGATCTTTTCTACTTGTCAAGTTGAAATCACCAGTGCGTTGTGTTCAGTTGATGTCGTGATGAAGTGAAACACTGGAGGCTATCCTCCGCTGCATCTGCTCTTTGGAGATAAAAACCGAACAATAACTTTTTCCTACTTGATCCTTTCCTACTTGTTAAATGTAAATCACCAGTGCGTTGTGTTCAAGTTATTTGTCGTAATTAAGTGAATTACTGTAGGATATCCTCAACTGACTAGCTAGCATCTGCTCTGAGGGTTCAAATCAAACAATAACCACATTTTACATACAAAACTAAGTTTAAACGGTTTTGTTATTAAAGTTCTGTATTTCACAGCATTTGCAGACTACAAACTAACCAAATAACAGCAGCAGAAAACTTAAAACAGAATACTATGCATCCCATTCAGGATATTTTCATTGCTCTCCATGTTGAAAGGTCAAAGTTTACCTCATCTCAGCAACAAAATTAGTCTTTAGAAGTTTTAAATTCATGTAACTAAAATTAAGGCCTGAAAAAGTTTTAAATTCATGAGGATTTCATTACTCAATGGTCTTAAATTGTAGGCCAGGTTTTTGTCTTTTTTTGTGGGGCACTTTGAGGTTTAAAAACTGGCTTAAGCTTGTTGCCAATCCCAAGGAGGCCAGTTGCATTTTTGTGAGCGGGATTTCAAAACTGGCACCATGGGAATGAGAGCTGTCAAATATGCAGCGCGGTACACATAAAAATCACAGCGGAGAGCCAAAAACACGTGTACTGAGCACCTCGCAGTTCTGTTGGTCCAGCGCCCCAGCTCGTAACACGTGCTTTTAGCAGCTAGGGCTGGGCGATTAAAGGAATAGTTCACCCACAGAATGATGTAACTTTATTTTCCACTTACCCTCATGGTAAGCAAGACTCTGGAGCACTTTTTTAATATCTCATATGCAGCCGGCGATAAGGACGACTTCTTGGTTGTGCCCGAGCCAAAAAGGTCCAATAAAGTCCACAAAAACTTGTCAGTATTCCTCCATACTGCTCGTCCAATGTAATCCAAGTGTCCTGAGTGGGTAGCGTCCAGAATTTACTGAAAACGACATCATTAAGTATATTTTTTAGAGCCTAAACAGTACTACGTCTCCTGCCAGCACGCCGATGCGCATTCACGAAACAGCGGAAGCCGCGGCAGACGAGATTGCACATTCTCTTTCTCTTTTTTTTGCTTAAAATCAATATCCAACCCCTCTTGGACCCTCTTGTGTTTGTCCCGGTTTGTCTGCAGCTCTGTCGCTTTTAGCATAATGTAAACAACGAATTTCTTCTTCTACGTTTGCACTATCGGCAGAGTAGGCTCTGAACGCCGAGGCTTCCATAGTTTCGTGAATGCGCTTATGCGGGCTTTGTGGAACTAAGGCTACTGTTTAGTACTGTAAGTACGACTGTTTAGGCTCTAAAATGACACTAAATAGCGTAGTTTGGAGCAAATTATGGATGCTTCCCACTCAGGGCACTTGGATTACATTGGACGAGCAGTATGGAGGAATATTGACAAGTTTTTGTGGACTTTTATGGACCTTTTTGGCAAACTCCATTATATGAAAGTTGGGGGGTAACAAGAAGCCTTCCTGATCGCCAGCTCCATTTGGGATATTAAAAAAGTGCTCCAGAGTCTTGCTCACCATGAGGGGAAGTGGAAAATAAAGTTACATCATTCTGTGGGTGAACTATTCCTTAAAATAATATTTAGCAGAATGCAAACAATTAAAAATATACATTATTTTCATTTCAGTGTTCCCTGCAGATGTGGAGCAGCTGTTGGTGATTACAGAGGGACTTCGCCATAAACGGGGTCTGGACAAGCAGGACCATCTCATAAAAGAGGAATCAGAGGAGCTATGGACCAATCATGATGGAGAACATTTGATGATGGTCTTGTGGAGAGTGTCACCAGTTTACCAACGATGATGGCTCCTCTGAAGATAAGAAGAAAAGAATGTAGTTCTTTATATACTATATTGCCAAAGGTATTTGCTCACACATCCAAATGATCTGAATCAGGTGTTCTGATCATTTCCATGTTCACAGGTGTATAAAATTAAGCAGCTCGGCATCCAGACTGTTTTTACAAACTTTTGTGAAAGAATGGGTCGCTCTCAGGAGCTCGGTGAATTTGAGCGTGGAATTGTGATAGGATGCCACCTGTGCAACAAATCCAGTCGTGAAATTTCCTCACTACTAAATATTCCACAGTCAACTGTCAGCTATATTATAAGAAAATGGAAGTGTTTGGGAACGACAGCAGCTCAGCCACGAAGTGGTCGTCCACGTAAACTAACGAAGCAGGGTCAGCGGATGCTGAAGAGCTTAGTGCAAAAAGGTCGCCAACTTTCTGCAGAGTCAATCACTACAGACCTCCAAACGTCATGTGGCCTTCAGATCAGCTCAAGAACAGTGCGCAGAGAGCTTCATGGAATGGGTTTGCATGGTCGAGCGACTGCAGCCAAGCTTCGGATGCAGTGGTGTGAAACCCGTCGCAACTGGACTCTAGAGCAGTGGAGGCGCGTTCTCTGGAGTGGTGAATCGTGCTTCTCCATCTGGCAATCTGATGGAGAAGTCTGTGTCAGGCGGTTGCCAGGAGAACCGTACTTGTCTGACGCCAATGTGCCAAGTGTAAAGTTTGGTGAAGGGGAAATTATGGTGTGGGGTTGTTTTTCAGGAGCTGGACTTGGTCCCTTAGTTCCAGTGAAAGGAACTCTGAATGCTTCAGCATACCAAGACATTCTGGACAATTCCATGCTCCCAACTTTGTGGGAACAGTTTGGAGCTGGCCCCTTCCTCTTCCAACATGACTGTGCACCAGTGCACAAAACAAAGTCCATGAAGACCTGGATGACAGAGTCTGGTGTGGAGGAACTGGACTGGCCTACACAGAGTCCTGACCTCAACCTGATGGAACACCTTTGGGATGAGTTAGAGCGGAGACTGAGAGCCAGGCCTTCTGGTCCATCATCAGTTTGTGACCTCACAGATGCGCTTCTGGAAGAATGGTCAAAGATTCCCATAAACACACTCCTAAACCTTGTGGACAGCCTTCCCAGAAGAGTTGAAGCTGTTCTAGCTGCAAAGGGTGAACCAACGTCAAATTGAACCCTGTGGATTAGGAATGGGATGTTACTGAAGGTCATATGTGAGTCAAAGTAGGTGAACGAATACTTTTGGCAATATAGTCTTTTCAGCCCACCTTCATCAAACCCAAACTGAAGTTAAAACAGAGGTAGAGGCTCCAACCAACAACCCAGCGGGACAGACTAAAGAAGAATCTGATGAAGAGGTCTGTGGAGGACCAGAACTAACCCAGACCCAAGCAGTTATTTAATACAGAAAGTAAAGACTTCACATTCTTCTGAGATAAAACACATTTTTTACTTTAAATCTGAAATGGAAGACTTTGGTAAAGGTTGTAATGACAATGCAGCACATAAGTTTGGTGTAAATGGTGATGTGAACTGCTGGCAATCTCCAGAGTCTCTACAAGAACGTCTACAAGCTAACACGCAAGAAATGTTTCAAAGTGCAGAAGAATGTAGAGTAAAGGAAAATATCCACATAGTAAAAACAACAGCTGGTTGTGATGTTTCGGTCAGTTAAAAAAATATTTGTCTATCTTTAAAAAAAGAAGGAAAAAAATTAACCGATAAGTCAAGGCTTTGCTCCTTTTCTTTAAATATGGATGAAACCATCGGCCACAACATGAATAACGTTTTAACTAATACTGTATTTAGTTTGTTTTATGGTGAGGCAGAGGAAGGACAAACGCAACTGATAAGTAATAAAGTTAGCATAGAAAGAACCAATGGATGCCTTTATGTCTCGTTTGCAGTGTGGACTTTTTACCCCGCAGAAGGAGTTGGCAGTGAGCTAAATAAGGCTTTTAGAAACATGCTTCATCAGCTGTATACTAGCTAGCTAATGAGCTGCCCACCCGGATACCTGCTTGTAAAACATCCGCATGCACGTTCCAGCGCTCTGGAGGCGTGGTTTTGGGTGGTGTGTTTGTTTTTTTTCTTTTCTTTTTTTTTTTTTTTTTTTTTTTTTTTTTTTTTTTTTTTTTTTTTTTTTTTTTTTTTTTTTTTTAATGTAGCTTGCTTGAACAGTTTTTCAAACGTTGCCAATGCTAGCGTTAACCACCTGGAATTTGTTCACTTCTTCAACCTAAAAGACAACATTTTTACCATGAAAACCCTGTTAATGGTTTCCTTAATCAAATTCTTCATGTTACAGGCAAAATTCTGTATTAATAAACAAAGATACCTTAAACAACATCTGCTGTTTACCTTATACCAGAAAGAAGTAAACTCACTATTTAACTCTCTCACTTACTGAAAATGTTGTGAAAAATTTAATTTCTTTAATGTTCATGTTTTTAATAGCTTAGTTTCATCCTCTTCATATATGTATATTCTTAAATGTAACATTCAGTTGTATCCTTTGTTTTTGTTTTTTAGTTCCTGCATCAACCTGAATGCTCATTGATATTTTACAAGTTTGTCTTTGTGACTTTTATATTTTTGTTTTTGTGAATTGTATGTATTCTTCAGTTAATAAAGTTTGTTTAATAAAAGTTTGAGTAGGATGTTTGTCCCCTCCGACCTGCCTTAGAACCAGACCGTAACGGCACTAGGCTTGGTGATTCTAGGCACGACTGCTTGGTCGTTTCCCGTCCATGTATTTACATTGCGCTAGCTAGCAGCGTTGGCGGGATATTTTGTAGAGACAATTTGCTTAGTCCTTTGATTTGCCGTGGAATCGTTTCCAGAAGCTTCTCCACTGTCAGCAGATTTATTTCCATCCAGTGTTGCATTCATGTTTCACTGAGATCTTGCACTGATGATGGTAGTCAGACCGCAGCCTTCTCCAGCACATCCCAAAGATTCTCAATGGGGTTCAGGTCTGGACTGCGTGGGGGCCAATCCACATCTTTTCCACCACCACGGATGTGTCTGTCCACATAGTTTTTTTGGAAATGAGAAGAAACTCAGTTGGGGTTAAATAACTTACCTGATGACGTTTTTATTTGACATTGCATTTATAAAATCAGCTGCAGAAAGAAATTAAGAGGTCGTCACTCCTGCACGTTCATCAGCAGAAGGTTACAGTTTAGTAGGTTTAATGGTGGTTTCAGATGTAATAATGCATTTTTGTGTAAGTCTAAAGGATAAATTAAAAGTCTTAGTCTCACTTATGTTAGAGTATACACAACTTTTACAAACATTTTATCAAATAAGAGCACTGACCTACTGTTTCATATCTTAAATGTTTGATTTTTTATTTAAAATCATGCTTCTACTTTGTTCTATTTAATTTTTCTGTCCTTTTGCACCCCGCTGTAATGCTTTTAATGTTTTATGTAAAGCACTTTGAATTGTCCTGTACATGAAATGTTATACAAATAAATTTGCCTTTTTTATTTTTATTTTTTCCCACACATGTACTCCAAATCTTATCAGAACCTATACTTTTTCTGAATTGACAGAATCCATTTAGTATTGAAGTCGTTGATTTTGGGGTCTCTAATGTCCCACAGGAATCAAACTATATAGTTAAGGTTAAAATTGTGAGAAAATGTGGAAATGTATGGTTTAATGAGGTCATGTGACCTCTGTGTTTGTCAAAAAGCTACAACTTTGGATTTAAATAAAAGCCATGGATGTCCCCTTTACGATGATACCAAACAATCATATATAGAGTATTCACAATTTGGACAATTATAGAAATTTCTATAAATAATCTGTATGCTAATTGATAATTATGGCTAAACTGTAAATTTTACACACAGGATTGCTGAAGTCTAAGATTTGACTGAAATTCACAGACATCCATCAGATATATCAACGCGCTGCATGTTGCCCAACATCTGCTCATACAAGTTGCGTTTCCATCAGCAGCGCATGATTATTCAGATACACATGTGTTTAAATGACTCGTGGACCGTCATTACCAATGCTTTAAGAACTTGCACCATGTCTGCATGTTTTCCAAAACAAATGTTTCTCACCGCAGTAAAGTGCCATTTACAGCCATATGACCAGTGAAACTAGCCCTATTCCTCCGACTCCAAAGTTAATGTTTCATAAATTATTACCAACATAGTTATTTGGAATGAAAACCTATTTTGCAGCCTCCATTCTTTGCCAAAAATTAAATGAAATGCATTCGGTACCGCAAAATCACAGCAAAGCCTATTCGCAATGGATTAGTATTATCAGAGGACCTCAGAGTTCAGCAAATTATATTAGGTAATATGCAGGGGAATAATTACATCGCATATCACAGACATGGCGGATTCACACAGGATTAGAATCACAGACAATATCTGTAATTACATGTGGTCGCTAGTAAATACTAATCCCATCAGAATAGTCAAGAGCTTTAAGCAATGGCTGTTTACTGTTTACCAGATAGAAGTAAACAGCTTAACTCTCAAACAAAATAATGTGGAAAGTATTAGATGTCTTAACTGTTATAAACATGTCTCTAACAGTTTAGTTCCATCCTCTCTCTCTCTTTCTCTCTCTCTCTCTCTATATATATATATATAACACATATATATACATATATATATATATATATATATATATATATATAACACACACATATAAACATATATATATATAAACACACACAAACACATATATATATATATTTATATATATATATATATATATATATATATATATATATATATATATATATATATAAGGCCCTGCAACAGACTGGCGACCTGTCGCGGGTGAACCCTGCCTCTCGCCTGATAATAGCTGGGATTGGCTCCAGCAACCCCCGCGACCCTGAACTGGATAAGCGGTACAGATAATGAGTGAGTGATATATATATATATATATATATATATATATATATATATAAATACTTCTTAAATGTCCCATTCAGTTGTTTCCTCTCCTGTTTTGTTTGTTTGTTGTTTTTAGTTCCTGCATTAACCTGAATGATCATTGTTGGTTTGTGACTTTTGTCTTATTCATATTAGTTTTTGTGAATTGTATGTACTTTTCAGTTAATAAAGTTTTTATTTGAAAGGTTTGAGTAGGATGTTTCTCCCCTCCGAGCTTCCGTAGAACCAGACCGTCATTCAGCGGCAGCTCTGAGAGGACATCCATCCTACTCACGCTGAAAATGGAAAAGATGAAGAAGGTTTGTTCCACTAGAATAAAGCTGAGGTGCAGATAGAAGACCTGGAGGATCCGCGTGAGCTCCTTTCAAGGTATTTATCTGCAGCATTATTTCATGAAGACTTTAAACTACAGTCGGTGACTCCGACGTATCTTGGATACTGACGACTGTTGGTTTGTGTCCTCTGCGGAGGCCAGCTCGCTGCGGAGACACGAGGACAGGAAGAAGGAGACAAAGACTTGTTATCGAGGGAAGCCTCGTCGGGGAGGGAGGTGAGAATTTCCATACCTTGCTGTGATGTGTTTGCTTTCATCTCTAAGCGCTGATATTCCCGGGAATTGTGTGTTTGTCATGTTTGCTGCTTCGTGAGGTGAAGTTGTTGGTGTTGTGTCCAAATCAGCACCCTGCGTGAAAACAGCCAGAATATCAATAATCTATATTTCTCTTCTGTTTAAGTGAAAGTCTCAGCTGGAACGGCCTGAGGTCGGATTAAAACTCAGAAAGTCGGAGAATCCTCACAACCTCTGACTTGACGTTTAAAGATGGCGGCGCCCTGTGTTAGCAGTGTAGCAGCTCCTGTAATATTACATTTATTTGACCTTCTGACTAGTTTTGTTGCATTAAATCAGTCGTACACGGAGTTTTGTTTGATATAGATGCAGGAGGAAGCTGCTGCTGTGGTGGAATTCACATCTTTCATGTGGTAAATGTGAACTACATCTCCGGCTGTGCTAACAATGGCTAATAACAATAGCGGAGGCTAATGCTGCCTTCAGGTGGTATGGGAAAGATGATTTCTTTTCTACTTGTCAAGTTGAAATCACCAGTGCGTTGTGTTCAGTTGATGTCGTGATGAAGTGAAACACTGGAGGCTATCCTCCGCTGCATCTGCTCTTTGGAGATAAAAACCGAACAATAACTTTTTAGAAACCAAACTAAGTTTAAATGTTATTAACATTCATGCCTTCCTCAGGACACTTTGTCCATTTTTGTCACTTTTTCAGTGATAATAGGTTTTCAATGAGTCCCTGGGACCCACAGGTGATGATTTGAGTGGGTCCCTGATTAAAAAAAAAATTAAAAAATGTCCATCTATTTCTTATATGCTTCCATTTGTTTCAGTTGTAGTATTTAACTCTTCCATTCATCCAGAATATTCATCTCTGTCTTCTGTGTGATACTTCTTGACTTTTTTCTTTTTTAAAGACAAATGGTTTCAGCTTGTTCTTACCTTGACAGTTTCGGCTGTCACTTCACCTTCATCAGAAGTGGTCGGACTTCCTGGTGTGACGTGTCTATGTCAGACAGCTGACCGGGAATCCGACGTGACGTGTCAGGAGAACAGCTGACCGGGCACGGCAACTACAATGAAGTGCTCGTGCCCGGTCTCGTCTGTCCTCCTCCGGCCCCCCCTCTGTGACTGATGATGGAGCCCAGGTGGTGGGAGCTGGTATGCCCCCTCGTCCCTGTTTATCTGTTCCGCTTCTCGTCGCCTATTTCAATTCCTCCTTTATCCATCTCTTAATTTATTGGTTTCCTGGTGTGTTTTCTACTGTCCCAGTCCATGATGTGGTTATTTCTTCTCAATGATCCGTTATAGCTATTTCTTATTTTCTTGTTCTCTTTTTTTTTTTGTCCTTTGATTTTTCTTTCATTTCTTTGTCGCACTCTTTTCGGTTTCTCTTTTCTGTTATAATGTCCGTCCGGTCTCTCCTATATTTTTTATTGCACGATTTGCGGTTTCAGATACTTGCATTTCTTTCTGTTTATTTGTCCTTTGATGGCGAGTTGTTGTCTTAGTTTGCTGTGGTTTTATGGCTGTGTTTATCTGTGCTTTTTCATGTCCGTTGTATGGTTCTGTAATTCCTCTAATGTATGGCAGCATGATTTTTCTCTCTTGTTGTGTCGCGTGTTTGTTTTTTTCCTCCCTTCCGGTCCTTTCCCTTGTTTCGCTTTTTTGGCTTGTTGTTTTCCTTTTTTATTGCCCATCTGGGGTACTGGCAGTGAATGAGTGCTTGTTCTATGTGTTCCTCTTCCTCCTTCTTTTAATCTGATCTGTTATGATGCTGGTCCGGTTGTACAGTTTCTTACTCAGAGGTTTGTGTGCGATGGGGTGCTCAGATGTCCAGAGGTATTGATCGGTGTGTGTGGTTTCCTGTGTACTGACATGTCTATGTGCCGTCGTCTTTTGATGGATGTTCATGTCCAGAAATGCTATGGATTGATTTTTTCCTCTTCGTATGTAACTGATGTTTCCGGTGGGGCTATGGTATTAGGTGATCGGTGAGTTCTTTGAGTGTCCAGGTTTCTATTTCTAGTTCGTCACGTAGCTTTCCAGAATGTTGTTTGCATTGCGGGCTTTTGTATTCTTTTTGTTCCAGGTCTTCCATAAATTCACATTGTTGCTGAAAGTGGGTCACCCTGGCGAACCTTCTTTTTGCCGGTATATTCTATTTGTATTAAAGTAAGTGGTTTGGCACAAACTGAAGCAGTGTAGTGTGTCCGTTACTGTTAGTTTGTCGTCTTTTTAGTGTCTTGTCCTTCGGAGTCTTTCTTTCTTTGTTGTTTCTTTCGGGTCTTTTCCGCAATGATAACATAAACAGGGACGAGGGGCATACCAGCTCCCACCCCTGGACTCCCTCAGTCCCACACGGGGGCCGAGGAGGACAGACCCGGGCACGACCCATAGTGCCGTGCCCGGCAGCTTTCTCCTCCGTCCCGTCCCGTCAGCTCCAACCGTCCCCAGGAAGTCCGCCCTTCAAGGCTGAAGTGACACCAACTGTCAAGGTAAGAACAAGCCCATTTGTCTTAAAAAAGTCAAAATAACCTGTTGCTGGTGGTCTGGTATGACATGGTTATTAGTAAAGGACATATGAGGAGTATATGAAATTAAACAAATGAAAATATGAAAAGTTTATTACAAAACAACTGTCAGTGGCATGACATAAAATGCAAACATCTCAAGGATTAAATTACAGAAGGAAATTAGCTCTTATGAAATAACATACAATATTTTTTCCTTCAGGTAGAGGGGGATTTAAAAGAAAGAAGACTGTCTCCCACGCGCCCCCCAATTTTTTTCTATTGAAAATGCATTATTTAAAAGTTAATTTTAATGTATCAAGCCTGTGTGGCATGAACTATCATGACCATACTAGATTACCATGATTGTACTGGACTCTGGAAATGTTGGAATATATTTGAACATTTTTTAATAATAATTTAACCATTAATAGAAAGTTTTATATTGGCATCAAACTGGAGTTGCACATGTTCTGGCCACTAGAGGGCAGTGCAGCTCCATAAATGTCAATGGACTACATGCACGAAAGGCTTTTCCAAGTGATGATGTGAGTAAAAATATTTATTATCCTGAGCATACAAAATATTCAGTGTTGTAGTGAGGATGCAATGTGCAGAATATACCAGAAGATGCTGTTACAACACAGTTAATGCTTCATCGGTCGCGATTCTTCAGCTTCAGACATGAAAGATGCCAGACATTTCACTTCCACTTCAGAACTGTCGCATTACAATGTGGACTGGGGATCGACAGATACAGCTTTTGTGGGGCTGATGCCGATATTCTCATTAGCAGACACAGCCTGCCGATATTATAGGCCAATATTGCATTACCAGTATCAGCCTGTATAGTATACCAGCAGCAGGATTTTCATATAATTTTTTCATATTAAAGTATTATGACTTTGTGAGCAACAGATGATTAAAATTAAGTTAAGATGTTCCTATCTATTGATCTATCGTTAGTAAGATTTCTACAACTGTACCACCTTACATATAGTTATATATATATATATATATATATATATATATTTTGTAAAAATATTTATAATTTATGTTTCATGTGTTGAAGTGTGATCAAGCTGGAAGATAAATCTAAACGAATGTCAGGTTTTCTATTTGATTTCATTTTGATCTCATTCTCAGTTTTACTTGAGGTGGAAAAAAAATTCTCTAAGTTGTGTGAAAAAGTGTTTTCCCCATTCCTTATCTTACTTTTTGCATGTTTGTCACACTTGAATGTTTCAGATCAAACCAAATTTAAATGTGAGATAAAGATAACACAAGTAAACAGGAAATGCAGTTTTTAAATGAAGCAAGGGAGGAAAAAAATCCAAACCTCCAACACTGCTGAGCAAACCTAAGCTGTCAGTTACCAAAAAGATGATGATCCCCAAGACTTTTGGTAAAATACTCTGTGGACTGACGAGACAAAAGTGGAACTTTCTGGAAGGTGTAGGTCCATTACATCTGGCGTAAAAGTAACACGGCATTTCAGAAAAGGAACATCATAGCAACAGTAAAATATGGTGGTTGTAGTGTGATGGTCTGGGGCTGTTTTGCTGCTTCAGGACCTGGAAGACTTGCTGTGGTAAATGGAACCATGAATTCTGCTTCTACCAAAAATCCTCGAAGGAGAACGTCCGGCCATCTGTTGGTGACCTCAGGCTGAAGCGCACTTGGGTTCTGCAGCAGAACAATGATCCAGAACACACCAGCAAGTCCACCTCTGAATGGCTTAAGAACAACAAAATGAAGACTTTGGAGTGGCCTAGTCAAAGCCCCCACCTGAATCCCATTGAGATGCTGTGGCATGACCTTAAAAAGGCGGTTCATGCTGGAAAAGCCTCCAATGTGGCTGAATTACAACAATTCTGCAAAGATGAGTGGAACAAAATTCCTCCACAGCGCTGTAGAAGACTCACTGCCAGTTATCACAAACGCTTGATGCAGTTGTTGCTGCAAGGGTGGAACAACCAGTTATTAGGTTTAGGGAGCAATCACTTTTTCACACAGGGCCATGTGGGTTTGAACACCCCCAAAGCTTTAGAAATGACTTTGGAACCTTTTCCAGACTGATAGATCTCAATGACTTTTGTTTCTCATTTTTTCCTGAATTTCTTTGAATAGCATCATGATGTCTAGCTTTTGAGAATCGTTGGCAATTTTATCACGGTGTACCATTTTATCGGTAATCGTTACATCCCTACTCGTTATCTTTGTCTAATATTTACATTTGTTTGATCTGAAACATAAGTGTGACAAACATGAGAAAAATAAGAAATCAGGAAGGGGGCAAACACTTTTTCACACAACTGTTCAAGAGCATTATGCGTTATTTCTATGGAGCCTCTTCGGTAACATGGCAGATGTTTTCCTTCTTGCATTACCAGGCAATATTTTTGCGTGCACTGCAGTAATGTGTGCAGGTCATTCTACAGCAGCTCTGGAGTCACAGCTGCTGACATAACAGCTGCACACTGTCTGCTACAGCTGTGAAAATAGGAAATAGCAGATTCGACCGCTTTGGAAATAATAAATCCACATTGCTGCATCTTTTGGGAATGTTCATAAAGCATGCTACCATGTGCAGGATGTTTCCATCCTGAAGGTGCCAGACATACCTGGGATCCAAAGTTTTCACCATTGTCTGGAAGCCGTCTTTCTCTGTGTTATCTAGGCCTTTCCCAGTCCTGGTCCTCAGGGACCCCTGCCCTGCTGGTTTTTAAGATGTTCCTACTTTTAACACACCTGACTCAGATGAATGGCTCGTTAGCAGCTTGCAAAGAACTTGATGAGCAGTTCAGTTGATCTGAATCAGGTGTGGTGGAGTTGGAAACCTGGAATACATTCAGGGCGGGGGTCCCTGAGGACCAGGATTGGGAAACCCTGAAAGGAACCATAATCCTTGTCACAGTAAAATCTGATTGTAATCCAACCGCTTCTTGCTCTTTGTCTCATATCCAGTCCCGGATCAAGACATTCTTGCTCCTCTAAAACATGTTGTCGGCTAAGCGAGCTGCGATTGGTTACCACCGCCAGCTGGCGCTTTTTTACGACAGCATTTGCAAACAGTTTGGTCCACATCTGTTTTTTTCCCCCCCCCCCCCCCCCCCCCCCTCCTTCTTCCTGCTCTTTCCCTCCCTTCTCCCCTCCCCCTGTCCCTCCCCCTTTTTCTCCCCCTCCTTTTTCCCCCCCCCCCCCCCCTCCCCCTCCCCCCCCCCCCCCCCCCCCCCCTCCTCCCCCTCCCCCATCTTTTATAGCCGACTTCCAAACCGTAGACTTGGCTTCTCATTTAAAAATTAGTTCCTTTTGGCTAAACAACATGTGCTTCACTTTGACAGTTCTCACCGGCTTTTCACATGCTGTGTTTGTGTTCAGCAGTAAAATGGGTCCCTGCTAGGGTTGTCACGATACCAAATTTCCGTTTCGATACCGATACCATTTTGTATTTCGATACTTTTCGATACTTTTTTAAAAAGGTAAACCAATCTAAATATTTCTTTTATTTGTGTTATTGCTCTTGAAGTCTTTATTTTAAAATAATCAAATAAAGAGGTAAAATCTTCAATTTAAAACACAGAGAACCAGTAATATAAAGCAATGCCAAATTAAAATCAAAATCATTCTATACATGAAACATTATATGGACATAATTAGAAAAATAAAGTGAAAAAATATCTAAATAAATTACATATTGTAAGGCTTTTGGAATATTTTTTTAAATGTGTTTCAAAATGTTAATTTATTTAAAGTTGTGTCTCAATAGTTTATGATATGAAACATTATTAGGTAATGTCTATAAAATCATGTTTGTGTGACTGACTTAAACATCAGTCAAGTTGTATTAATAATTATAATTATATATATAATAATTGAACATATCAGTCAGTTCATCTCTGTCATCATTTTTAAACTTATTTAAACATTTTTAGGATGTAATAACCTTGAAGAAAATTAAAAATGT
Source organism: Atherinomorus stipes (assembly GCA_023101725.1). NCBI lineage: Eukaryota > Metazoa > Chordata > Actinopteri > Atheriniformes > Atherinidae > Atherinomorus > Atherinomorus stipes. The sequence goes on along the minus strand of JALJCO010001985.1, from coordinate 253,048 downwards.
ATTTATTAACCGTTTGTGTCGTATGTAGGCTTCTGTAGGTTTCTACTGGGCTGGAAGAGGTTTTGTGCTTTTTACTTTGACATAACTGAACAACATCAGCAGCAGTTGTTCCTGACTGAAGTCACTAAGTCCGCGTAGTTTTCCTTTAGAGGAAAAAAGAAAAGATGACGGCTTTGGAAAAGCCCGTGTTGATAAAGTAGGGGCTCAAACTACAGTTTGGAAGTATTACGGATTCAAAGCTGATGATGAAGGCGAGCCGTTGAACACTGAAGCACCGCAATAAAAGCGATGCTACAAAGTCCGTCTTGCTAACGGAAGCAACACTTCAAACTTCAGGTATCCGCGGCAGCGTCCACTCGCCATGAACCAGCCTGTCTGCTACCTGACGTCTCCTCCTCCTCAGTGAAGGTGCTTCACTGAGAGCCGCATCATTAACTACATCACATTCACTGCTGGCCTCGCTGCTCTTAAAGAGACAGGCTCCAGTTTACCAATTTAGATGCGTTTTTTTTCTTCTTAAAGTACCGTTTCTTGTTAAATTCTGGTATAGTACCGTTTTAAACGCGTTAGTATTGCGGTACTATACTGGTACCGGTATACCGTGCAACCCTAGTCCCCGCTGAAACACTTTCACACTGCGCATGTTCTGCATGTTGTCTGGGCTTTTCACCGGTATAGCGGTATATGAAACATCCTTATCAGAACGAAAATGAACACCGGTTTTCGGTATGAACTGTATACCGCACAGCCCTATTCACCTTATATTAGATTATTTACCTCTTTACAAGGTAGAAACCTGAATATAAATACAACATTGAAATAGGTCTGTAATGGCATGAAACATTCAAGTATTTGAAAGAAAACAAACATTGTACTCAATGCTTTCCATCAGCTCTGAATATACCTTGCCAGAGATCTAAACATTTTTATGTAATGAACAAAGTTTCAACAAAAGATAACTGTACGCACACTTGGAGTGAAGCAGTTTTAGGAGCCGTCGTATTAATTCACAGACATGCTGGTGATGGATCACCCTCCAAGGACACCATTTATGAAGTTTAATTATCTTCAAAGCCTTGTGGCCTATTCAGGCACGCCAAATTCCAGTTGTGCCACAGCTTTATTTCAACCTCTATGGCGCGCGTGTTTGGAGCGTGCAAAGATGCAGGGATGTCTGACTGCTGGTGCGGGATGACGCGCTGTGAAGGTTGGAGCAGGGCCGCCAAGTGGCAGGAGTGCGGTGCACGTGGGACAGCAACTGGGATTAGGGATGGTGGCCCGCCATTCATTATTGTAGAGGAAACATGTCCATATATGGCTCCTTGTTCCTTTTTTCCCCAACAACATAAGGCAGAGCAGCAGCCCCGCTGTATAGGGGATTATCACATTTCCGCGTTCCGGTTTCCGGAAGTTGAAACATTTGACACTTCCTGTTCCGGGCCATGTTAACGACAGCCGTTCCCGCTCTGTTATACTGTTTAAATCGGATAAACTCCAAACATATTTAAGTTTTCATTCTAGACTGAAGTGATACTGGATCAAAAGCTGGATCAAAGCGATCGATTTGCCGCGGTGAAGGGCCGAACTTTATAATAAAACACCACGTTTGTTTGTCCCCAGTGGGGCACAACACCGGCACTTCACAGCATGCCAGCATTAGCCAGCTAACGTTTACTGACGTGCTTAACATTGTGCGTCTTAAAACACACAAACATCTGAAAATCGGGTCTGTACCTCCCCGTTTCCAGTGGAACAACTGGGGACTGCCAAGAAAGGAGACGCTTTCAGATGATTGTGTGTTTTCAGCCGCACAAAGTTAGGCAAGTCATCAAGCTGGCTAATGCTAACCTGCTAACAATAGTCCGCCCAGCTACTACTCTGTTAAACTTTGTAAATCGGATAAACGCCAATGCCAAGTTTTCATTCCAGACTATGATGCTGAGGGAGAAGTGGATTAAAACGACCAATTCACCGCGGTGAAGGACCGAACTTTATAATAAAACGACACACCGTTTGTTTGTGGCCGGCAGACTGCGCAGTCGTGTTAGCAGGTTAGCATTAGCCAGCAACTTTTGTGAGGCTGAAAACACACAATCATCTAAAAGCGTCTCCTTTCTTGGCAGTCCCCAGTTGTTCCACTGGAAACGGGGGGGGGGGGTACGAGACCGGATTTTCAGATGTTTGTGTGTTTCAAGACGCACAATGTTAAGCACGTCAGTAAACGTTAGCTGGCTAATGCTAGCATGCTGTGAAGTGCCGGTGTTGTGCCACACCCGCGACAAACAAACGTGTTTTATTATAAAGTTCGTCCCTTCACCGCGGCAAATCGATCGCTTTGATCCAGCTTTTGATCCAGTATCACTTCAGTCTAGAATGAAAACTTAAATATGTTTGGAGTTTATCCGATTTAAACAGTATAACAGAGCAGGAACGACTGTTAACATGGCCCGGAAGAGGAAGTGTCAAAAGCCGGCAACTTCCGGTAAGGTGATAATCCCCTATTCTGACGAGATGTCTTCACTGGACTGTTGGGTAGATGAACATCACTCATACACCTGGTACCTCCAGTACCATGAAAATGTAGGTACCGACAGTACAACAGTAAAAACCTACCTGTTTCTCCAAGCGTTTTAACTTCAGCAGCAAAAAGGCTGTTTTATGACCACCATGCTGATTTTTATTCAAATTTTCTTCTTGCTTGTATTGTTTTTTTTTTTTTTTTTTTTAAATTTTATATTTACTGTATTCTATTTTCTTGTATTTTAATTATTTCCTCTGTACAGCACCTTGTGACGTCCCCTTGTCTGTGAAAGGCGCTATAGAAATAAAACTAACTTACTAATGCTGGTACAAAAGTACAGAGTATCATGACAACACTAACTTGTACTTGGTCAGCAAAAAGTGGTATCTGGACATCCCGAGTTAGTTAGTAAGTAAGAAACTTTATTTGTATAGCACTTTTCACAGACAGGAGTCACAAAGTGCTTCACATGATAACATGAAAACAATACAAGCAAGAACAATTTAAAATACAGTAAAAAGGTAAATAAACAGGTGAATAAAACACTTGGCTGTGTGCTTTGGAAGGCTTGTAAAAACGGGTGCGTTAGTCATTCCTACACCCTTGGTCCAGAAGTCTAAAGTCTACAATTTGATTCCTGACATTGTTTGAAAGGTCAAGTCATCCTGATCCAGTGCAGTAGACTGAGCTATGCTGGTGTATGATACAAGATGTTTGGTTACATGGTAAATCACCTGAGAGAAGAAATGAAACTGTCTTTCATAGGCTGAAAGAGACGTCCATCACAGCCCACGGAACCAATAAAAAAAAGACCTCTGCCCACTTGTTTACTTCAGTACTGTTTTTAGTGATTAGTAGAAAAGTTAAGGTTGTAATAAGCTGCTCTTCTTTACGAGGCCTCTCTGCAACATTACTTACTATTTAATACAACTCTGCTCTTTTTGTTGACCGAGGTGTTGTGCATGCAGACATTTTAAAGGTGTGACTTTGAAGAGGCTCTGAGGAGATTAGCTGGGCATATTATTGCTGCATGATCTCAAAATCCAACTTAATCTTTCTTTTTCTTTTCAGTGTTCCCTGCAGATGTGCAGCAGCTGTTGGTGATTACAGAAGGACTACTCCGTAAACGCAGGACCTAGAGTCCCATCCCATTAAACAGGAATCGGAGGAACTATGGCCCAATCAGGATGGAGAACAGTAAATGATATTCTGGTGGAGAGTGTCATCAGTTTACCAATGATGATGGCTTCTGTGAAGGCTGAAGATGAAGAACAAGAATGTAGTCCTTCTTTATATTCAACCCTCCTTCATCAAACTCAAACTGAAGTTAAAACGGAGGTAGAGGCTCCGACCAACAACCCAGCTGAACAGATTAAAGAAGAATCTAATGAAGAGGTCTGTGGAGGACCAGAACTAACCAGTAATCCAGACCCAAACGGTTATTTATTTCAAAAAGTTGAGACTTTAGATTCTTCTGAGATAAAACAAATTTCAGATTTTAAACCTGAAATGGAGGACTTTGGTGAAGGCTGTCATGACATTACAGCACAGACGTTAGGTGTAAACGGTTATGTGAACTGTAACACTGCAGAACAAATCCTCAGCTCTTCTGAAGGTTGTGACGAGTTTCACTGCCAACAGTCTCTGCAGACAGTCTCTATAATAACATCTACAAGCTGTTTAAAAAGAAAGAAATGTTTCAAAGTACAGAGAAGTGTAAAGTTAAGGAAAAGTATGAACATAGAAATGACAACAGTTGGTTGTCATAAGAAAAAGGTTGGGGAGCACTTGTTAATCCATGAGCGAGAGAAACCATTCAGCTGTAATGAATGTGGAAAACAATTTAGTCAAAAGGGACACTTAAATATGCACATGAGAACCCACGCAGGAGAGAAACCATTCACCTGTGGTGAATGTGGACAAAGATTGAGTGACAAGTCAGGCTTAAAAATACACATGAGAATCCACACAGGAGAGAAACCATTCAGCTGTGATGAATGTGGACAACAATTTCGTCAAAAGGGACACTTAAACATGCACATGAGAACCCACAGAGGGGATAAACCTTTCAACTGTGAGGAATGTGGACTAAGATTGAGTGACAAGTCGAGCTTAAAAATACACATGAGAATCCACACAGGAGAGAAACCATTCAGCTGTGAGGAATGTGGACAAAGATTTAGTCAAAGGGCAGGCTTAAACCAACACATAAGAACCCACACAGGAGAGAAACCATTTAGCTGCGAGGAATGTGGACAAAGATTTAGCCAAAAGGGAAGCTTAAACCTGCACATGAGAATCCACACAGGAGATAAACCATTTAGCTGTGAGGAATGTGGACAAAGATTTAGTCAAAGCGCTGGCTTAAACCAACACATGAGAACCCACACAGGAGAGAAACCATTCAGCTGTCAAGAATGTGGACAAAGTTTTAGTCAAAGAGCAGGCTTAAACCTACACAATAGTATCCACACAGGAGATAAACCATTCAGCTGTGAGGAATGTGGACAAGGATTTTGTCAAAAGGTAAACTTAAACAAACACATGAGAATCCACACAGGAGAGAAACCATTCAGTTGTGGGGAATGTGGGCAAGGATTTCGTCAAAAGGCAAACTTAAACAAACACATTAGAATCCACACAGGAGAGAAACCATTCAGTTGTGAGGAATGTGGACATAGATTTGGTCAAACATCAAACTTAAACAAACACATGAGAATCCACACAGGAGAGAAACCATTCAGTTGTGAGGAATGTGGACATAGATTTGGTCAAAAGTCAAGCTTAAACAAACACATGAGAATCCACACAAGATAAAGCATTTCCCTGTGATGTTTGTGGTAAATTATTTATGTGGGCCTTACCACAATGATGATCATATCACAGTCATGCTTTCGTAATATGATCTTTTTTTTAAAAAAAATATAGATAACATGGTACTATCTGTGCTCAGAATTGGCTGATATCCACATCACAAGTATCAGAATGGTATCGGGAGGGAAAATTGTTTTGGAACATCTCAAGTTGACACACAATAGAAGCACCACAGTTGCAGGATTTTGCTGTAACTCTATGAACAAAGTTATGTGAGCATGGTAGAAATACTGGGTGTCCATGGGGTCTTAAAGGGGAACTTCGGTTTTTCCAATCTGGATCTATTTTCTAGCATGAAATATGTTCATTTCCCCACCCAGACAGTTTTGGTGCAACTTGAATTCCTTCGGGAGATATTTAGATCCACTCTAGATCAGTGTATGTACGATATAATGGGAGAGATTGGGCAACTGTGTCCAGCCTCTACATAAGACATTATCTGCCACAAACTCCCTTCATTTCATCAATGTTTTGTTACCAAACATTAGTCGGAACCCCCTGTGAGCTCGAAATGGCTTTTTGTGGTGATTTGTCCTTATTTACAGACGTTTACTTGTTATGGTGTCGTATGATAGTGACGTCATCAAAGCCAGCGCTGTAAAAAGTTTGTAAATAAAGAACAAATCACCATGAAAAAGCTGCTTCGAGCTCACAGGGGGGGTTCGACTAATGTTTCGTTTATGGCAGATAATGCCTTATTTAAACAAACACTTATTTAAACAAACACAAGGATGCGGCGGAAGCTCAGAGGGGACAGGGCTTTTTCTGTGGCTGGTCCACAGTTGTGGAATGTGCTGCCCCTGCAGGTCAGACAGGCCTCCTCACTGTCCAGTTTTAAAGCCCTTCTTAAAACCCACCTTTTTTCTTTGGCGTTTTACCCAGTATGAGTTGTTACTTATAAATTCTATGAATTGCTAATTTGTTTTGCTTTTATTGTTTTTAATGTCACTCTCTTATTTTTATCTTTTTATCTGATTTTATGTCTTTTTATACTTTTAATGTTTTGGTTTCTTTGTTGTGCAGCACTTTGTTCAGTGAAGGCTGCTGTAAAGTGCTACAGAAATAAAGTTGGCTCTGCTATTTAGAGGCTGGACGCAGTTGCCCAATCTCTCCCATTATATGGCGCATACGCTGATCTGGAGTGGATCTAAATATCTCCCGAAGGAATTCAAGTTGCACCAAAACTGTCTTGGTCAGTAAATGAACCTATTTCATGCTAGAAAATGGGTCCAGATTGAAAAAAACGAAGTTCCCCTTTAAGTATTATACATGAACTGGTTCTGGAGCGATTAAGACCCTTCAAAAGTATGAAACTCTTCATTGTGATTTTATTGTCAAATATTGTGTTGTTTTTTTAAAACCCCGACACGGCACTCACGTGAGCCACTGTGGAGCCTTGAGCAAGGCCCTTAACCCCCCCACCAACTGCTCCCCAGGCGCTTTTTATGGCAACCCACTGCTCTCAAGTTCAACCTGAGTTGGGTGAAAATACAGGGAATGAATTTCCTAATTAGCTCTCTAATTGCGATTAATAACACATTTCAAAAAATTGTTTTGGGGCTGCTACAGCTTTATTTTCCATTGCCATTCGCCAGGCCTTCAAAATCCTGAGAAATGAATAATTTTGCATAGTCAAAGTCTAAATTTCTTTGCATTGCTGTCTCCAAAAGTGCAATAGCAGGAAGACACTCTGTTGTTGGACATCTGCTCGGCGCATGAATGTAGCATGCAGTGTAGTGAGGCGAGACCTAATTAAACCTCATCAGTTAACCTGCGGGCAGGTAAACTTTGGTAACATCTGATTGGCCCATTACGTGTGGAGAGAAGTCTGGAGAGAGGAAAGGTAGCTGCTGACAAGTGGACATAGGCAGCGTTTACATGAGTGTTTACTTCCAGGCAGACGTACGTGGACGTAAATGCATCGCGTCTGCCCCCTGTCCAATCACAACCCCCAGATCTAAAGCAGAATCAAATAAACCTTTTTTTTCCACGTTAACCTTCATTCTGAATTATTTCCATGTAAACACAAAATAATTTAATTCCAAATTATTTAATTTGAAATATTCCAATTATTAAAAAAAAAAAAAAACATAATGCAACCCGGCCCATAGACCACTGAAGATACTGATAGTAAAGTCTGAGTTGAATGTTATCAGTAATTTGCGTACGGTTAAGTGAGTTTTATTTTGAAGAGCAGTTTTTTATTTTGGTGAATGCACAACTTTTGGATATTTTTTGGATAATGTTATTGAGAGCACTTGTAGAGAAGTCAACAGTTTGCCCCTATCTTCCATCCTCTGAGTTTGCAGGGCATTGCTAGTCAGTTAATTTCGGTTTAATTGCAAGAACGGTGATTATTAAATCATTATAGTTACAATACATGTTGATTTATGTGGTATTTGATTTATGTTGTTTGATTTATGTTTATCTTGATGATTCAAGGTTAGCTAAAATTACTGGCATGTGAGAGGTGACTGTTAGCATTATGCATTCGTTTGCTTATTTATGTTGTTGTGTATTTCAGTTTTAACTTTTCTTCAATAAATCTGCTGCGAGGAACAACGCATGGCCTGTTCATTGGAGGGACTCTTTGACGGAGGAAGTTAATCTTTCGCTTTTGAATAGACCCCTCTCACGTGTTGTTCCTGATAACATAACAGGCACGTCGGCGGCGTATGTGGGTGGCAAAAAGATCAACATAGCAGATGTACTGCTGCTACAGCTACAGCATTTTGCCTCAATAAAAAGTAATAGTATATATGTACTTTGTCTTTGAACATTCTAATCAACATCCCAGGATGGGATTTAGTTTTCCAGGGCGCCTGCTGACCCTGGACGATGAGCTAAATGGGATGCTGCCATAAAATGTGATAACTGGGAGAGCTCTGGGCTGTGGCAGCCTGGTAGCAGCACTTGGTCGATGGTAAGTTTCCTGCCAATTCTTTTTCCTGTGCTTTCCAAGTATACCTTTGGTGAGCTGGTCTAAGTTTGATTATATTTATCTGTAAAAATGATGGCAATGCAGGGCTAAAATGCAACAAACTGGAGTTTTTTTTGGGCCACATTTAAACGATAACGCTCTGCTGGAAAAACACAAAAGTGGGGGTTCTGTTTTCTCTGACAACTCCACGTTTACACGAGCGGTTTGAGGAGAAATTCTTCATACAGACGAGCATGCAGATATGCCTGGAATGTCAAGTTTTTTCATGCAAAGCACACTTTGTGTTAAAAAAAAAACATAATGGATGTTAACCAATGAGATGGATGTATTGAAATATAACACGCTCATGCGCGTACTCATGCACTTTCAGAGCAACAACTATCTACATTACACATGATCATCAAAGCTAATTAACCATCTTAACTGTTGTGCTTAGCAGCAGAGTAAAAACAGCTGTTTACTTGTGCACAGCCTTCAATTTAAAGCCAAGAAGGAGATCCGGGTGTGGCCAGAGGGGTCATCAGAGGCTGGATGACAGAGGAAGTCAGCAGGTTCCTGAAGGCTCGGGACGCTGCCTTCAGATCTGGGGACGAGGCGGGCCTGAGGACAGCCAGGGCCAACCTGTCACGGAAGATCAGAGGCCAAGAGACAGCACTTTAGGAGGATCACGGACCGCTTCAGGGACAGCAGAGACTCCAGGAACCTGTGGTGAGGCATCCAGACCATCATGGACTACAAGCCCCCCCCCCAACAACAGCACTCCAGCACAGAGGGTCCCTCCGTCCTCCGACGACCAGGTGCTGTCACTGTCTTCACACAGCGTGAGGAGAACACTCAGGAGGATCAACGCCAGGAAAGCCCCCGGTCCCGACGACATTCCTGGTCGCGTCCTGCGAGACTGCTGTGAAGCTCACGGACGTCTTCACGGACATCTTTGACATCTCGCTGAGACAAGCTGTCGTCCCGACGTGCCTCAAAGCCCCCACCATCATCCCGGTACCGAAGAAGTCTCCCCCCACCTGCCACAACGACTACCGCCCCGTCGCACTCACCCCCATCATCATGGAGTGCTTCGAGCAGCTAGTCATGCACCACATCAGGTCCGCCCTCCCCCCCAATCTGGACCCCTACCAGTTTGCATATCGGTCCAACCGCTCGACCGATGATGCCATCTCCACCACCCTCCACTCAGCCCTCACCCACCTGGAGACCAAGGCACCATCACGCTGAACATGGGGGGAGCCCCCCCAAGGATGCGTGCTGAGCCCCCTCCTCTTCACTCTGCTGACCCACGATTGCACTCCAACATTCAGCTCCAACCTCTTCATTAAGTTGGCAGACGACACGACCGTGGGGGGTCTGATCAACAACAACGATGAGACAAACTACAGCAGTGAGACGAGCCGCCAGGTCACGTGGTGCGAGGACAAGCGTCTCCATCTGAACGTGGAGAAGACGAAGGAGATGGTGGTGGACTTCAGGAGAGAGCCTGCCCAGCATGCTCCCCTGATCATCGACGGTGCTGAGGTGGAGCGGGTGCAGCACCGAGTTCCTGGGTGTCCACATTTCCCAAGACCTGTCCTGGGACACCACCACCACGGCCCTGGACAAGAAAGCCCAACAGAGACTCTACTTTGTGCAGAAACTGAGAAGAGCAAGAGCCCCCCTGTTTTTTTTTTTTTTTCTCAATTCAGTTAGTTTTAGTTAGTTTTTTTAAGCAGATTTGCTCGTTTTTATTAGTTTTTATGTTTTGGTAAATGCTTAGTTTTAGGTTAGTTTTTATTAGGGTGCATTCACAAAGCTTTTTTGATTCGAATCAGAGTCCGTTTGCTCTGAAAGTCCACTTCATTTGGGGGAGTTGTGAATGTGCAAACGGACTCTGATCCGGAACAAACAAGTGGACTCTGTCCACCAACAAATGCAGGTCTCGGCCTGATTCAAGTGGACCAAATACAGGAAGTGGACTACAAATGGCATTGGTATTGTGGCTAAACGCTACCACAACAAACATACGTGTGGGACTGCAGCACTGACAAAGATGGCTCGTGGTCAGATGCGGAGTGACAAAGTAAAGGCTTTAACCGATATCTGGTCTGATGAAAGCATATCCAGCTCCTCATAAGAACTGTTGGGCGCCTCCTGTCAGCCACAGCATTCATGCAATTGTCTTCACCTGTGTCTAATTTTCTGTCTGTCTCCTCCCCAGTGATTGGTGCTTGACGCCAGCCTTTGAGGACAACCTGGGCTTAGCCTGGAGTCAGACCAGATCTAAATTTTAAAAAATTAGACAAGCTTTTCTCTTGTCTTTCCCTACAAAAATGTCTTTTAGAAGGCGATAATGGAATAAATGGATAAATGGTCATTTTGATTAAAAAATTAAAGAACCACAAAAACAACAATGATATTTTGCTAAAACACATGCACTGCAATCATGCATAACAGTTCATACAGTATTCACCTTTTGCTGACTCATCACTGACCCTCCTCCTCATCACGTTCTCTTTTCACTTGCTGTTATCTTATTTGCTGTCCTTTTTCCCCCTAATTTGTTCTCTTCTCCTCATTTTCATTTTTCCCATTTTGTTCTCCTTTTCTCCAACTCATTTGTTCTCATCATGTTGTTCTTTTTCTCCTCATTTATAGTTTTCATAAATGAGAAAAAGTGCTTCAATGAATCTACAGCCTCTAAGAAACATTTCAGACCAGGTTTGCAGATTGTGAGTATTGAGTTATTTGATCGGGACCTGGTCTAAAGTCGTCTTTCCACTTTTCCACAAGTAGAATCGAGGTTTACAAGGAACAATGAACAATATCTGAGTCCAGTTGTGTTGTAGTCCAGTGGCGTGCACAGACGTTTTGGGGAGCAGGTGCTCAGTGAAAATAGCTTTATTCCAGCATGTGGAAATGCTGGTAGAAACGTTTCCATAACGATTCCCATACTTGTGCTGTGAGTATTGGTCCATACTGAGTATTGATACTACTATGAAATTAAAAATATATATTTCATCTTATGACTGTGATATGATCATCGTGGTAAATGTCTGGCTCAGGTTTAACCCTTTGTAAAACATTTATCAATTCAGAAAATTGAAGCCATTTATTTTAAAATGCAGTCTTGCTGGAGGGAGAATCCAGTATGAAATACTGCCACATCACCAACATGATCACTGGTTAGCTCCTTGTCTAACAGGTGATCAGTTCTTCGTCCCTCTAAACCAGCAGCTGCACCACAGCTTTATCTGAGTATTCTGGGATTCATCTCCCTCATCTTCTGTGCTGGTAGATGTTCTACTGGAGGAAGCACAGAGCTGCTTCCCTGCTGTAGCTTCCTAGAATAGAATAATAGCTGTAATAATAGCCTATTTTTTAAGATCAATAATACATTGAGGTAAATACATGATTACTGCAAGTCTTGTAACACAGAAATATCTTATGGTTGTGCAGTATGATGTACCAATCAGCTAAAATAGCTTTATTCCTGATTTAGTCCAGTCAAACCACGTTTTGTAGTTAAAAATGTGGACAAGTTTTAAGATGTTTCAATAAGATTAGAAGAACAGTTCAACTTCTGAGCTTTAAAGGCCCTAAGCAGTTAACATGACTCTGACCTTCCATCTTCATCATCCTCACCCTTGCTGCTTCCCTGGCTGCCTGCTGCAGCTCTCGTTCTTTTTCTTTGTTAAATATTAAAAGTTTAATCCTCTCCTTTCTAGGAATTTTGCTGCAATTGATAAATAAAAAGAGACCAACAGTGTGAATAAGACAACTTGCCTACATGTCAAGGCACATAACTGCTTATTTTGTCATTTAGCAAATAAATTACTGCAAGTGTTCATCATGTAGCCTGATGTAAACCTGCACAATACCCTGCTAAATATTCAGCTTCAGTGTAGGCTGCTGATAGATTCACATGCTGTATCTATCACTCCGTTTACGTGCTGCCAACTTTCATAACCGCAATGTTAGCAATAACTCTGTTTGTAATAATTCACGCATATATTTGAACAATAACTTTATTAAATGATGATGATGAGGTAACTGTGCACGCCTCTCGGGCGATCGGATTGTCTATCGTTGCTTGACAGTGGCTGGTTTCACATCCCCAGCTTGCATCCACAGCAGACAAATCTCTCCAAGTAACCAAACGGGTTTCCTTCCTTGTTGATAAACTAACCCGTTGCCTAGCTGGTGACGTAAGAGTTTGTTGCTTCCTTGGTTGTTAGTTATCAACAAAGTTTCCGCAACACTGCCACATAGTGTTCTGGCACTGGAATTACCGAGCGTGTCCGAGCCTGGTTCCATGAAAAGTTCTTTATGAATAAACGATGATACCTTAAACAACAACAGCTGTTTACCTTAAACCAGATAGACGTATATGCGCTACTTAACTCTCTCACACTTAAAATGTGAAAAATATTGGATTTCTTAAATGTAACATTCAGTTTTATCCTTTATCAGTTTGGTTTTAGTTCCTACATCAACCTGAATGCTAACTAATATTTTACAAGTTTGTCTTTGTGACTTTTGTTGTATTTATATAAGTTTCTGTGAATCGTATGTACTCTTCAGTTAATAAAGTTTTGTTAATTTAAAAAAAAAAAGGAAAAAAAACGTTTGAGTAGGATGTTTGTCCCCTCTGAGCTTCCGTAGAGTCAGACCGTCGTCCAGCGGCAGCTCTGAGAGGACATCCATCCTACTCACGCTGAAAATGGAAAAGAAGAAGGTTTGTTCCACTAGAATAAAGCTGAGGTGCAGATAGAAGACCTGGAGGATCCGCGTGAGCTCCTTTCAAGGTATTTATCTGCAGCATTATTTCATGAAGACTTTAAACTACAGTCGGTGACTCCGACGTATCTTGGATACTGACGACTGTTGGTTTGTGTCCTCTGCGGAGGCCAGCTCGCTGCGGAGACACGAGGACAGGAAGAAGGAGACAAAGACTTGTTATCGAGGGAAGCCTCGTCGGGGAGGGAGGTGAGAATTTCCATACCTTGCTGTGATGTGTTTGCTTTCATCTCTAAGCGCTGATATTCCCGGGAATTGTGTGTTTGTCATGTTTGCTGCTTAGTGAGGGGAAGTTGTTGGTGTTGTGTCCAAATCAGCACCCTGCGTGAAAAGCAGCCCTCCATCCGCCAGAATATCAATAATCCATATTTGCTGCGTTCTGTTTGAAGTAAAAGTTTCAGCTGGAACGGCCTGAGGTCGGATTAAAGACTCAGAAAGTCGGAGAATCCTCACAACCTCTGACTTGACGTGTAAAGATGGCGGCGCCCTGTGTTAGCAGTGTAGCAGCTCCTGTAATATTACATTTATTTGACCTTCTGACTAGTTTTGTTGCATTAAATCAGTCGTACACGGAGTATTGTTTGATATAGATGCAGGAGGAAGCTGCTGCTGTGGTGGAATTCACATCTTTCATGTGGTTAATGTGAACTACATCTCCGGCTGTGCTAACAGGCTAATAACAGTAGCCGAGGCTAATGCTGCCTTCAGGTGGTGTAAGAAAGATGACTACTTTCTTGTTAAGTGCTCTCTTAGGAGGTAAAACTGAACAATAACTGTATTTTTAGAAACCAAACTAAGTTTAAATGATGATATTTAACATTTAGGGCTTCATTGAGACACTTTTGTCCATTTTTGTTGCTTGTTTTGTTTTTACTTTGGTGATTCCCCTTCATAAGCCTGGAAGTGGCGCTGTGCCATGGCTGAATTTAAAGCACCATGTAGGGCTGTGCGTTTTTTTTTTTTAATTTTTATTTTCATTATATATTATTCATATACCGCTGTACCGGTGAATAGCCAGACAACATGTGGAACGTGCGCAGTGGGACAGTGTCTAAATTAACTTTTTGACTCACTGGCCAAAATATGAAACCATTTTACACACATATATCTTTCATCAGTTAATCCAGTATTATGCTGGATGCTAACTGAAAAAACAACAAGAACAAGAAAAACATATTTGTATTTAGTAAACTGGTCATTTCTGAATTTATTTATATGAAACTTCCTGGTCAGACTCCTCGTTCTCTACATGGTGCTTTCACACAGTCCATGAAATCTGGCCTCCTGGTTCTGACAGTCCTGCAGCATTACAGCCTGGTGGGAGCATAGCTGCTCCCTGATCTCTGGAGAACACAGATGGACAAAAAGGAGATCTGAAAGTGTCTCCCAGTCATTTTGGACTTGTTTAATGTTTTGAAACCCCTTTCACAACTTTTTGCTGCTTAAATGGAGGGGAGAGCATTTACAGATGGAAAGATGCTTTAACCAAAACAAAATATCAAAATGATAATTAAAAAGAATAAAAAGTTTATACTAAATGATAAGTTTGCACACATCTGTTTCAGGCTGTAGTTTAAGTGCAACAGAGATCTATTGGAGGTCTCTTAACAAACGAGGACAGTAACAGTGTAAAGCAGGTGGACTGTGACATGATGTTGCTGCTGCAGCTGAACAGAATCAGAATCCGACCCAAGTTGTTCCAGGAACCATTTTAACGCTCATACTTATCTACTGAGCTTCAATAAAGGCGCATATCAACGTTATTTATCAGGTTGGAACAACACTATGTCAGATCTGAGCGGATGAGTGAAACGAGGCCCACCTGACTCGCCACTCAGTCGCCAGGGCAGTAAATGGAGCAGACCCAGACAAGTGCAGCCGGTGTCTTGCGACGTCTCCAAAGCGCTGCTTCTCAGACGTGTAAATCTGCTGGGTTACTCTCCAGTTCACCGAGCTTTCTTATGGAAGGCTGACGAGCTCCTGCTAAAAGTCTCCACGTATTCACACGACGTAATCAGCCTGAGCTAAATGCTACTTGTTAGTAAACGGAGGTAGCTTAGTGGGGGTCTCATGTCACGAAGGCGCGTTTGTGTCTGCGTTAGTGAACATGCACGTCCATGAAACCTGTCGACGGTAGAGCAACATAAGAACAAAATGAAGATTTAAAAACATGACTACTGTGATATAAACATTTTCTCACCATGTGGCCGATAAACCTCTGAGATTTACTCCCCAAACTGAAAATTTACCCGCATTTGGCGCCTGGCGAGTGTTAATTTCGGACACTGAGCAGGGACCCATTTCACTGCTGGACACAAACACCACAACGTTTGAAAAGCCGGTGAAAGCTGTTAAAGTGAAGCACACATTTACCAAGACGAGGTAATTCCCTAAAGAGGAGCCACGTCTATTCTTTTTAAGTTTTTCATTGTGTGCAGGGAAGAATAATGGAATTATCGCAAACATCAGTTCCCCTCAGAAATAAAAGACACGAACATGATGAGAAACGTTGATTAGAAACTTCGTGTTTCTTGGTGGGGGCTGGAAGCCGTTCTAAGCTCCTGAGGAGGAGACGGAGCTGCAGGGAGATTTTCTGCCAGTTCAGTCGGCTCATTCCTGCAGGAATGAAATCATCCACAGGCGTTTCAGTGGGGAGGACAGAAAGATTGGTGTTGTCCTTCGTACACCAGGTACAGAGCAGTTCTGATGCCAACTGGACGCCATTCTGTTGGTTAGATGTCGTAGGTCTCCGAGGGAGGGACTTGGAGAGTGTCATTCAGGGGAGGGGGGTAACTGGCTTTTAGTAATCCCCCGATATTTTTATTGAATGTCACAATACACGATATCTCTATTTTTTTCACCTCAGCCTTGAATTAATGCTTTGATGCACATAATCACATTCGTTAGATGATTCTGTGTCTACATGAAACATTACTGTTCATTCCGCATTAATATTTGCTGATTTTAAACATTCATGCCAAAAGGGTGAAATCATAACTAAACAAATTGATCAAAACTGTATTTATTGAACAGTTAAAGCAGTGCAATAAACATCATGTAATTTTAAAACGGAACAAAACAAAGGGCTTAAAACGACTGTTATGCCTTTTGGTAAAAGACAAATAATTAGTTTAAGGTGTGCAAGGCCTGAAATTCACTGCGGGATCGTGGGAATCACGCATAATTTCATCAACTCCCGCAAACTTAGCTCTTATATTGCGGGAAATTCCCGCTTGGAGTTGCAGCGACGTAATGTGCAGTGAACGTTTGCATCGGAGCCATAAAATAACGCAGAATAAAGGGTTCGACACACTTGAGGCGACACCGCTCCTTCTCCATTCATTCAGAAGGAGTGATGTCGCCCCCCGTGTCGGCCGTTTTACCGGAGCAGATTCAAAATAACAATGACGTCATTGATCGGATCGGTGAATGAAGAGTTACAGATAGGGCTGGAGGATTATGAAAAAAATGATAATCACGATTATTTTGACTGATATTGAAATCACGATTAATATACACAATTATTCATTGATTTTATAGTGTTTATTGAACCACATAACTCAACTTGAAATATAACTTTTTAAAAAAATTTAACCCCAAAAAATTAGAAACAAGTAAAGGAGTAAAATAAGAATATTCTTTTGAAATAATAAAAGCAATAAAAACAAATACTAAGTCTACATGCATTCCTGTTCTATACTCCTGCAGTTCGCTTCCTGTAACTCCACCAGTATGTTCACTTCAGGATTAATTGTTTTTCTTCGATTACAGTGTTTTTATGATTGTGAAAAGGTGAAATTGAAATCACGATTAAAATTCGATTAATTGTCCAGCCCTAGTTACAGACTGATCAGAAAATTTTCAAAAAAATGTGAAATATCGGCCGATCTGATCAAAGCGATCTGATTGGTGGAAAGTCTAATGTGATGAGACCAACATCAGCGCTGCGTCACTGTTTCTCACAGCAGCTGACGAGGAAATGTGACGTCGATTCATAGATAAAGATATTAATAAATAATAGTTTGATAGTATGAACACATTTTATATTTTGACTCATAAACAGCATTAAATACGTCATATTAAACATCTAAATTTGGTATTTTGGAGAAAGAAGCTGATTTATTGTATTTTCTGTGTTTTAATTTCTTTCCTATTAAGTATCTTTGGGTGTTCTGAAAGGTGTTATTAATTGTATTATTATATTCATAGAGTTTCTGGCAGTTTTCTATCCTTGCATGTTGAAGATGACCACAGGATGATCCATGTGATGTCACATTGATCCATTCAACATGTTGGGTTGTGATTAGTGAATTTCAGAATTGTGTTTTAAACACAAACATCAGTCTGATGCTCATTTCAGAGCTCCGTCCTCCCCAAGACCAGTTTGATTTTAACAGAACTTTTTTTTTAAATGCAAGAGATTACGGAGAGAAGAGAGAGCAGAACAGAGCTGGAAGAAAGAACCAGAACCACTGATTATAATTATGCAGCTCAAAGATGCAACAGATTACTGCAATATATACTTTTTATACTAAGTTGGTAAAAACTGATGATGGCTGATAAAGAGAATGGAGAGCTGTCTAAGATGGAAACTAAGGAGGATTAAAAAGACAAATTAATGCTCCTTATTAATCTGATGTGATAATACAGCTGCACATGCGCACATCATGCGTCTGCTTGTGGTTGAAATGGATGTTAGTTTTTTTTTCCCTCTCAGAAGAAAGTCAGTCAACTTTCCTGCTGGTTGTAATTCAAAAACATGTGGCCCCCTGCATTTCTATTTAAAATTCAGCATTTACATGATTACATACATATTATTTCAGCAAGAGCACAGTGGTCGTCCATGCCAAACAGGCTTGATTTGTTTAAAATAACTTTAAAATGATGATTTTTCAATATAAAAGAGTTGGAGGAGAAAGTCTGGCTTTTAACTGGCTTTATAACTTCCCATTTGAATCACCGCCACAACAACCTGCTGCCATCAGCAGACATTCTTTCATCTATGGTTCCACTGTGACCAAATAAAATGTTTCTGTGAGGCTCCACCTCACCAAAAAGCACCTCCACTTCAATCTCTGCGAAAATTACATTTTTTTTTGTCTTTTCGATCACCACGATTAAGCTTTAAATGCCACAGATCAGCTGACTCATTTATATGCAGAAACATCCATCAGGTGCTTTGCATTGACCATTTACGGTAGAATGTGGACGTGTAGGGGACGGATTCATTCAATTAATTTGATCTTGATAGAAATGATGTGACACATGGGTTGGAGAGAGATACTGATTTAAACTTTTTCTTAAATAAAAATAATTCATGTGAGTATTATGATAATGTTCAATTTAATACTCAATCACTTGCCTAAACAAACAAAATGTTCAGTATTACATCTAAATATATGTAGCCTTCTTAAAAATCATGAAAAAATGGTTCATTTTTTATCATCTTTAAATGACTTTTCAATAATTGCTTGAACAGAAACATGGCTGACAAAGCAGGCCAAAGAGCATGGCCTTTATGATTAGTCATCCTATAATTCTACTCACTTTATCAGACAAAGTCTGGAGGAGGAGTTTCCATTTTTTTCCATTTTTTACTTGTAATGTCCGATAGGATCTTGCAATGAGATTAAAAGAAGCACCTTGGGACCTTGGGTGATCGAGCCTTTGCTATCGCCGCCCCCACCTTCTGGAACTCCATCCCTCTCCATATCAGGAACTCTGACTCTCTAGCAACCTTCGAACAATCACTCCAAACTTACCTGTTTAACTCTGCATACCACTCATAACCATTCATGTTCTCCCTCCTGTCACATCTGTGTTATTATTTTATATAAATCTGTTTTTGTTATTATGATTATTATTATTACCGAAATGCTCAGAGATGCCATTTGAAGTGGGAATAGGGCCTGAGACAAATATGATCATAATCCAGTGAGCTGGGAATGTTTCTGCTGCTTGGTCTCAAAATCCAGCTTTATCTTTCTTTTTCATTTCAGTGTTCCCTGCAGATGTGCAGCAGCTGTTGGTGATCTCAGAGGGACTTCTCCGTAATCACAGTCTGGACAAGCAGGACCTAGAGTCCCATCTCATAAAAGAGGAATCAGAGGAACTATGGCCCAATCAGAATGGAGAACAGTTGATGATGGTCTGGTGGAGAGTGTCACCAGTTTACCAATGATGATGGCTCCTGTGAAGACTGAAGATGAAGAAAAAGAATGTAGTCCTTCTTTATATTCAATCCACCTTCATCAAACCCAAATTGAAGTTAAAACGGAGGAAGAGGCTCCAACCAACAATCCAGCTGAACAGATAAAAGAAGAATCTAATGAAGAGGTCTGTGGAGGACCAGAACAAGCCAGTAATCCAGACCCAAACTGTTACGTCATACAAAAATTTGAGACTTTAGATTCTTCTGAGATAAAACAAATTTCAGATTTTAAACCTGAAATGGAGGACTTCGATAAAGGCTGTAATGACAATGCTGCACATGAGTTGGGTGTAAACAGTGATAGGAACTCTAACATGGAAGGTGGTGATGAGTTTCACTGCCGAGGATCTCCCCAGGGAGACTCTAAAATAACGTCTACAACCTGTTCAAAGCGTAAGAAATGTCACAAAGTGAAGAAAAATACAAACTTAAGGAGAAGTATCGGCATTGGAAAAACAAAAGTTAGTTGTGAAGTTTGTAGTAAAACCTGTCATAAAAAAATCTCAGGAAACACATGTTCATCCATACAGGAGAGAAGCCATTCAGCTGTGAGGAATGTGGACAAAGATTTAGTTACAAGTCAGGCTTAAACCTACACATGAGAACCCACACAGGGGAGAAACCATTCAGCTGTGCTGAATGTGGACAAAGATTTAATGACAAGTCAAACTTAAATAAACACATGAAAGCTCACACAGGAGAGAAACCATTTAGCTGTGAAGAATGTGGACAAAGATTTAGTTACAAGTCAAGCTTAAAGTTACACATGGCAACCCACACAGGAGAGAATTTATTCAGCTGTGTTGAATGTGGACTAAGTTTTAGTCGAAAGAGAGACTTAGATGTGCACATGAGAATCCACACAGGAGAGAAACCATTCAGCTGTGATGAATGTGGACAAAGATTTAGATACAAGTCAAGCTTAAAGCTACACATGACAACCCACACAGGAGAGAATTTATTCAGCTGTGTTGAATGTGGACTAAGTTTTAATCGAAAGAGAGACTTAGATGTGCACATGAGAGTCCACACAGGAGAGAAGCCGTTCAGCTGTGATGAATGTGGACAAAGATTTAGTTACAAGACAAGCTTAAAGGTACACATTAGAACCCACACCGGAGAAAAACCATTCAGCTGTGAAGAGTGTGGACAAAGGTTTAGTGACAAGTCGAGCCTAAAGGTACACATTAGAACCCACACCGGAGAGAAACCATTCAGCTGTGTTGAATGTGGACATAGATTTACCATAAAGGGTGACTTGAATCTACACATGAGAATCCACACAGGAGAGAAACCATTCAACTGTGATGAATGTGGATATAGATTTAATCATAGGTCAAACTTAAGCCGACACATGAGAATTCACACAGCAAAGAAACCATACAACTCTGTGGAAAGCAGACAAACATTTAGTGACAAGTCAAGCTTAAAGTGTTGATGACAGGACCTTACCTTTACTTCAAGTAACTTTGCCATACAACAACACACCAAGACAATATAAGTAGCTGTGTGCAGTTACAAGTTAATCAGACGTGTATTTCCGTAAATATCAGATGTTTAGAAGGCTCCGCTAAAGGCTAATAGCTTTTCAGTCGCTAAACGAGCCGCCATGTTGTGTCGTCAGCGACATAGAGTTGCGGTCCGCCCATTGAGTTACATGTATAATCTCAGCCGTGGAAAACATGACAGATGCTCCAGAACAGCTAGATTGGAACTGGATTGTGTGGTGGGTAGTGTTGTCACAATACCAAAATTTCATTCTTGATACCGATACTAAAGATGGCGGTCGATACTCGATACTATTTTCGATACTGAAGGGGAAATAACACCCCCCCCCCCCCTAATAATAAATAACAATCCAAACAACACAACAAAATATAAATATATAGAGAAAAGACCTCTAAAGGGAAAAAAAAAAAAATTATTATTATTACTATATATTTACTTTTATTTTTTACATGTCCTGTCAAGCATAGCAGCAGAATGGGGATCTGACTGCTGTGGTGTGACAGGCAGATTTGCTTTAAATTATTTTTAAGGTCTAGTTTGTACAGAGATGCAGTCTCAACATCTTCTCCAACTGCTCTCTGATTCAGAAGAGACGAATTAAAAACTTAAACCACTAGTTAGTGTTCTTATTTACGTGTCCTTTTCTTCACAATACTTGAGACCAAATCAAGTAAACAAAAGAACAGACAATCTATTTGGGGTGAAGCTGCGTGAGATGCTGCTCTGCGACCACGAAGCTCGTGCTTCTACGTGGGGGCGGGGTCTGCGGTAGCAGCCGCGGCTCGTTGAGAAAAGTAAATGACACGTGTTTTCACATCAGTCTGCTCGAGTCTCCAGTAACACTGGATTTATCGCTAGTCAGTTATTGAAACAAAAAAGTTAAAGAGGTCTAAAGTCGCTAAGTTAGCCACAATGTAAACAATGGGTCCTCCAGGTAGATGCTGTAGGGGAGGGGCTGCCCGCAGCGGCGCCTGTATAAAATGACTGAGGCGGCTGATGCTTTCTGGGACTCAGCAGATGCCTAAGTGGCATTTAAATTTAAATGGCATTGAAACTAGATAGTAATTTTTTGAATCGATTAGTATCTGAGACCTGTCCAGGGTGTACCCCGCCTCTCGCCTGATAATAGCTGGGATAGGCTCCAGCAACCCCTGCAACCCTGAACTGGATAAGCGATACAGAAAATGACTGACTGACTGACTAGTATCTGAGAATTGATTTTTTTGACAACACTACAATATAGTAGCATTCTGATAGACATGGATGAATGAGGACAAAAGTGCAGATTTTAAAATGAATGGCTATGAAATGTTCTGCATGAACAGACAACATAAGAAAGGGGGGGGTGTGGCTTTATATATTGATCATAATATGGATATTAAAATTGTATAAGATGTGTCACTTGTGGTAGAACTATTTGAATGTATTACTGTGGAAACTGTCTTACAAAAGAGGAGAAATATTATTATAAGCTGTGTTTACAGAGCCCCAGAATCAGATATCAATTCATTTAAAGACTGGATGGAAAGGTTGTTTGCTATAAAAGCTAACAAGGATATTACAATATGTGGTGACTATAATATTGATCTGCTAAATACAAGTAAACATGAAATGATAGACTTTTCTGATACAATGTTCAGTATTGATTTGTATCCATTTCTAGACCAACCAGAATAATGGCACAAAGTGCTACTTTAATTGAAAATATACATCATTAGACAGTAAAATACAGTAGTTAGTGGTTTATTTCTGAATGATGTCACTGATCATCTACCAGTCTTTATGGTGTATGATGTAAATGGTAAAATACCACGAGCTAATCATAGATTGAATGGCTGCAGAATTAAAACAGAGCAATCATTGGCAGACTTAAAAGAGATTTATCCTCTTACGACTGGGAATTTATTTACGCGGAGTCTGATGTAAACACAGCTTATGATTCCTTTATGGAAATATTCAGCTCATTTTATGATAAAAATTGTCCTGTTAGAAAATGTAAGAAAAAGAAACCAAATGCTCCGTGGATGACTAAAGGACCATTATATGCATCAAAAAGAAAAATAATTTATATTAACAATTTATAAAGGATAGAACTAGTGAGGCTGAATTACTGTAAAAATATAAAGCAAACGGTGAAGTGCAATAGTAATTAACACAACGGTTCGTTTTATCCAGAATATGTTGAAGATAATGGCAAAGTCAACAGGGACAAGGAGCAAATTGTGAAAAGATTTAATTCATTTTTTGTGAATATTGGACCTGAGCTTGCTGGAAAAATACCAAAGACTACATACCTTTGTGTAATTTAATAGAGTTCAATCCAAACTCAATGTTTCTCACTCCCACTGATGAGCGTGAGGTGTTGGAGACCATCAGGAAATGGAATAATAAAACATCAGAGGATATTCATGGAGTTGAAATGAGAACAGTTAGAACTGTCGCAGAAACAATCATCAAGCAATCATTTCAGTTTGGTCAGTTTCCTTCAGAAATGAAAATGGCAGAAGTAATTCTGTTGTATAAATCAGGAGATAAACATTGTTTTACCAATTACCACCCTGTCTCTCACTTGCCTCAGTTTTCTAAAACATTAGAAAAATTATTCAACTCCAGACTCTTCAACCTCATTGAAAGAAACAATTTATCTGACAGTCAGTATGGTTTTAGAAAAGCGTGATCCACGTCACTTGCTTTAAATTGCTTTAATTGAGCTGATGGAAGAATAGTAGAGTGTATTGAAAGAAAGAAAAATATATTATTGGAATCTTTATTGATTTTTAAAAGGCTTTTGATACCATTGATCACTGCATTTATTTAAATAAACTGAATAATATGGTATCTGAGTAATTCAGCAAATATAGTTACAGAGCTACTTACAAGACAGACAACAGTTGGTACAAATTGAACAATGTAAATCTACATTTAAGAAAATTATATGCGGGATACCGCAAGGCTCAATTTTAGGTTCAACTCTGTTTTTGTTGTACATTAATGATATTTGTGAAATATTTAGAATAATGAAATTCATACTTTTTGCAGATGACACTAATAGTTTATGTTCAGGTACAAATTTGAAGAAACTTTTGAATGAAATAACTGAAGAAATTCAAAAACTAAAAAAATGATTTAATAAATAAATGATCTTTGAATCTAAAAAAACAGTGAATGTTTGGAAATCGCAAAACTGACATCAAGTACAAATTGATATTGATAACACAATTATTGAAAGAGTGCAGAAAACTTTTTTTTGGGGGGGGGGGGGATTATAGATGAAAAGCTGTCCTGGAAACCGCACATTTATTATATACGGTCCAAAGTAGCTACGTGTGTCGGTGTGATGAAACGTTGCAATCATGTCCTTGATCAGAAAGCATTATTCATCTTATATCTTTCCTTTATTGTGTCATATTTGAATTATTAGATGGAAGTTTGGGGAAATTGTTATAAAACTAATATGTCACCATTAATCACCTTGCAAAAGCGAGCAATCAGAACTGTTTTTAAAGTTAAATGTTGGGACCACACCAATCCACTTTTCATCAGTTCTTTCAGTTTAAAATTACAGGACCTGGTAAACTAAAAAACAGCCCAAATATTTTAGAGCATCAACAAAATCCTCTCTGACTAACATCCAGAATCTACTCCATGATGTGCATCATTGATATAATCTTAGAGGATACAAGCAATTATATCAACCCACAGTGAGGACAACTCTAAAATCTATGTGCGTTTCAGTGAGGGGGGTGATACTCTGGAACAGTTTAAATGATGAATAAAAAACCTGCATAATCTGGTTTAATTCACAAGGATGTTTAAAAGATGGGTGATGACAAAATATTTGGCAGAAGGACTGACAATTCAGAAATATATGATGTATTATTGTTACATTGTAGCATCGTATAAAAAAAGGGCTGAACTCTGCATTATGTTGACTTATGTTTAGAAAAGTTTCTTAAAAACAAATCCATTTTCAAAAAAGACGAAGATGGAGTCAGAGCTGAGCAGACAATCTTGAGGATGACATCACGAGGGAATCACCTTCATTTTTTGTATTTTGGGTTTGAGTAGGATGTTTGTCCCCTCTGTGCTTCCATAGAGCCAGACCATGAACTCTGGGCGACACTGAAATTTTTCATGTCGATACGATACCAGTAGTTTGTGGCACTTTTTCAGCGATACCGATATTGATACAGATACTTTTTGTCCTTTAAAAGAAAATCACATGATGGTACATTTTGCATTAATATCTTGAGTACAAGGAGTACTGAAGTACTGGAAAGAAACGCTTTTAAAACAATAAATTATAGTGATGATAAAATAACAAATAACATTATATATACTAACTAAAATAATCAAATTCATTAAGTGGAAAATGTTCAAATAGAAAATGCAACAGTTATAGTACAAATGTACCAAAATGTAATGTTCAATAAACTGCATTAAACCACTGAAAGACAACAAAACATCATCATTATCAATAACAGTAGCAGCATCATCATGACATCTGATAGGCTACCACCATCATGTGACACAGAAGCTAGAATCTGATAGGCTACCACCATCATGTGATACAGAAGCTAGAATTTGATAGGCTACCACCATCATGTGACACAGAAGCTAGACTCTAAAAGGCCACCACCATCATGTGACACAGAAGCTAGAATCTGATAGGCTACCATCATCATGTGATACAGAGGCTAGAATTTGATAGGCTACCACCATCATGTGACACAGAAGCTAGAATCTGATAGGCTACCACCATCATGTGACACAGAAGCTAGAATCTGATAGGCTACCACCATCATGTGACACAGAAGCTAGAATCTGATAGGCTACCACCATCATGTGAAACAGAAGCTAGAATCTGATAGGCTACCACCATCATGTGATACAGAAGCTAGAATCTGATAGGCTACCACCATCATGTGACACAGAAGCTAGAATCTGATAGGCTACCACCATCATGTGATACAGAAGCTAGAATCTGATAGGCTACCACCATCATGTGATACAGAAGCTAGAATCTGATAGGCTACCACCATCATGTGATACAGAAGCTAGAATCTGATAGGCTACCACCATCATGTGATACAGAAGCTAGAATCTGATAGGCTACCACCATCATGTGACACAGAAGCTAGAATCTGATAGGCTACCACCATCATGTGACACAGAAGCTAGAATCTGATAGGCCACCACCATCATGTGATACAGAAGCTAGAATCTGATAGGCTACCACCATCATGTGATACAGAAGCTAGAATCTGATAGGCTACCACCATCATGTGACACAGAAGCTAGAATCTGATAGGCTACCACCATCATGTGATACAGAAGCTAGGATCCATAAACAGAAGTTTGTTGGATCACCTCCCAGAATCCGTAACTTACTGTAATCCCATATGGTGTAATGCGTATCCCAGTGATCTAGGTAAACTTCAGATTTTAGTGAAGAAAGTTATCCATATTATTACATGGGCAGATTATGGTAGCCTGGTTCAGCAGCCTGACCAGGTCAGTCTGGGCTCCCTCCATTGGGAAGTGATTTCCACTCCGATAAAACATTGACCGGACCAATCACAGCGCAGCAGTAGAATTATTAACAGATGAACGTTAAACTCCTCCGATGTCTCCGCCGCTGTTTCTGCTTTGTTTTGGTGCGTAACTAACAGCTTCCAGGTCATAGTCACATGACGTGCGACACAAACGCTTTCTCATATTAGTAGTTCAGCAATAAACAACGCTGACATGTAACAGAGTATTTATGATAATAAAACCAAACATTTCAGATAGAGAGGGAAAAACAATGCGTAAACGCTGACTTCCGGCGTCGCCATAGCAACAGAGTGCTGAGCTACGCTAGCTACAGTCACCTCTGATTGGTTCTCTCCGGTTCACTGTCCTCCTGTTTGTCCCGCCTCTCGTCTCCCATTGGAAATCCGTCTCCAGCGGAGGGACCAGACTGACTTGCCGTGTATCTCATACATGGCGTTAGTCAGGCTGGTGCACCAGGCTACGATTATGGAGCTCCCTCCGATCCTCTTTTCTACAGGCTCAATGAGTTTAATCATTTCCAAAATGCTTGTATGATGTATAATGCAGTCCAGAAGTTAAACTCTAGACTCTGTCAACTTATTCCAGTGACCTCTCCTTCCCATGAGCACTACACGAGAAGTAAATAATATTTAAGAGGCAAAAACCGGAATCTAGAATGCAGCCTCAGTGTAGCATGTAGAGGTCCAGAGATCTGGAACAAGATTGACAGTTCTATTCAAAAACGACATTCTTTAAATACATTTAAAAAGCTCTTTAAACAGCAATTATTGCTACATTATGTTTAAATGGCACCCCGATATGACGAGTGACTCTTTTGGAGAAATATTTTGAATGTTTTCATGTTGAGGATTAATTATGATTCAGCCCTGAGAATGAAATTTATCCATTGAATGATCTGATGTGTACAAAAAACTGATAATACTTATTCAAACAGTGTGGAAGGTACAATATGGAGCTTGTGTTTTTTGAAGGGTGGCTTTTAGGGGAGGTATTGTGGGGGGATTTTTCAATTTTCAATTTCTTTATTTAAAATAGGGACCAGGCATATTAATATACACTTCCATGCAAATATGCAAGATTATAGCCAGTGGCTAATTTCCATCCTCAGTCCCTTGGCAGATAGATAGAACTAAAATAACTACATAAAATAACAGTACTATACCCAACATTTCAGGCAATATAAAGACAAGATAACATGATACAAAACAATTAGTTAATAAATAACATAAAATGACAATACTATACCCAACATATCACACAATATATGGACAGAAAAACATGATACAAGAACAATAGTTACAGATTAAAAAGCACCTAAATGTCAGATATAAAACAGCTATCAGGGTTAAACACTGGTGGGTCTTTAACCATTGCTTGAGTCTGATTTTAAATGATATATAATTATCTGTTTCTCTGACAGTTACTGGTAATGCGTTCCATGAATGTGTGCCTCTAAATGACGGGACCATTTCAGAGAATTTTGTTTTTCGTTTGGGGATACCACAGTCTCCCCTAATTGATGCCCTGGTAATTTGAGTATTATTCATTTTTTATTTTTGTTGTTAATTAGTTTGCATAGTGTTGTTATTTGTGTATTTTGATGTATTTTTTACTTGGGTCCCCAATTAAAAGCTGTATAGCTTCTGGTGAGTCCCATTTTGCAGATCCGGCTCTTTGATGGAGACTTTGAACCTTATGCTGCATTTTATGATGATTTGCAAATAAAATTAAACGAATGGAAAAAAACTCCATCTTGAAATGTCTGTGTTCACTGAATAATGAAAAAAGCATCAAATTCATCAACACTTATAAAATTATTTATCCTGAAATCAATTAACAAATATGCCCCTCGAATTTTATTTTCCTTACTTGTCTATTTATTTTTAATTTATTTATTTTTGTTGCTATTTCGGTTAGTTTTCTTGTATCAATGTCTGCAGTGTTTCACTTAATGAATTCTATGATCTACTGTGTTCATATTTTAACTACTTACATGTTATTGAACCATACTGATCAATTACTGTATCTATCCCTGATTGACTGTCTTCCCATTGTTTGTTGTTACAATATTTCAATAAAGATTTATTAAAGAAAAAAAAGGCCCCTGGGGGGGATGTTGCTTTCGGAATGCTTCTTCCGGTTCATAAGGTCGAGGCGGAGTCGAGCATAACATCCGTAATAAAGCTGAGGTGCAGATAGAAGACCTGGAGGATCCGCGTGAGCTCCTTTCAAGGTATTTATCTGCAGCATTATTTCATGAAGACTTTAAACTACAGTCGGTGACTCCGACGTATCTTGGATACTGACGACTGTTGGTTTGTGTCCTCTGCGGAGGCCAGCTCGCTGCGGAGACACGAGGACAGGAAGAAGGAGACAAAGACTTGTTATCGAGGGAAGCCTCGTCGGGGAGGGAGGTGAGAATTTCCATACCTTGCTGTGATGTGTTTGCTTTCATCTCTAAGCGCTGATATTCCCGGGAATTGTGTGTTTGTCATGTTTGCTGCTTAGTGAGGTGAAGTTGTTGGTGTTGTGTCCAAATCAGCACCCTGCGTGAAAAGCAGCCAGAATATCAATAATCCATATTTGCTGCGTTTTGTTTGAAGTAAAAGTTTCAGCTGGAACGGCCTGAGGTCGGATTAAAGACTCAGAAAGTCGGAGAATCCGGACTAAACTACGTCGCCGGTTGTGCTAACAGGCTAACAACAATAGCCGAAGCTAATGCTGCCTTCAGGTGGTGTGGGAAAGATGACTTCTTTCTACTTTTACGTGGAAATTATCAGTGCGTTGTGTTCAAGTGATGTTCTCGTAGTGAAGTGAAACACTGGAGGCTATCCTCCACTGCATCTGCTCTTTGGAGGTAAAAACAAACAATAACTGTGTTTTTAAGAAACCAAACAAAGTTTAAATGATGTTATTAAAGTTCTGCAGTGTCGTCTTCTAAGCAGCCATGTTTCTTTTTCTCTTTATTGTCTAATATCACCATTAGTCTTTACCTAAGTAAAGACTATTCTTCCTCGGGTCCATAAAAATATGTTTTTAAAACATTACAGGGAGTTCATATGCATGTCCAACCCAAAAAACAAAGTCCTGTTTCTGAACACCACATAGATGTGATAAAATGGGGGCCGGGGGGGGGGAGGCATTCCCAATTTTTTATTTTTTCTTTTTTTTGATTTGTTTTCTCCCCCTCTTTTCCACCTTTTTTTTTCCGCCCTGTGGTGGAAGACGAGGACTTTTTCCGACCACCCCCCCTTCCTCCACCCTCCCCTCTTCAGAGCTTTTCGGTGGGGGGGTAAACTGGCCCTGCGAGCCTGTCAGTTTTTAAACCCTGCAGGATTCTGGTTTGTTATAGTTGAGAAAGTAAAAAATTTTTAAAATTTTCCCATTTTTACAAAACAATTTTTCCTCCTCCTCCCCCCCCCCCCTACTAGGACCCCCCATCACCCCCGCCCCTCTTCCACCCTCCCTAATGGCCTTTTTTTCCCCCCCTCCCCCCCCCCCTTTTTTCTCACCTCCCCTCAGTTAGTCAGCTTTCTACTTTGGGTTTTCTTAGCTGTGGGGAGATTTTTTTTCTTACCCTCCCGCCTGAGGCCAGCCTTCTCCTCCCCCTCATGATTGGCCAATCCACTTATTGGCCAAAGGGTTAGCCAATCAGATGTCAGGATCAGAGTGAAATCATAAAAAATTACATAAAAGTGACATTATTTCATCACCTTGAAAAAAAAACTGACTGATTATTATTGTTGTATTGTTATTTTATGTATGTTATATTGTAGGGGTGCAACTATTGCAGTTTTCAAGCCGATCTTTAAGAAATTGGATCTGATCAAACGCCAATCAGAATAAATATGAGTCATGTAAAGATGTCAGCTGGAAGACGGCGGAAGCAAAACAGAACAGGACTGTGCTGGGCAACGATGGATCTGCGCTGTTCGCCTTGGATCCGCCTCACATTTGGGGAAACTTGCACAACAGAACGGATCCGCTGATGAGCCACATTCTGACTGGAAATTCTGATTTTACACACTCAAAAATAGAGGTACCAATTTGTACTTAAAAGTACAAAGCTTGTCGCTGGGGGGGTTCCTTTCTGAAAGACATTTCTGTACCTTCATGGTCCATTTTTGTACCTTATCAAGCTGTATGAGTTAAAGTACAATTAAACCAATTAAAGATGATGAATAAAAGTCAATAAAATAGAGATTATGACAACAATCAAAGATGCTAATAATAAATGAATAATATATATATAAATATTAGGCCAAACACATATATAATTATTACATATAATTATTATGAAAATCATAATATAATAATATAATAACTTTAATTATACTACTGTTTAGAAGTACTGCTATTTATAGTTATTGTACAAGCTACACACATTTTTTCAATGCTGCAGGTACCCTGCAGGTTAAAATGGTACAAATTTGTACTTTATATTACTTTGGACCCTTTTTCATCGTATATAGGTACTTCTGGCCTCATGAAGACCAATATTGTACTTTTTTAAGAGAATATTTGTAAAAAAAAAAAAAAGTACCTACAGGCACAGAAAAGTTCCTGTCTCGTACTTCTGTTTTTGAGTGTGTAGTTGGAGCATCGGCAGATCTAAAGCTGTCGCTGCACCTTTGCTCCGGATCCATAGTGGATCTGTTCATGATCATGTGCTTCAGCCGTGGGTCCAGTACGGACCGTTATACAGCTGTGTTTTTAATCCCCACTGAAAGAGTTAATGATTATTGAGCATTCTGACAGTGAAAAGATTAGACATTTAAAAAAAAAAAACTCTTCTTACAAACTAGGAGCCATTGCACATGTTAAAAGCATTACAAGCATATCTGTCGATCAAATAGGCCCAAATAAAACCGACTTTTCCCCCGTCCATGTAAACATGGCAGCTGGAAGTTCTGATCGGAAAGATTTCAATCGCATCGATGAATTATCTGTCCATGTGAACGTAGCTACTGATTCAACTACAGTACGTTTAGATCAACCTTGAAATAATGTAAAATTTAAATCAACTCTGCCAGTGAATCAACATTAATTCAACTATCTTAAGATCAACATTGAAAGAATGTTGAACTGCATCAACATTGATTCAGCTACATTTGTACTATATTATGCAGTGAAACACTGTTATCATTAAAGGGCCACTTCAGCTCTTTTCTACCTCTTGATGTCTGTAATGTGCCTCAGTGGAAAATAATAACTTTTACTTTTTATGGTAAAACACCAAATAGAGTAAAATGATCATTTTTTTTAAATGAGGCATATTAAAAGTGTTCAGCTGGAAGTTAAAACCCTAAAATGGCCCATTAACCATGCTGTACAGCAGTGGTTCTCAACCTTTTAACACTGCTGATCCCATTGAATTTCAGGTTTCCTGCAAGCCCCCTCCCCTCTGCAGGTTTGTGTATTCACTCTACCTTGCTAACTGTCCCTATTGTAATGCAAACAACCTCTGATTTTACCAGCCCCTGTACATGGCATTGGATAAAGGCTGAAACAAACTCGGATCAGAACAAAGCAATTTTCATTACCTGCCCCTGCAACATCATACCTTTTTTTAAAGTAATATATTGATGAGTCATATCTAAATCTTTTATTTAGGCAGCTGAAAAAAGGTCATAACTATGCTTTTCCAACAATGTAAGGCAGAGCCTATTTATATTGTCCATTCACCAACAGACTAATTTCTCAACAAGGGAGTACATTGCAAAGCTCACAATGTGAAAAAAACAACTAGGAGACAAATTGTCTTATATTGTCTTGTCATGTCATTCACCATTTCAGCTTAGAAAATGACAAACAGTATGACTTCATTATAAGAATAACATTTATTTCACACAATGAAAAGCCCAGAGATGTCACATAATATACACCCATTGTCTATATTATGTAAGCTAAAACAAATATAGGCTACGTATGTACAGTACAGCCCCTCCCCACTTGGACATCATGGAGATCCTTTTACCTGCCATTTCAAGTTTGTTTTCCATCTGGTTTTTGATGTAGAGAATTTTTATTTCTGCTGTATGTAAATCTGTGTTCAAATTTGTTATTCAGTGTAATTTAGTGCAATAATAATATAAACACAAAGTCTGATTATTTGATGCCAGAAGCTACTTTACAGTTACTAATGAACACTGCTCTAAAAGATGTCACCTTCATTCAAATTTCTAT
Source organism: Atherinomorus stipes (assembly GCA_023101725.1). Lineage (NCBI taxonomy): Eukaryota > Metazoa > Chordata > Actinopteri > Atheriniformes > Atherinidae > Atherinomorus > Atherinomorus stipes. The sequence goes on along the minus strand of JALJCO010001985.1, from coordinate 220,465 downwards.
AATAACTCTTTACATCAATGTCAGCTTCCAGCTTTAAAATTCAGTTTTAGTTATGAAACTTTCTGTATTATTCATCCACTCTGTTCCTCTAAATATCTGTGTGTGTGTGTGTGTGTGTGTGTGTGTGTGTGTGTATATGTGTGTTGTGTATGTATATATATATATATATATATATATAATATAAAAATCAGGTAACACAAAAGGTTTTGTTTCATTATTTGCTTTCTCTTGCCAAGTTCTGCTCAAATTCATCTTTTTCAAATTCTCAGTCATCATTGCACTTATTTCCCCTTGCAGCTCCAAACTCGTGACTTCATAGGATGACAAAAAACTGTGTGGAATTCACTTAAGATTTTACTTTTTGATTTGATTTATAGATCAGTAAAAACAGACTACGGCCACTTTTCTTTACATCGCTTCTGCGTGTGTGTAACTATTTGGCCTGGTGATTTTTTTTTTTTTCCATCAGCAAAGCCATACAGCAGCACAGCAGAGACCGCGCTGCTGTGACTTTAAAAAATAGTTGTTTAGCCTCTGAGTAAAACAGCAGATTGTCATAAATGTATAGACCAAATATTCTTGCTTTGTCTGCACCACTTCAGCTTCTGAACACATGAAACAAAGACGGGCGTCAATGTGGCGAACTTATGAATCTGGTCGTCTATCTGTAACACAAAGACGTGAATCAATGCGGCGAAGTTGTGATCTGATCATCTAAATCAGCTGATAACTGTGTTTGTGGCTCAGCTGTGTGAAATCATTCCGGTACAACAGATCTGGCGACACTGATGACGTACAGTTATAGTTCATTATGAATATGATTTGTCCCGATTCTCTCAGGTAAACAGAGGGGGTTGAGAAAAATGATAATTTCTAGTTACTTTAATTTTGACCGCATGGGAATTTCACTGTTCTGTTTTCATATTCGGGAGTTTCTGGATCAGATTATGTGAAAGTATTCCAGAAAAGGTGGCATGCAGAGATGACTCAGTGCTGCAGCAGACAGAAGCAACAGGTGGATTGCAAATAAAAACAGAGAAAAATAAAAAAGACCCCGACACGTTTCATGTGTGTCTGTCTCTCCGAAGCCCTCCTTGGACCTTCACGACATAAACTTGCTATCCAATGTTATTGTTTTACAGACTCCAGACGAAAGCGACACACGATACAACTTTGGTCTTTGCTGATTTTAGAACAGACTGGGGGCTCACATTTACTGGTCATGACAGATATTAGTTCTTTATTTCTGTATTTATATTTACCACAACTAAAGACTGAGTATAATATAAGGTCTGCGCCAGATCAGGGATCAACCCACGCAACCAGCTCAACACATCTGATAGGTCAGGGATCATAGGTCTTTATAAATCATAGGCGCTCCATCTTCGTCCCCATTTATTCTTTCTTCCTCTGCTCCAAATCCAAGGCCACCACAACACAGTTTGACACTGAAATGAAGTCCCGTGTGATCACGCGGTCTCTTGAACCCCCCCCCCAAACAATGTTGATTCACAGTAGAGCATTTCAACATTGACAAACCAGCACCTATCCAGCATTGATTCAACAACAGTTTTTCAACCGTTGAAATAGGAACTGCTATCTATGTAATGATCCCACTGAAACGCTCAGAGATGCCATTTGAAGTGGGAATAGGGCCCGAAAAAAAATATGATCATAATCCAGTGAGCTGGGAATGTTTCTGCTGCATGATCTCAAAATCCAACTTTCTTTCTTTTTCATTTCAGTGTTCCCTGCAGATGTGCAGCAGCTGTTGGTGATTATAGAGGACCTTCTCCGTAAACGCAGTCTGGACAAACGGGACCTAAAGTCCCATCACATAAAAGAGGGATCAGAGGAACTATGGCCCAATCAGAATGGAGAACAGATGATGATGGTCTTGTGGAGAGTGTCACCAGTTTACCAATGATGATGGCTCCTGTGAAGACTGAAGATGAAGAAAAAGAATGTTGTCCTTCTTTATATTCAGCCCACCTTCATCAAACCCAAACTGAAGTTAAAACAGAGGTAGAGGCTCCAACCAACATTCCAGCTGAACAGATTAAAGAAGAATCTGATGAAGAGGTCTGTGGAGGACCAGAACTAACCAGTAATCCAGACCCAAACGGTTACATCATACAAAAATTTGAGACTTTAGATTCTTCTGAGATTAAACAAATTTCAGATTTTAAACCTGAAATGGAGGACTTCGATAAAGATTGTAATGACAATGCACCACATGAGTTGGGTGTAAATGATGATGTGAACTCTAACATTGAAGGTGGTGATGAGTTTCACTGCCAAGGATCTCTCTGTGGAGAGACAAAAAGAACGTCTACAACCTGTTTAAAACATAAGAAATGTCACAAAGTGAAGAAAAATCAAAAGTTGAGAAGTGTCGACATAGGAAAAACAGTTAGTTGTGATGTTTGTAGTAAAACCTGTCATAAAAAAAATCTCAGGAAACACACAGGAGAGAAACCATTCAGCTGTGAGGAATGTGGACTAAGATTTAATTACAAGTCACTCTTAAAGCTACACATGAGAACCCACACAGGGGAGAAACCATTCAGCTGTGCTGAATGTGGACTAAGTTTTAGTCGAAAGAGAGTCTTAGATGTGCACATGAGAATCCACACAGGAGAGAAACCATTCAGCTGTGAGGAATGTGGACAAAGATTTAGATGCAAGTCAAGTTTAAAGCTACACAGTAGAACCCACACCGGAGAGAAACCATTCAGCTGTGAGGAATGTGGGCAAAGGTTTAGTGATAAGTCGAGCTTCAACAGACACATGAGAATGCACAAAGGAAAGAAACCATTCAGCTGTGATGAATGTGGACATAGATTTAACATAAAGGGTGACTTAGACCTACACATCAGAACCCACACAGGAGAGAAACCATTCAGCTGTGATGAATGTGGACATAGATTTAATCATAAGTCAAACTTAAGCCGACACATGAGAACCCACACAGGAGAGAAACCATTTTCCTGTGACATCTGTGGTAAATTTTTTAAGTGGGATACATCTTTAAAAGCGCACAAGCATGCGCAGTCAAGTTGTTCCAACACTGGTATCGGAAATGTCTCTGATCCTGCCAGAAATACTGGTATCGGGGAGTACTGGAGTTCAGGCACAGATGTGATGCCACATAATTTATTAAGATAGGAATCTACTGATCAGCTCTGCTTGTCCTGACACATCTCTTCTTCACTGCTCTTAAGGACAGCAGCACCGTGCTGCTGTCTGCAGAGAAGACTGATCCCCTGACACCTGTTAGACAAGGTGCTCATATGACTTTTTGATAACATTATAATATCAGTACTCTGCATTGGCCAATACCCACAGCACAAGTATTGGAATCGTATCGGTAGGGAAAATGGTATTGGAACATCTCCAGTCCACACACAATAGAAGCACAACAGTTGCAGGATTTTGCTGCAAATATATGAACAATGTTTTCTGTATGTGGTAGAAAACTGGGTTTCCATGGGTTCTTCTAAAGAATTCAAGTTGATCAATTGGATCTGGGAAGATTAAGACCCTAAAACTTACTCTTTTTTGTGAAATGACCAAGGAGTTATACGAATAATTCATAATGTTAAATATCTAGGTCACACCAATACATTATTTCTAAAGTCCAAATTATTAAAACTTATGGACATCATAGAGTTTCAGACAACACAAATAATGTACAAAGCAAAGAATTACTTACTACCATTAAATATTCAAATGATTTTTTGGGGGAAAACAGTCGGTGACAATCTTGGAGAAAAAGCTAATCTAAAACCTTATAGGGTGCGAACAACATTGAGGGGATTTTGTGTTTCAGCACGGGGGGGGTAAAGTTATGGACTGGACTTGCAAAGGAGTTGAAGTAATATCCAAATATAGGGCACTTTAAAAAGCTGTATAAAAACTATATTTACTAGGTATAGCGTTGCAGAAGGGATCTAATATTACGCACTGGGTTACTAAGTACACCTTGTTTTGGGGTTTTGCATGTGTGTCTTTTATTAGTAGTTTCATTATTTCATTTTTTTCCCCATTTCATTCATGCTCAGGTAATAATAATAATAATATGAAAACAAATATACAGATTACATCATATAATATAAAGGTGTATATTCCAATGTATGTGTATAATTGTCTGTAAACAGTAGGTATGTACAGTCTGTATATGGATGTGTATGTACATGGAGTCATGTATGTGCATATGTGGTGGTGTTTACATGTATGTGCATGTGTCAGTATGTACACGTGTTTATGTATGTGTAGAGAGATGCAGTTATAGCTTGAGTTACATCTAACTATTTAAAGGAAGCCTATTGATACTATATTAATGATTGATGGCAAAGGGGTGGGGCCTAACAAGCTTTTACTTCCACCCACTACTTTTAGAATATGTCCGTTTTATATTTCAATTTCGTTTTTTTCTTGTTTCTTTTTTTTTCTTTTAGTATGATTGGAAATAAAAAATGTCATTCATTCAAAAGTAGGGACGGCTTAATATCACTTTTTCACATCTAATATCAATACCGATACAGCAGCTTTAAAGATCGGCCGATATGATCTGATTCTTTTTGTCCCTCTAAAAGCTGTTCATACATGGCTGTAATTTGCTTGACACTGACATCTACAAACACCATGTTCACCTGCTTTTCTGGTCCCCTAAACAAAGAAGGAAAATATGTAACCAGAACTGAAGTTATGGACGAGTGGTTTGGCCCTCAGTAGTTCTACTTTTCTCCTCTGTTGGCATAAAGTAATTCCACATGGCAGACATGACCAAAAGTGATCCACGGACTGAACCATAACCCCTGGGACCTGGGTCGGGTTAGGTTAAGAAATTCTTACTTATATTGCAGGTCAGGCTGGTTATTGCATTAGTGCAGTGTGCATGCTTTGCATAAACTGTGATCTTAAAGCAGGAAAACGACAAGCAAGGCTTGTCACCACATTAAAGCGGGGAGATGGAAGAGCAGGTGGAGATTGTGTTTCAGCAACCCCTGGGAATGTAATTTAATTTTGATTGCAGGGTACTTATGTACGTTAAAATGAATCTAAAATATGTATTTTTAATTTTCTTTTAAGTTCAATTTTTTAAATCAATTTGCCGAAATTTGGACCTGATTATGCGCACACAGAGTCTTTTGCTCGTCTGCCTGAGTGACGCAGTGCAGGAAAGGATTGTTTTGTTTATTAAAGACACACAACGGAACTTTCAGCAGTTTTCTCAGTGACGCGCCTCCTATTGGCAGCAAAACTAGCATCCATCTTGTGTCATACCTGGACTGTGATTCACTCCAGCCAGTAAAAAACAGTCTTATCTTGACTCTTGTTCTCTCCCTTTCTCCCTTTCTTTTCCCCTTTTCCTCCAATGATGTTTCCTTGCGTTTTTTTACAGAATCTGACATGATGCACATTCAAAACACCCGCGGTGTTCATACCTGGTTTACATCTGTTTGTAAGTGACTCGGTGCTGCAAAAGATAGTCGGCTGAACCGTCACAGTCGCGTCCTGGATGGGAATCTTACATGCTGCTGTTTCTGAGCCCCGGAACGCTGCTGGGGAAAAATTTGCATACTGAACGTTGGTGTGTCATGAAAACGACTCAGAAAGGCAGATTATTAAACTCTAAAAGTAACGTTGTGTGTCTTTAAATGATGTGCACAGATGGATAAAAGTGCTTCTGACTGTGGGGAAGAAAGTTAAGTAAGAGCGTATTCTTCTGGCTGCAGTGTGTTGATTAAATGTACTGTATTTGGAGATTAAGGCGCTTATTTTGATTTCTTGTTTTTATCTTTTTATGATCTTGTGTGCTTATAATATAAGCACACATATATTCTGGGTGTGATATTTAAAAAGGCATTTGTTGATTTGGAAGCTGCACTGTTACTTGGCAGCAGAATCCGGTGGGTTTGTGTAACCGAGGCTGTGGTATGATGCATAAAATGCAGCGCTTTGACAGCATTGCAGCTGTTTTTTTTTGTTGTTTTTTTCAATCAAAAAAATCCTGGAGGAGAATGTCCGGCCATCTGTTGGTGACCTCAAGCTGAAGCGCACTTTGGGTTCTGCAGCAGAACCCAAAGTGGACTTTGACTAGGCCACTTTGGAGTGGCCTAGTCAAAGCCCCCACCTGAATCCCATTGAGATGCTGTGGCGTGACCTTAAAAAGGCGGTTCATGCTGGAAAAAACCCTCCAATGTGGCTGAATTACAACGATTCTGCAAAGATGAGTGGAACAAAATTCCTCCACAGCGCTGCAGAAGACTCACTGCCAGTTATCACAAACGCTTGATTGCAGTTGTTGCTGCTAAGGTGGAACAACCAGTTATTAGGTTTAGGGGGCAATCACTTTTTCATGCGGCCATTTAATTTTTAAGCCTCCCCCCTAAAAATAAAAATCTTCATTTAAAAACTACATTTTCTGTTTACTTGTGTATCTTTGTCTCACATTTAAATTTGTTTGATGATCTGAAACATTTAAGTGTGACAAACATGCAAAAAATAAATCAGGAAGGGGGCAAATACTTTTTCACACAGCTGTAGGTGAGTTTAATCTCAAAGTGACACAATGTTGTTCACAGCTAAACACATACTCTTTAGCGTGGACTACATTTATAACTCATCCATCAAAATAACACAAAATTTGGCTTCATCTAAAAAAAAAAGGACTGAACTCTCCATCAATTTTGTTTTATGTTTGGAAAAGTTTCTTAAAAACAAATTATTTTTCAAAAAAGAAAAAGATCGAGGCAGAGCTGATCAGACGGTCTCCAGGGTGATATCACAAGGGAATCACCTTAATTTTCTGTATTTTGAGTTTGAGTAGGATGTTTGACCCCTCCGAGCTTCCGTAGAGCCAGACCGTCGTCCAGCGGTAGCTCTGAGAGGACATCCATCCTACTCACGCTGATAACGTAGAAGATGAAGGTTTGTTCCACTAGAATAAAGCTGAGGTGCAGATAGAAGACCTGGAGGATCCGCGTGAGCTCCTTTCAAGGTATTTATCTGCAGCATTATTTCATGAAGACTTTAAACTACAGTCGGTGACTCCGACGTATCTTGGATACTGACGACTGTTGGTTTGTGTCCTCTGCGGAGGCCAGCTCGCTGCGGAGACACGAGGACAGGAAGAAGGAGACAAAGACTTGTTATCGAGGGAAGCCTCGTCGGGGAGGGAGGTGAGAATTTCCATACCTTGCTGTGATGTGTTTGCTTTCATCTCTAAGCGCTGATATTCCCGGGAATTGTGTGTTTGTGATGTTTGCTGCTTAGTGAGGTGAAGTTGTTGGTGTTGTGTCCAAATCAGCACCCTGCGTGAAAAGCAGCCCTCCGTCCGCCAGAATATCAATAATCCATATTTGCTGCGTTCTGTTTGAAGTAAAAGTCTCAGCTGGAACGGCCTGAGGTCGGAATAAAGACTCAGAAAGTCGGAGAATCCTCACAACCTCTGACTTGACGTTTAAAGATGGCGGCGCCCTGTGTTAGCAGTGTAGCAGCTCCTGTAATATTACATTTATTTGACCTTCTGACTAGTTTTGTTGCATTAAATCAGTCGTACACGGAGTATTGTTTGATATAGATGCAGGAGGAAGCTGCTGCTGTGGTGGAATTCACATCTTTCATGTGGTAAATGTGAACTACATCTCCGGCTGTGCTAACAATAGCTAGTAACGGTAGCGGAGGCTAATGCTGCCTTCAGGTGGTATGGGAAAGACGAGTTCTTTCTTCTTAAACGCATGTTACCAGTGCGTTGTGTGACACTGATGTCCCCGTAATGAATTGAACACTGGAGGCTATCCTCCGCTGCATTTGCTCTTTGGAGGTAAAACTGAACAATAACTGTATTATTAGAAACCAAACTCAGTTTAAATGATATTAAAGCTCTGCGGTGTTTCTCAGTTCTGGTCCTCAGCACCAACTGCCCTGTTTGTCTTCTATCCAACCTTATTTCTATTCTGTATTGTTTATTGTGTCTCTCTTTGGATCACACTTAGTTTTTAAGTAAAGATTATTCTTCTTGGGGTCCATAAAAATGTGCCTAAAAACATTACAATTAATTCATATGTTCAAACCCAATAAACAAAGTCCTGTTCCTGAACACCATATAGATATAAAATGCTTTAGAATGGCCAGATGTGGGGAAAGATCATTGCTGAATTTTATATTGTCTCATTGGTTTGGACATGACTTTTAAACCAGCTTTTGTGTGTCAGTGCTCCACAGAACCACAGCTCTGTGCACGACTGTCCTCCTCAGAGCATTGGTTCTGGGCAGTGGAGGTGTAAACTGACACTGGCCCCGGTTACACGATGTCCGAAATTAAATTATCCTCCTTCGTGTTTACATGGCAAAAATAATTCTGAGTGAAGGTTCACGTGGAAAACGTGGAATTGGGAAGAGTTCTGATTGGACAGGCGGCGGGCATGATGTGTTTATTCTACAGATGAACAGAAAGAGAAGAAGTAATCCGGGAGAGAAGGATGATATCATTATTTGCACAATGATTTCAACCACTTGTGGTGTAGGTGGTAGCAAGTTTGCCTGACAACCCAAAGGTTCTGAGTTCAATTCCTTTATCTGCTGTACAATATATTTTTTTCTCCACAATCTTGTTGAGATAGATTGATAGATGGATGGATGGATTCAGATTCTGCTTATTCTTATGGTTGCTGCCTCTTGGCCAGGACTCCTTAGTAAAAGAGGTTTTTAATCTCAATGGGACTTTTCCTGGTTAAATAAATAAATAAAAAGATTCAGATTCAGAAGACTTTATTGTTAATGTACAGATAGATAGATATGAGCTCGTGAGGGAGTGATTTCAGATTCGCAACAAGATCATGGAGAAAAAAAAAAATTTCATTTGGCTGAGAAGGGATTTTATCTTGGGATCATCAGGTTGTAAGGCAAGGTTGCTACCACCTATGCCACATGAATTCTTCCTCAACTTGTCAGTGATGATATCATCCAACCCTCCCATGTTATTTTTTCATACTTTTTGTTTTTTCCCTCTGTTGCTATTTTTACTGGCAGCGACTAACAATTAATGAGGTGTGTTACCGCCACCTACTGGTAGGGAGTGTGAACTGTTGCTGCTGTTGTTTACATTGCACAGTCTAGTATGTGGCAGCAGCGTCTTTCTTACCCCGCCCACTTGTGATCGGGGAAATGGATTGTAATTGAAAAGCTACAAAGCCAAGTTGAGTTGAGCTGAACTGTGCTAGTGGAAAAGGCCCATTAGTGAGAGAGGCTGCGGGGCTCCAGACTGCCACGTAGCGGTCGCATTTTAGGCTAAAATATCATCTACTTTTAAGTTAAAGCAACCTTTACCGATGTTGCATTCTTACACTATTTTTCTAACAGGGTAAAATGCTATGAATGAGGTAATGGAACACTAAAATACAAGACAGACCCACCATTAATCAAAATAAAATATTATTCCAATCTCTAAATATTCAATGAAAACTCCAACCAATCCTTGAAGTGGGGTGCACCTCTAGGATTGTCCAACGGACCTGCCTGTCAGACCTTTGATTCTGCATTGGGAGGTGGAGGGATTGAGGGGGTGTGTCTTAGAGTGAGGCGGGACTGTTTATATTCAAATAATCTTGCTGTGCTTTCTAAATGCAAGATTGGTAAAGGTTGCTTTAATAAGATCGTATCCCACCTCTTTCAACAAAACACGACCAACCTTATTCCTCTGTAGTACTCTGCTCCCCGTCTCTGGAATCCCCTCCCTCCCAATCTCCACTGTGGACTCCTTCCCTCGCTCCAAATCCAGAATCGAAACTCCTGTACAGACGTCTGATTTCACCTGATTCCGTGTACATCAATCCAATGTTGTTTTCTGTGTTCTGCTTAGTGTTTTGCTTAATGTTTTGTCTGCTTTGTACAGTGTCCTTTGGTGCTTTGATAAGGCGTCTGTCAAAGTAAATGTATTTACTATTATTATTATTATGCACACGATTAATAATAATAACAATATTATTATTAATAGATTCTATGATTGCTCATTGCTTCACAGACAGATGCGACAGAGTTAAGAAGTAGCTAAAGGCTGCTGTTTGTTATTTTTGGCCAGATCTTCATCTCATCCTCCCACCCCTCTGTTGCAGGAGGCGGAGGGAATGTGACGTTGTCCTGTCTGAGCTGTGACAGCCGATGTTCCCACATAGTTTACCTAAAAAGCTCGTAAAAAGTGGAGTAGTGTAAACATCTAGCATGTAAATAAATGCCGGTTCCGGTCAAACCCGATGTTGCTCGTATATTTTATGCAAAGGTTCATGGGGCATTGGAATAAGGTGGATAAGTGAGTAAAATAATACTGGAGTTGACAATGTAGTAGCGCCAACTATCCACAAGGGGGCGCCAGAATGCCGCGGAATGACATAAGGTGTTTATGAAGAGAGACCTTGTGTGTAATGGCGGCCAGAACGAATCAGTGTTGGTAAATTTAGCCGAGGTAAATGAAGATATTGCCTTTATCGGTTTACATTAACAAAGTATTATCATGAACGAATAAACATACAAACAGAGGCATTTACGCACAACATGAATAGTCCAACATGAACTTCGTATCAAGAAGCTGACTCCTGCCTGCTCTCTCTCTGCCAGCTGAGCCCCTAAGCTTAGGTGCGCATGTTCTGCAAAGGCGGTAGTGACATATTGCGTCAGTCTCTTAAAGGTGCAGCTTCTTTGAGCAGGGAAATTTGCACCCTGTTTGACACCAATACAGTGTATAAAAAAATTAAATGTAGCCAATTTATGCTGTTATAATTTAAAAACTTGAATGCTTTCACGCTATTAAACATATTTAAGGCAAAAACATGGCATTGGCCCACACCATACATTAGCCCCGTTTCCACCAGCGGGTCTGGGTCGGGTCGGGCCGGATCGGTACTCGTTTTTTTGCGTCTCCACAGATAAAAACTGGGACGGGTACCCTTATATCCGACCCGATCCAGCCTACTTTTTTGGCACCCTTCGGTAGGGGTACTGATCGAACCGATCCGGACCAAAGAGGTGGAGCTAACACAAAGCAATACATTTATTTGTTGAAAAATCCCACTTCCCGCGTGACCAAGCGTAAAAACAAAGCTGGGGTGACTTTTTTCTGTTTCTGTCATGTGTGGCGCGGTGTTTTGGTTAAACAGCGTTGCACAGCGATGATGTCACGCGATCACGTAGCAGCGCTGTCCAGCGCCTCCAGAGTAAAGGTACAGGTTTCTGTGGGGACGCAGCGTGAAATCAACACATCCGTACCAAAACCCACCCGATCCGGCCTGACCCGACCTGACCCGACCCAGACCCGCGGGTGGAAACGGGGCTATTGACTATAAGAAAAAATATGTCTGGGTTAGATCACCAGATACACGGGCTAACAATGGTGGGGAAACTGCTCTGTCCTGTATTCTGCTGCTTTGAAACCGTGTCCATCCAGAGCAGAGAGGATGGAAGGAAGTTGATGAAAAACAAAGTTGATCCATCCTGTTTTAAAAATAAAACTCTGGATCACGTTTTACTCTGAAACATCAGCGTTATGTCCTAACCTGCCCCACCAAGCTGTCAGCTGAGAGAATCTCACTTTGCACTACATGACACTATAGATGACGAGACGTTCATGGGCTGTAGTTTATTTCACCAGTAGATGCACAACAACCAAGAAAGGTGATGACAAGAGCAAGCAGGTGGTACGCAGGTCGGTCTGGCTAAATAACCGAGAGGAAAGCTGGTGGTTTCACTGCTCCACGGTGTTTCTCTGTGGAGTGGGGGGGGAGCACATGCGGGGTGGGTGGGTGCGCTCTGCAACCTTTGTGACCCCCCTTGAAGCACTTTTTTCAAACAAAGCTTTCCCTTTTTATTAAGAAAAAAACACATTTTCTAGAAATCGTTTCCGTGACATTCCGTCTTTATAATGAATTCCATTTTAGTGTTCAATTGCGTGGTTCTGTCCGTGATTGTGGATTTTATAGGCCCTAAATAATCTTTTCTTCTTTACAAGGCCTCTCTGCAGCATTACTTGAGGTATCCTCCATGCAGACATTGTAAAGGTGTGACTTTGGAGAGGGGATGAGGTGAAAATGTCTCTGCTGCTTGGTCTCAAAATCCAACTTTATCTTTCTTTTTCATTTCAGTGTTCCCTGCAGATGTGCAGCAGCTGTTGTTGATTACAGAGGAACTTCTCCGTAACTCAGTCTGGATAAGCAGGACCTAGAGTCCATCGGTATCAGAGGAAATATGGCCCAATCAGGATGGAGAACAGTTGATGATGGTCTTGTGGAGAGTGTCACCAGTTTACCAATGATGATGGCTCCTCTGAAGACTGAAGATGAAGAAAAAGAATGTAGTCCTCCTTTATATTCAGCCCTCCTTCATCAAACCCAAACTGAAGTTAAAACAGAGGTAGAGGCTCCAACCAACAACCCAGCTGAACAGATTAAAGAAGAATGTGATGAAGAGGTCTGTGGAGGACCAGAACTAACCAGTAATCCAGACAAAAACAGTTATTCAATGCAAAACAGTAAAAGTGAGACTTCAGATTCTGAGATAAACCATTTCTCATGTCTGAAAACAGAACTGGTGGACTTTAGTAAAGGCTGTAATGACAACAGGGGAAATTGGTCAGGTATGAACAGAGATGTCAAATGTAACACTGCAGAAAAAAACATCAGCTGCTCTAAAGGTGGTGAAAAGTTGCACTGCCAACAATCTCACCAGAGAGACTCTACAAGAACTTCGTTGAGCAGTTTGAATAGTGAGGAATGTGTCAATGTGAAGCAAAATATGAATTTAAAGGAAAACATCCACTCTAGGAAAACAACTGTTAATTGTGTGATCTCTAGTCATGAGAAAAATATTAAGGGGTACATGTTAATCCGCACGGGAGAAAAGCAATTCATCTGTGATGAATGTGGACTTGTATCTCGTAACAAGTCAAGCTTAAAACAACACATGAGAACTCATACTGGAGAGAAACGATTCAGCTGTGATGAATGTGGGCAAAGGTTTAGGCAAAAGACACACGTCAAACAACACATGTTAATCCACACAGGAGTGAGACCTTTCAGCTGTGACGAATGTGGACAAACATTTACTCAAAAGTCGCATGTCAAACAACACATGTTAATCCACACAGGAGAGAAACCTTTCAGTTGTGATGAATGTGGACGCACATTCAGTTGCAAGTCAAGCTTAAGGAGACACATGAGAACTCATACTGGAGAGAAGCGATTTAGCTGTGATGAATGTGGACATAGATTTAGTTGAAATGAAAGTTTGAAAATACACATGAGACACTGCACAGGAGAGAAACCATTCAGCTGTGATGATTGTGGGCAAAGATTTAGTCAAAAGGTTAATTTGAAAATACACATGAGACACCACACAGGAGAGAAACCATTCAGCTGTAATGAATGTGGAAAAAGATTTATCCGAAAGGGAAGCTTAGATGCACACATAAGATGCCACACAGGAAAGAAACCATTTGGCTGCGATGAATGTGGACAAAGTTTTAGACAAAAGACAGGCTTAAATACACATATGAGAACCCATACAGGAGAGAGACCATTCAGCTGTAATGAATGTGGACTAAAATTTAGTTATAAGGCAAGCTTAAAAGCACACATTAGAATCCACACAGGAGAGAAACCATTTAGTTGTAATGAATGTGGACAAAAATTTTGTCAAAAGTCAGGCTTAAGCGCACACGCAAGAATCCACACAGGAGAGAAACTATTTAGTTGTGATGAATGTGGACAAAGATTTAGACAAAAGTCAAGCATGAATCACCATATGATAATTCACACAGAGGCAAGACCATATCCCTGTGAGGTTTGTGGTAAATTTTTTAGGTGGCTTGATACTTTAAAAAGACACATGCATGTCCACACAAAGTAGCACCAAAGCTTCAGGATTTTGCTGCAAATCTATGAACAATAAGTTGTGTACAAAGTAGAATACTGTGTCCATAGGTTCTTAGTATTGTTAGGATTAGTATTTAAGTTGATAGATTGATAATTAAGGGACTTATCCTCCCAGAACCAAAGTTCTAATTTTAAGTTCATATTTTGAGATATTAAAAGGTAGAATCCGGAGTGCTTCCCCGGTTCTGTTTGTAAACACTATTAAAACTAGGAGCCCCTCCCCTGGGGCTAATGGCCGCATCACTCTTCAGCTCCAAGCCTCTCCTTCAAAACTCGGAAGCAGGTGAAAGCCATACCAATATTGACCCTGGTTTTCGAGTATGCACTATCTAAAGCTTTTTTTGCTGCAGCATACTTCCCTTTCTTTGCTGCATCTGCCATTTTTTGTGAAGAATTTGGGGCAGACACCAGATTCATTCAGTAAACATTTAAATAAAAAAATGTCTGCCCCAATCAATGAGTTGATCCCTACAGAGTGCTACGCCTTTAGCTCTCTCATTGGCTGGAGACAATACGCAAATCTCCCCCCAGAAACGTCCCGAATACACCAAAACAATGGGAAAAGATGAAATGCAGTCAGAGGGAGGGGGAGTTGCAAACAGTCACTGCCACATGAGTGTTTAGGCCCAAAAGTGCGGATTGACCTACTACACACTTGATCAATCGTGTCACTGTCAGTCACCGATCAGTTTTACCACGAACTTTCCTCTAACTTCCGCCGACTTAAATTGTATCTTTTTTACAGTTATGATTAATGAAGGACATCGAGGGTATTAAAGTTTTGTTTGCTGATGATACAAATGTTTTTTGGTCTGGTACTGATTTGTAAACATTTTGTTGAAGATGTCACTAAAAAAACTGAGTAAGATTAAATTATGCTTTACTGTTACCAAATTGTTATTGAACACATATCAGACAAAACTTGTGTATTTTAGTAACTGGAGAGGTGATCCACAGAGGAAAGTTACATTAGATGGCATAGACATACAATTGAGGGCATCACTAGTGTTTGAATATTTTGTTGTTGTTGAGTAATTATGTTTCAGCCCTGAAAATTAAATTTATGCACTGAATAATCTGATATGTACAGAAACCATTTCACACAGTGTGGAAGGTATAATATTGAGCACGTGTTTGTCTTGGAGGGAGATTTTTAGGGGAGGTTTGGGGGGAGGTTTTTTTGTTGTTCATTAGTTTGCATATTGTTGTTGTTTGAGTTGTTATTTGTACATTTTGATGTATTTTATACTTGGGTCACCAATTATAAGCTGTATAGCTTCTGGTGAGTCCCATTTTGCAGATCTGGCTCTTTGATGGAGACTGAGAACCTTATGCTGTATTTTATGATGATTTGCAAATAAAGGAAATGAAATGAAATGAATGTCCTGGTGAATAAGGTGAGATCCAGTAATTGATCTAGTGTCAACGCTTTGAGTGCCCCACAGGTAAAACAGATATAAATAGAATCCATTATTATTATCATTATTTACATAGAACAAGTAAATGAAATGAGAATTCTTGGAGCGATAGTGGAAACCAAGTTACTTGTCATGCTAGGGGTGTGCTGATACACTGAAAAAAATCAATGCATCATGATGTGACACGTGTTCAATCGTTATCGATGCATAAATGTCCAAAAATGAATAATTTTTTCACAATAATTAAATGACTGTGGTAGAGTTGTAAAGTGTAGCAGTAATGTAGAAGTTGCGCATGCTGCCCGGACACTTTAGGGGACAGACTGGTCTCGTCCCCTAAAGTGTCGGGGTGGAACTTACAGTAACGTAGGAACCATAGGTAAGAACATAAACATACCCTTTAACTCACGTTAGCAGCGCAGTTATTCAGACAGGAACTGGTTGCTACATGATACAAATGAAAGTGATGAGTGAAAGCTGGTAGCTGCTTTTGTAAAAGCTCAGAATAAAATACCTGAACAACCTCATAGTTTAGATCTGCTGGTACATAAATTTGTAAAAGATGTTAATGATTTTGATTAAAAAAAAGTTTTCATCATCTCTAAAGACAAGCCAAGTTTTTCTTAAAAATATGATCTTCAGTCCATTTAAGTTTTTTAAATACTATTTTACACTTTATTTTAAATGTCTTTTTTTTATTGCATGACAGTAGTAGTAGTACGAATAACCAATCACCACCAAATAATGAATTATCTCTTCTCCTTCTTCGTCCTTCTCTGTTGTTGATTTATTTTTTTTTTTTTTTTTTTTTTTTTTTTTTTTTTTTTTTTTATATTTTTCTTATCTTTCCCCTTCTTTTTTTTTTCTTTTTTTTTCTTTCACTTATGTTAATCTGTTTTTTTTTTTTTTATTCCACATATCAAATTCTTTATAACAAAAAATGATGTTACTTTTCTTCTTTTTTTTTCTTGCTATTTTCTCTTTCTTCCAAACACCTCCCCCTTTTCTCCCCAATTCACACATTTTAGATAAGATATTTTTTCACATAACAAAGGATACCTTGAATGTCATGAAAATGATAATAACTCATTTTTGACCAAAAATGCAGTTACTGCCTTTTTCTTTTAGGGTAGTATAGTAGTGACAGCAATAGTAGCAGGAGTTGTACTAAAAATGGAAACTAAATGGATTTAAAAGTACAAGGTGGCCATAGATTGCAAAAAAATGAAAAGGGAAAAATGGTGCCTCCAGATCTTATGATCATTAATACGTCATGATAGTTTGATAATCGAATTGAATCAAAATCGAATCGAATCATAAGGTGGTTAAAATGGTACACCCCTATGTAACACTGATCACGGTGATGGTATGGTGGCCATGTTGAATTTATCCATGTGTTCTTTCGTTAATGCAGAAGGGGGTGGGAGTGAAAGGATACGTTTCTTTTTTTTCAACCTGGACCTTATTTCTAGGAGTTTATATGTGCACTAACTCCCCAGTAACATTTCTGTATCACTCTGACTCCTACGTGAGATATTTAGATTTTTTCGCGATCAGCGTATGTACATATCACGGTCTAACATGATAGAATGAAAAAAGGAAAGGCAGATCTGATCTTATAGGGAGAGTCGTGTGGTGAAATGTCAGCAGCACGGGCATTAGGTTGTGAATGGGCAGAGTTAGCAGCACCATCCTCTCACTCATATTTGGAAAAAGAGGGAGGGGGGCTAAACAAAGCAAATCATCATAGCAACACACTACAGCTCACTTTGGTTCATCAGTGTGTGTTATGCCAACATGAAGAGGACAAGCACACGGTGTGATTTAGCAGAGTACCCCTACGGAAGGGTACCAAACATTTAAATTGTAGACTATACCTTTAACCCTGAAAATATTCCACATATGCAGCTCAGCCTTGTTTAATCCAGATTCAGAACAAAGGTCCGTCACACTTGGTCTCTGATTCTCCGTATAAGTGTTGGTCTCTCTCTGTTCAGCTTAAACTTATTTAACCTAAATTCAGAATCTGTTGCTACTAATGACGAACTCTGATTTTAAGGTCATTATTTGTTCTAAAAACAATGAAGTTCTGATATTTAATTGTAGAAGATTGAATTCTTATGTGTTGCAATTTACTGCATAATAGTTTTAATGTCAAGACTGTTTTAATCAAACTTCATTTTTATGTTGACTGTAACTTTTCAGTTTTTTATTTCTGTAATATTTGTTTTATTTCTAAAAACAATTGGTTTCCTCTTCAACTATGTAAATGAAAAATAAAGACTTAATTCATGCAGGTATGTTTTTTTTTATTTTCATATCGTTTTTCCAGATATCATACCTTTTTTAATACACTATCTTCACTGCAGCATGAACCTCTCGCCTGTCAGACGAGCTAACAGTCATCATGTTGGTGGTGTGTCAGTATTTCACTCTGGATTCTCCTCCAGTAAGACTGCATTTATAATAAATTATTTCAATTTGATGAATTACTGTTCTACAAAGGGTTAAACCTGAGACAGACCTTACCAAAATGATAAACATATCTCAGTCATGCAGGTGTAGTATATATGTATATATATATATATATATATATATATATATATATATATTATATTATCAGTATATTAGTTCCACATGCTGCACAAAGTGTCCTTATTTTGAGTGGCACCCAGCTCAGGGATGGGCAACTCCAGTCTTTGAGGGCCGGCATCCTCCAGGTATGCGGAGTTTCCCTGTGGTAACAGACCTTGTGACCTGTGCAGAGCTTCACATCAAGCGCTTCACCATTACCAATTGATTGGAGTCAGGTGTGTGTGCCAGGAAACTCCAAATACCTGCAGGATGTCGGCCCTCCAGGACCAGAGTTGCCCATCCCTGACCTAGCTGCAGCCGGAGCCCCTACAAACCAAACTCCCTCGTCCAGCAAACTATGCCCAATTTCACAACATGCCTCTGGGTCTGCGGCTGCAGCCAGGTGTTCTTGCTTATTTTCCAACTGCGCCCCCCCCCCCCCCCCCCCCCAACATGTCTGCGCACGCCACTGATATTTGTTTGCATAGAATGTTTCATGTTTTTAATGTTGTGTCTCCTCAAATTGTGATCTTCAAACTCTGCTGCACACTCATAACAATTTAACCTCAGAGATGTTGCATTTAAATGTGACAGTGAAATAAATATTTATCAGTCGGTTAAATCTGTGATTTATTTTACATTTTACCAATAAATTGAAGATTTATGTAGCTCATCAGTCTATGTGTCTCTGTTCTGTTTTAGAGTGAAAAACCAAACCTGGTTTTGGTCTGTAGGGGGTGTTTTTGAGTCATCCTTAACCCACAAAATCCTTTTAAAGAATAATTTTAAAAAGTACCAATTTAAACAATATAGGTGGGGGTTTCATCACAATAAAATAATTTCATGTTATTTACGGCTCAACGGCATAATTTGCACTGCCTTTTTAACTTATTTCTCAAAATAAAACAATTTGGCTTCATCTAAAAAGACAAGAAATAAGACTGAACTCTGCATCAATGTTGTATCACGTTTAGAAAAGTAAAAAAAAAAAGAAAAAAAAACCCTCCTTCTGAAAAGAAAAAAAAATCAAAGCAGAGCTGAACAGATGGTCTTCAGGATGATATGAATGAGCCATTTTCAGCTTTTGTATTTTGAGTTTGAATAGGATGTTTGTCCCCTCCGAGCTTCCGTAGAACCAGACCGTCGTCCAGCGGCAGCTCTGAGAGGACATCCATCCTACTCACGCTGAAAATGGAAAAGATGAAGAAGGTTTGTTCCACTAGAATAAAGCTGAGGTGCAGATAGAAGACCTGGAGGATCCGCGTGAGCTCCTTTCAAGGTATTTATCTGCAGCATTATTTCATGAAGACTTTAAACTACAGTCGGTGACTCCGACGTATCTTGGATACTGACGACTGTTGCTTTGTGTCCTCTGCGGAGGCCAGCTCGCTGCGGAGACACGAGGACAGGAAGAAGGAGACAAAGACTTGTTATCGAGGGAAGCCTCGTCGGGGAGGGAGGTGAGAATTTCCATACCTTGCTGTGATGTTTGCTTTCATCTCTAAGCGCTGATATTCCCGGGAATTGTGTGTTTGTCATGTTTGCTGCTTAGTGAGGGGAAGTAGAATAAAGACTCAGAAAGTCGGAGAATCCTCACAACCTCTGACTTGACGTGTAAAGATGGCGGCGCCCTGTGTTAGCAGTGTAGCAGCTCCTGTAATATTACATTTATTTGACCTTCTGACTAGTTTTGTTGCATTAAATCAGTCGTACACGGAGTATTGTTTGATATAGATGCAGGAGGAAGCTGCTGCTGTGGTGGAATTCACATCTTTCATGTGGTTAATGTGAACTACATCTCCGGCTGTGCTAACAATGGCTAATAACAATAGCCGAAGCTAAGAGTATGTATACGACTGATTCAATGCAACAAAATATTAGTAAGAAGTGTAAATAAATGTAACATTACAGGAGCTTCTTAAACTGCTAACACTGGGCGCGGCCATCTTCAGGTGGAATGGGAAAGACGAGTTCTTTCTACTTAATGGATGTTACCAGTGCGTTGTGTTACACTGATGTCATAATGAAGTAAAACACGCGAGGCTGTTCTCCACTGCATCTGCTCTTAGGAGGTAAAACCGAACAATAACTGTATTTTTAGAAACCAAACTAAGTTTAAATGATGTTAAAGGATAACTTTCTCTTTTTCCCCATTTACTCACTGGTAAAGTTTCTGCATCAGTTTGCGTCCTTTGGAAAATATTACGTTAAGTTGCCGTTCGCTGGACAGCCTGTAAAATGGCGATAACGAGGCAGCCACTATTTAAGACATTATCTGCAGCAAAGCTCCTTGATTTTCATCAATACTTTCAGTAGAATGGGCGAACAAACGAGTACCATTGTCCTGCACGTATATACTCCTAGAAATCAGGTCAAAGTTGAACAAAAAGAAACTTATCCTTTAAAGTTCTGCTGTGTTTCTCAGTTCCAACTGTCCTGCTCATCTTCCACTTTCACACACCTGAATCAGATGAATGACTCGTTAACAGGCTGCAGAGAACTTGATGAGGAAGTTCCTTCATCTGAATCAGGTGAGCTGGAGCAGCAACATGAAGACATGCAGGTCGCCTTTTTTTTTTTTTTTTTTTTTTTTTTCTTTTTTTTTTTCCTTTTTTTTTGTGGATGCTGAGGAAACACTGGAGTTCTGTGTGCTGCAGCATTATGCAGACCACAAACTAATGCCACGTCTACACTGGGCTTTGTAAGTGCTTAAATTGTGCGCAATATTCCCTATTATCCACATTTACCCGGCGTTTAATGAGCCCCGATTTTTTTTTATCTGCTTAAGAGGGACGTGTAGATGTCCAGAATGGGGAACTTCTCCCTTCCCTGAAAGAAAGTGACGACGACAAAAACCCACCGCAGACTTGTCTGGGACTCGGGTAATTGTTGATGATTACCGACTTGTCCAGGTGTACCTGCCTCTCACCTGACGATTTCTGGGACAGACTCCCATGACGAAAGCTGAACGATTTATCGTTTTCAGATCGAACTGCGATTTCAGATCACGTGATCGCCAAAGCTGCAGTTTTTCCAGCTACTGACTGACCCAGGATCTGATCTGTCCACGCTACATGCCGTCTCTGTACCAGCCAACTAAGCTCACCAATCAGAAGCAGAATGTTACTCATGGACAGGTCAGCTGTGGAATGCGGCGTCTCGCGCTGCGTAATCTGAACATTAGAAAACGGCTTCGGTAGAACCTCATCCAGTTTCTACATTTCGTTTCTGTTGTTGGAGAGAGGCTGCAGACCTCTGCTGCAGGTGTTTGTTGGTCCGCTTCATGCAGTGAGGGAATTTCATGCTCAGTCAAATGTAATCTTGAACTGTCTGCGCCGTCAGATTTCATGACTCAGCAGTTAAGTCGCCAGCAGTGATCAGCTGATCAGACAGTATAATACCGTCTGATCTGTAAAATCAGATCAAATCATTTTAATGGAAATAAAAGTGCTGCTGAATTCCAACCAGTTTTCTTTTAACTATAAAGTTTGTGCTGTGGACACGAGCGCGATGCGGAGAGTAAATTAATGATCCGTATCCAGGCAGATCTGAGTAAAAGGAGACGAATAATAAGCTGGACTCGTTACACAGAAACTCTGTCCTCGTTATCTGGGACATTAGTTAAGCCACACAGTTAAACCAGAAACAGGAGGAAAGTTGTTGCTGCTGCTTGTCAAGCGGACATGAGAGGAGGAGTACGGAACGCCGTTGTGGCCAAAAATGTGCGTCCAAACGTCGGAAATGCGACCTGATTAAAAAACAATCAGGGTAAAACCACCTGATTTATGATGTAGGAGCGTTTTCTCCACCTCAAGTTCAGGAGACAGAATGACATAAAAATGAAGTTAGGTGTAAAACCTGATATTTGTTCA
This sequence comes from Atherinomorus stipes, assembly GCA_023101725.1. Taxonomy (NCBI): domain Eukaryota; kingdom Metazoa; phylum Chordata; class Actinopteri; order Atheriniformes; family Atherinidae; genus Atherinomorus; species Atherinomorus stipes. The sequence goes on along the minus strand of JALJCO010001985.1, from coordinate 198,673 downwards.
GATTTATTTTACAACTTAATTACATTTCAGTGCACATATGAATCCATGATAAACTCCCTGGTTTGTATGTTTCACTTAACGTAACCTCCATACAAGAACTGTAGAAAGAAAATATGTTGATTTTTTTTTTATTTTTTTTTTATTTGGATGTTTTTCAGTGCATTGTGATCAGAAACAGTTTAAATATTTAAAATAGCACAGTTATGTCTTTTTTACACTGGAAATTCAAGTGTGTAAAGCAACATGCAGATTACCTGGTTTTAAAAAGCAGTAAGTGGATGATTAACTGTGGTAGAGGGAGGAGGACTGCAGGGAATCTGAAAATCCCGGAGTTCCAGTGAATGTACATGCATTTTTTAAATAAATGCATTTAAAAGTGAGCTGAATCTCACCTTTAACTGTCATCATTGATTAAGAGTAATAGCTTTTAATGTTTTGATGATACAGTGGAGTTTTCTGTCATGTTCATAAATGTGATTGTACATTGTAAATATTGTACTGAAGTTTGATTTGAGGAAAATCGTGAATCAGATTGAAATGGCAATATTTCCCAGAAAAATCGCAATTAGATTTTTCCCTGAAATCGTTCGGCCCTACCCATGACCCTGAAATGCTTTATAAAGAAATGTAACTTGCGCACAGTGGTGGTAGTAATTTAAAGGTGTCATAACCTGGTGTTCTACATACACAGCCCTTAAATGATCTTCAGATGAATTTTGTAATTATAGTTGGATGGGAGGAAAATTTAATGACCTCATTTTAACCTCTTTTTATCCCCAACTTTTGTTTGTCGTGAGAATACGCACGAGAATTAGACCTGTCTGGAAGTGCGTTCATGAGGCAAACATCAAAGTCAAAACAAAGTTTTATCAGGACAGACCAAGTGAAGGAAACAATGTCCGAACAGAGAAAAACGTGATAAAAACGTAACGGAGATGGGGGAATTCACGGAGTAAAAGGGCTGGACTCTGATGAATATAAGGAGCGGACGTCTGACGTGAAGTTAACCAAACGGCAACAACTGTGTTAGCTTCTGTAGCTACGTTAGCAGCTTGTCCGTTCGTCTACCACCGTTTACTGGTCTCTGACACAAAAGATAATAAGTTACACAGCAGCAACACTTACCGACTGCACATCCTCACTGATAAATATAAACCACTGGTCCCTGATCGAATAGTCCACCGTTACAGCACTGGAAACTGCTGAATTTCTGCCGAAGCAGCTCAGCACGGTTGATTTTTTTCGTCGTCCTCTCTGAAAAAGCTGGTCATTAAACGCTACTCTGCCGCAGGTAATCAGCTGATTTCAGGTGGTGCTAAAGAGGCTAGCTTAGCAGCTAGCAGCCTCTGTGGATCACATCATCCCCGGAGGAAAAAACACGAGACACAGCCTCTGTTTACCTGCAGCTCTCAGTTTAAAGGGAAGGCGGCGGCTTGGCCGTTTGTTTCATCAGTCCAGTTTCTCCGTGAGCTCTTTTTCAAAGATGAGCAGTAGATGTTCGGTCTCTCTGTGTGCTTCATAGCTCTGCGGATGCAACTGGAAACAGGTGTTCTGCAGCGCAACATCTTTGTCGAGTCCAACACTTCCATTGATGAGTTTCGCAAACAGTTCAGAGGCCTCCAAACCAGGTCCATAAAGCTGCTCTGTGTGCGTAATGCGTCCAGCTGGTGAGACGCGTCTGACGCAGCATCTTCATTATTCTGTAAAAGTCACTCTAAAAACGGTTGTTCAGGTCGACCAGCTGTCTGTCAGGAAGGAACAAAGAACTGTTTCATCGTTATTAGCAGTAGTTAACGCTCCGTAATCATGCTTGCTAGGCGAGTCTGACCTACAGTCAGGTCAGGAGGTTGCTGGCTGCTGGCACACTCATGGTCATAGAAACAGAGTTGCAACATGCGTTGACTTCAGTGTAAAAGCGGTCACATGACTCACTGAGAATGCTACGCGAACGCCTCACTGTCACATCTGACTGCAGCACACACAGCAGTAATCAGGTTACTGACGGTAAACAGTAAATAAACATCAGTGCTGCAGACGTGTTCGTCATGAATGTTCTCAGTTACAGAGCAGATTATGTTCTGCAGTTTTAGTGTTTTCTGTTTTATACAGTGTCTTTGCATGCTTTAATAAGGTGCTTCCAAATAAAATGTATTATGATGATCTCAATGATTGATGATGATGTGAACAAATTGCATGATGGGAAAAAAATGCTGAAAGAATCTAGTTGTAGTCTTGTAAAAAGTGGTCCTGCAAGATTCTCAGTCTTTGTAAAATCTCAATCTGTGACTAGGCTGAGTCTTTAGATGTGAACTGGTGGTCTCCCAAGAGTCTTTTCCAAATCTTTTAAAAGTCCTCTGATGTAAGGCTGGCATTCATTGACAGATTTTAATTTAGATTTCATGTTTATTTGTTGTTTCTAATGGCTCGGGTCACTTTAAGCGACAAAAACACCTCTTAATGCAACTTTCTACAAACAACAAAACTAATGTGGCCATTCATTACACACATATTTCTGTTTTTATGTTTATGACAAATTTGTCAATTTGTTGGTAAAGCAAAGCCATTTATACGATTCTTTTCTTTCTTTATCTGATATTTCAACAGCTGTAGGACATTTAAAGTGAGAATATGATTTCAAATCATGTTCTGTTGTTAAATTAAGTGATGGAAGGAGAGAAAAATGTTTTCCTGGCACTTGTTAAAAATTCCCACGCTAATCCGAGTAATCGAGTCGAGGCCCCATCCGATTCATTGCTGATCCAAATAATTGTTTGTTGCAGCCCTAATTGTGAACATTAATGAGGTTTCTGAAACTGTTAATTTTTTAATGTTGTCAGTCAAAAACAAAACATTTTGGGGAAAAAAATCCTTAAAGGTGTGACTTTGATGGCCTCAAAATTCTTTTTTTTTTTTTCTTTTTCATTTCAGTGTTCCCTGCAATTAGAGGGATCAGAGGAACTATGGCCCAATCAGAATGGAGAACAGATGATGATGGTCTGGTGGAGAGAGTCACCAGTTTACCAATGATGATGGCTCCTGTGAAAACTGAAGATGAAGAAAAAGAATGTAGTCCTTCTTTATATTCAGCCCTCCTTCATCAAACCCAAACTGAAGTTAAAACAGAGGTAGAGGCTCCAACCAACAACCCAGCTGAACAGATTAAAGAAGAATGTGATGAAGAGGTCTGTGGAGGACCAGAACTAACCAGTAATCCAGACCCAAACAGTTATTTACCGCAAAACATTAAGAGTGAGACTGTAGATTCTTCTGAGAGAAACCATTTTTTATGTCCGAAAACTGAATTAGAAGACTTTGATAAAGGCTGTAATGACAGCGGGGCACATTGGTCAGGTGTGAACAGTGATGTGAAATGTAACACTGCAGAACAACAATCTTTCCAGACAGACTCTACGAGAACGTCTATGAGCTGTTTGAATAGTGAGGAATGTGTCGATGTGAAGCAAGATACAAATTCAAAGGAAAACAGCCACACTGTTTTCATAGTCAGTTGTGATGTTATGAGTAAAATTAGTCATAGTGGAAATCTTAGGACACAGATGGGAATTGGCACAGGAGAGAGACCATTCAGCTGTGAATGTCAACAAAGATGGAGTCAGAAGGCAAACTTAGAGGAACACATGAGATGTTGCTCAGAAAAGAAACCATTCAGCTGTAATGAATGTGAACAGAGTTTTAAGACAAAGCCATGGTTAAACCGACACATGAAAACCCATACAGGAGAGAAACCATTCAGCTGTTCTGAATGTGAACAGAGATTTAATACAATGCCAGGCTTAAACCACCACATGGCAACCCATACAGGAGAGAGACCATTCAGCTGTGATGAATGTGGACAAAGATTTGTTAGAAAGTCGATCTTAATCCAACACATGAGTATCCACACAGGAGAGAGACCATTCAGCTGTGAGGAATGCGGACATAGATTTAGTCGAAAGGGGGCCCTAAACCAACACATGAGAATCCACACAGGAGAGAAACCATTCAGCTGTGATGAATGTGGAAAAAGATATATTAAAAATGGACATTTAGAACAACACATGGCAACCCACAAAGGAGAGAAACCCTTTAGTTGTACTAAATGTGAAAAAAGATTTCATAGACAGTCATGCCTAAACCGACACATAAAAACCCATGCAAGAGAGAACTCATTGATCTGTAATGAATGTGGAGAAAGATTTAGCAGAAAGTCAAGCTTAAACAAACACATGAAGACCCATGCAGGAGAGGTAACGTTCAGTTGTAATGAATGTGGACATAGATTTAGACGAAACTCCAACTTAACACGACACATGAAAACCCATACAGGAGAGAAACCAGTTGTGATGAATGCAGACAAAGAATTTGTCAAAAGTCAAATCATCAAATGAAAGTCCAAACAGGAGCAAAACCATTTCCCTGCTAGGTTTTAGGTACATTTTTCAGGGGGCATGATACTTAAGATTCTTGAAGGGATCAAAAAGTTCTAATTGCAACTTCATTTTATGAGATATTAAATGTTGTATGTATTCAAGCTCCAGTGTTTCAGGCCGCCACAGCTATATTATCACCAGGCCTTTAGAATCCTGACAGCTGAATAATTTCACATTGACTACGTGAAATTGTCTTTGTCAATAGAATAAGTTTTACTTCCTGTATTTGGAAGCTGATCTCATCTGCCTGTATCTTTATGAAGGAGTTTGATGACTTACTTCAAAGGTGTGACATTCCAATTCTGGAATTCTGGAACTACGTCCAGAATTTACCCACATGCGCGGTCACGAAACTACGGAATCCTCAGCCTTCAGAGCCTACTCTGCCAATAATACAAGCGTAGAAGAAGAGATTTGCTGGGGGGTTGATATTGATTTAAAAGAAAGAAAAAAGAGAACGCGCGATCTCGTCTGCTGCGCCTTACGTAGCTTCATGAACGTGCATCTGTGTGCTCACAGGAGATGAGATGTACTTCTATTTAGGCTCTAAAAAACATATTAAATCGCGTAGTTTAGAGTAAATTCTGGACGCTACCCACTCAGGACACTTGGATTACATTGGACGATCAGTATGGAGGAATATTGACAAGTTTCTGTGGACTTTTATGGACGTTTTTGGCTCGGAACCCGGCGGACTCCATTATATGAAAGTTGGGTGGAAGCGAGAAGCCTTCCTGATCGCCGGCTGCATTTGAGATATTAAAAAGTGCTCCAGTTTTTCTCACCATGAGGGGAAGTGGAAAATAGTTACATCATTCTGTGGGTGAACTACTCCTTTAAATTTCACCTAAAAACCTAAATTCAGAATCTGTTGCTACTAATGACGAACTCTGATTTTTAAGGTCATTATTTGTTCTAAAAACAATGAAGTTCTGATATTTGATTGTAGAAGATTGAATTCTTCTGACAGAAAACTCTTTTGAGAGTTTCTTTTAATAAGACTAGACTTTATTAAGCTTGTCAGTCAGTGCACATGTTCTCCAGCATTGGTTACTATGGTAACTCGGCAAGAACTCAGTTATGGTAAGGCAAGTTTATTTGTATAGCACATTTAATTTACAGGACCGTTCAAAGTGCTTTACATAAATTATAAGAATTACAGCGGAGTGTACTGTATGACAGCATCATAGATAATGAACCTGTAGTTTTGTTTTTCTCCATCTGCGCTCGGCTTTCCAACACACTCTCTTTCCAGTTTTCACCAGTGTGGAATTTCTCCATAGAGACTTTTTTCTCCCAGAGATAAGCTTCACCTTAATAGGAGCAATAGAATCCATGACACTCAGCATGTTAGCATGAAAGCTAGTGAGCAGCTCATTGGCTGAAGCCCCTGACAGTGCAGGTGTTAGAGAGAAGACCTGGTTAAAAATCTCACTGGTATTTTCAGTTATACACCGTTTTATCACCTCCTCTGAGATATTTGTGTGCACTGAGATAGTACTCTCAAAGAAAACACAGCAGTGATCCGACAGCCCCACATCACACGCCGTGACCTCAGAAATGTCGGGATGAGGGAGCAGAGCTCCACGTTAGATGAGCCAGACTTATTCAAATAAGTCAGACCTCCTCTTTATCCTTTTATATATGATCATATGTGTTGTATTTACTGTGTAATAGTTTTGTCTAAACTATTTTAGTCAAACTTCATTTTTGTTGACTTTAACGTTTGTTTTTTTTATTACTTTAATTTTTCTCTTTCCTAAAACATTTAGTTTCCTTTCCAACAATGTAAATGAAAAATAAAAAATAAAATTCTTCATGCAGGTGTGTTTTTTTTTTCCCCAGATTTCATACCTTTTAGTACAATATCTTCACTGCAGCACGAACCTCTGGCCTGTCAGACGAGCTAACAGTCATCATGTTGGTGGTGTGTCAGTATTTCACTCTGGATTCTCCTCCAGCAAGACTGCATTTAAATAAATTACTTCAATTTGCTGAATTACTGTTCTACAAAGAGTTAAACCTGAGGCAGACCTAACCACGATAATTTCACAGTCATGCAGGTGTAATATTATGTTTATAACATAGTGGTTTTGGTACTCTGTATCAGCTGATACCCACAGAACAAGTATCAATCATAACAATTTAACCTCAGAGATGTTGCATTTAAATGTGACGGTGAAATAAAAATTTATCAGTCGGTTAAATCTGAGATTTATTTTACATTTTACCAATAAATGGAAGATTTATGTAGCTCATCAGTCTGTGTGGCTCTGTTCTGTTTTAAAGTGAAAAACCAAACCTGGTTTTGGTCTGTAGGGGGTGTTTTGAGTCATCTTTGACCCACAAAATCCTGATTTTTAAAGAAACAACTCCACTACTTCCTAAACTAAAGCCAGCTCCTTTTACCTTCTGTCTTTCATTATGAGACAAGTTGATTAATCCAGGTGTGCCTGACCATTGTCCTCATGGTTTCTGAGGTCAGACACACCTGGATTAATCAAATCATCCAATAATGAAAGACAGGAGACAAAGGAGCTGGTTTAAGTTAGGAAGTAGTGGAGTTGTGCATAAAGCCCAGAAAACAAAAAAGAAATATATTTCTGAACACAATATATGTGGAGGTTTCATCGCAAACTAATATTATTTACAGCTCAATACCACATTTTGCACTGCCTTTTCAACTTATCAAAATAAAACAACTTGGCTTCATCTAACAAAAAGAAAAAGGACTGAACTCTGCATCAGTAGCTGCGTTTACATGGACCCAAAAATACCAATTTGCTTTCGGTTTAAAAGCTCTTTTGGAATGAAAATGAACCAAACAATCTCTTTCCCGAATGAAAAGTGCTAATTTTCATTCTTTCACGGGGGTAGAATATTCCTTTCCCCAAACCGAACGGGGTATCATGTAAACGCTGAATCGGAAAGTTGTCCAGCGCATGCCTGGACAAGACGGGCAACGAGTGACGTTTCCTCACTTTGACAGATGGCTGTGAACAGTGTAATTCCCTGGACAGCAACAGAAAGTTTGTTTTTTACTCGAACGCTGTCTCCAGGCCTTTTTCTCTTGGTTGCCTGCAGTAGGAGCGCATGAGTATCAGCTGCTGCTGGATTAAAGTCCTGCAGAAACCACAACAACCGGGACTATCAGTTTTTATACCACCGTCTTTATTAAAAAAATGGATGTAGCATCATTCTGTGCATGTCAGACATGAATATTCTAAATAAAACCAGATCGGAATGAATTAGTTCCTACGGAAGAGGATTAGGGCCACTAGAGAAAAAAAAAGAAAAATTCTGAGAAAAAAGTCAGAATTCAGACTTAAATCTCAGAATTCTGAGAAAAAAGTCAGAATTCTGACTTTAATCTCAGAATTCTGACTTTTTCTCAGAATTCTGACTTTAATCTCAGAATTCTGAGAAAAAGTCAGAATTCTGACTTTAATCTCAGAATTCTGACTTTTTTCTCAGAATTCTGACTTTAATCTCAGAATTCTGAGAAAAAAGTCAGAATTCTGACTTTTTCGGAAATTGAAAAAAAAATCCAATTTTTTTTTTTTTTTTTGTTCTGGAAAAAAGTCAGAATTCTGAGATTAAAGTCAGAATTCTGACTTTAATCTCAGAATTCTGAGAAAAAAGTCAGAATTCTGACTTTAATCTCAGAATTCTGAGAGAAAAGTCAGAATTCTGACTTTTTCGGAAATTGAAAAAAAATCCAAATTTTTTTTTTTTACTGTTCTGGAAAAAGTCAGAATTCTGAGATTAAAGTAAGAATTCTGACTTTTTCCAGAATTCTCAGATTAAAGTCAGAATTCTGACTTTAATCTCAGAATTCTGACTTTTTTCTCAAATTCTGACTTTAATCTCAGAATTCTGAGAAAAAAGTGAGAATTCTGACTTTTTTCGAAATTGAAAAAAAAAATCCAATTTTTTTTTTTTTTTACTGTTCTGGAAAAAGTCAGAATTCTGAGATTAAAGTCAGAATTCTGACTTTAATCTCAGAATTCTGAGAAAAAAGTCAGAATTCTGACTTTAATCTCAGAATTCTGAGAAAAAAGTCAGAATTCTGACTTTTTCGAAATTGAAAAAAAAATCCGAATTTTTTTTTTTTACTGTTCTGGAAAAAGTCAGAATTCTGAGAAAAAGTCAGAATTCTGAGATTAAAGTCAGACTTCTGAGATTAAAGTCAGAATTCTGACTTTTTTCTCAGAATTTTTTTTTTTCTAGTGGCCCTAATCCTCTTCCGTAAGTTCCCATGTAAACGGCTGCCCTGAAATCCTCAGTGATTTCATTCCGAAAGGGAAAAAAGTCTCCATGGAAACGTACCTATTGTTTTATGTTTAGAGACATCTCCTAAAAACTAATTTCCAAAAAACAAAAAGATCAAGGCAATGCTGAGCAGACGGTCTCAAGGATGACTTTACGAATGAACCATTTTATATCTTCTGTATTTTAAGTTTGAATAGGATGTTTGTCCCCTCCGAGCTTCCGTAGAGCCAGACCGTCGTCCAGCGGCAGCTCTGAGAGGACATCCATCCTACTCACGCTGAAAATGTAGAAGATGAAGGTTTGTTCCACTAGAATAAAGCTGAGGTGCAGATAGAAGACCTGGAGGATCCGCGTGAGCTCCTTTCAAGGTATTTATCTGCAGCATTATTTAATGAAGACTTTAAACTACAGTCGGTGACTCCGACGTATCTTGGATACTGACGACTGTTGGTTTGTGTCCTCTGCGGAGGCCAGCTCGCTGCGGAGACACGAGGACAGGAAGAAGGAGACAAAGACTTGTTATCGAGGGAAGCCTCGTCGGGGAGGGAGGTGAGAATTTCCATACCTTGCTGTGATGTGTTTGCTTTCATCTCTAAGCGCTGATGGCGGCGCCCTGTGTTAGCAGTGTAGCAGCTCCTGTAATATTACATTTATTTGACCTTCTGACTAGTTTTGTTGCATTAAATCAGTCGTACACGGAGTATTGTTTGATATAGATGCAGGAGGAAGCTGCTGCTGTGGTGGAATTCACATCTTTCATGTGGTAAATGTGAACTACATCTCCGGCTGTGCTAACAATGGCTAATAACAGTAGCCGAGGCTGATGCTGCCTTCCATTTTCCTCGGAACTGGGAAGTGCGAACTAGGGTGTGTTTCTCACACCCGTTCAAGTTGCGAAATAACTCACTGCCTTGTGCTCAAGTGATGTTAGAAACCAAACTAGGTGTTAAATGATGATATCTAATATTCCTGCCGTTGTTAGCACAGCTTGGGCTGTCGTCCACATTTTCCTCATGAAAACGTGTTTTACTTTCCGAAGCTCCCCCTACATATGTATAAATCCAAAACTATGTACGACTGATTCAATGCAACAAAATATTAGAAGTGTAAATAATTGTAACATTACAGGTTCTTCTTAAACTGCTAACACTGGGCGCGGCCATCTTCAGGAGGTATGGGAAAGACGAGTTCTTTCTACTTAAATGGATGTTACCAGTGAGTTGTGTTACACTGATGTTGAATGATGTGAAACACTGGAGGCTATTCTCCACTTCGGAGGTAAAACTGAACAATGACTGCACATTTAGAAGCCAAACTAAGTTTAAATGATGATATTAACCTGTTGTCGCTTTAGCGTACCGCCCACAGGACGCCATGTATTTCTCATAAATAAATATGTATTTTGCTCAGTGTACATCATAAGTACCTGAACATTTTATACACCATTGGAAAGCTGAGATTCTTGAGATTTCAGTGATCTAAAGCAGGGATGGGCAACTCCAGTCCTTGAGGGCCGGCATCCTGCAGCTATGAGGAGCTTCCAGGCTGCAACACATCTGACTCCAATCAATGAGTGAGTGTGCAGAACTTGATGTGAAGCTCTGCACGGTTCACAAAGTGTGTTACCACAGGGAACCTCCTAATACCTGTAGGATGCTGGTCCTCGAGGACCGGAGTTGCCCATCCCTGGTCTAAACCATTCCAGGCTGTAATCATAACTGTACAGCTGTGTGAATTTTTTTTTGCCCCCTTCCTAATTTCTTACTTTTTTGCATGTTAGTCACACTTAAATGTTTCAGATCATCAAACAAATTTAAATGTGAGACAAAGACAACACAAGTAAACAGAAAATGCAGTTTTTAAATAAAGATTTTTATTTTCAAGGGGGGGTCCAAACTTAAATGGCCCTGCGTGAAAAAGTGATTGCCCCCTAAACCTAATAACTGGTTGTTCCACCTTAGCAGAGACAACTGCAATCAAGCGTTTTGGTCTGCTAAACTTCTTCAAGCAGGTCGTATTTAAGTGATATCTTGATTGAGAACAGGTGTGGCAGTAATCCAACCTCGGTGTGGCTAAAGAAATTGAACTCACTTTCTAAAGATGTGATAAACCACAGTTAATTTATGTTTTATCAGGGGGGCAATCACTTTTTCACACAGGGCCATTTAAGTTTTGATATTTTTTCCCCCCTTATGCATAAAAATCTTCATTCAAAAACTGCATTTTGTGTTAACTTGTGTGATTTTGACTCATAATAAAATTTGTTTGATGATCTGAAACATTTAAGTGTGACAAACATGCAAAAAAGTAAGAAATTAGGAAGGGGGGGGAAAAACTTTTTCACACAGCTGTATGTGTTTCAGCACCTGGTGAAATACTCTTAAATTTTATTCCCACACGCCTGTTTGGAATATTTTTGAATTACAATTTTAAAAAGTATAAAATTGCAACAAAGGTAAGTATAGCTTTGTAAATGCGCCCGAAGACATCAGTATCATCTGTGATATCGTCATCGAGGTATTTTGGAAAATATATCGTGATATCATTTTTTGGCAATATCGCCCACCCCTACACTTCACCATCATTGCAGAGCACACATGTAAGTGGTTGAAACCAGAAAAACTGTGGTGAATGGGGTCTGGAATGCTGAATGGTTTAAATTTTTCAGCTCGTCCTGAAGGGGGCCAGAAGATGTCCAGCAAAATCTATATGAAGTCACAACATTCTGAATAACTCAAAGTATAGAAGTTAGACATGAAGAAGATATAGCTCACATCTGCAGGGACGCTGAACATTTTGATACCAGAACGGACGCAGCGGCCAAAACTGTGTGGGAGGAGTGGCGTGCCAAATGTCGTGGCAGGAGGAACTCAACTAATAAATCCAAAAATGTATACGTCCTCGACGTCTTCTACAGAAAGCACAGACAGGCACGTAATCCTCCACTTTCCCCATGAGTCCATTCTGTACCCGGCCGGGTGCGTATCTGCTGGTCAAGAAGGCCGTCCCAAGCATTTTATCCATTGCGTTGAGAGACCAGCCGACCAGATCCATGATTCAGAATTGGAGTTAAGGAGAAAACACAGACAGAAGCTCTGAGATTCGACAGGACAAAGATTGCAGGTCAAGCAGGGAGGGACGGAGCAGACAGAAGCACGTCTGCACTCGCTGAGAGCTGGAAGTAAGTACAGAGGCTAGCTTAGCAACTAGCAGCCTCTGTGGGTCACGTCATCCCCAGAGGAAAAACAAAATCGCGTACTGTGGAGAGCGAGCTCTTATGGCCGATTCTGGTGTGGAGAGAGAGCCTGCACTCAAAGACGAAGTCACTTTCAGTCTCTGGAGTTTCTGGCACGTTTTAACTGAGGTCCTGTTCCAATACACATGTTTTAACATGAAAAAAGTGGGATTTCCGGGTGATGACTCCTTTAAAGATTCAGATTCAAGCTTTAATTTTCTGACAGTCATTTAGTTGCAGTTTGCTGCAGTAGCAAAGCGCAACGTTTTGTCAGTGCTGATTTTCTGATACAGCCGATTACGCTGATACACATGGCAGAATGCGGCGTCTTGTTGCTATGGTGACTTGATGAGTTTTAAAGCCGGTCCCTCTGATCTGTTTTATAAAGCAGCTAGCGACAAGCCTGCTGACTGTGTCTGGTGTTATTGAGACCTTACTTTAGAGACATATATGAAAAAACAAACCATTTACTTGCCTTTCAGCTGCTCTCACAGATGTAGATGTTTACCTCTGCTCCATGAACAAGACTGAAAATGAAGCTCAAAGCTGCTTCTGATCGTCAGATATTGATGCTTCTTAGACAGCACTGCTTAGTGTCAGAGAGTGTTACATTTAAAACTTCTCTTATGCCGGGCTTACACCAAATGATTTTCACCGTCGCCAATCTAAGACTGGAAGTCTTTAGTAAATCTCAGGAGTTTTACTGGAGGCCCAGCGTGCCCCGGGGCCTCTATCATCTAGTTTGAGATGGTAATCTACGCTGATTTATAGAAATCTTTCCCTAGTCTTGGGCTAGTCAAACATGTTTGATATTCTCGCAAAACGTAGTGACGCAACACAATCATCAAACCAATGCGTCCAGCTGGTGAAACGTGTATGACGCAGGCAGCAGGGAGGCAGTAACTTCATTATTCTGAGTCACTCTGAAAACGGTTTTTCAGGTCAACCAGCTGTCTGTCAGGAGCAGAGAACTCTGTTCCATCGCTGTTAGCAGTAGTTAGCGCTCCACAATTCTTGCTGGGTGAGTCTGACCCAGTCAGGTCAGGAGGTTTCCAGGGTGTACCAGCTGCAGGCACACTCGTGGTCATAGAAACCCAGAGTTGGGTTGACTTCAATGTAAAGGCGGTGACATGACTCGTGGCGCATGCTACGCAAACCCCGTGCCGTCATATCTGACTGCAGAACACAGCAGCAATCAGATTGACAGTAAATAAACATCGGTTCTGCAGACATGCTGAACACTGAATGTTCTTGGTTAGAGAGAGCAGATTATGTTGTGATTATGTGGGAATATTTCTGCTGCATGGTCTCAAAATCCAACTTTATCTTTCTTTTTCATTTCAGTGTTCCCTGCTGTTGGCGATTACAGAGGAACTTCACTGTAAACACAGCCTGGACAACCAAGACTTGGAGTCCCATCTCATAAAAGAGGGATCAGAGGAACTATGGCCCAATCAGAATGAAGAACATACACTGCCTGGCCAAAAAAAAGTCGCCACCTGGATTTAACTAAGCAAATAGGTACGAGCCTCCTATTGGATAATTACTGCATGGGTGATTTATGTTTCAGCTGGCAACAAGTTATTTAACCCCAACTGGTGCAATGACTTGCTTCTCATTTCCTAAAACAACCATGTCAGAAGACACATCCCATGGTCGTGGAAAAGATGTTAGTCTGTTTGAGAAGGGTCAAATCATTGGCATGCATCAAGCAGAGAAAACATCTAAAGAGATTTCAGAAACTACTAAAATTGGGTTAAGAACTGTCCAACGTATCATTAAAAACTGGAAGGATAGTGGGGACCCATCATCTCCAAGGAAGAAATGTGGCCGGAAAAAAATCCTGAATGATCGTGATCGGCGATCACTTAAACGTGTGGTGAGATCAAATCGAAGAAAAACAACAGTAGAACTCAGGGCTATGTTTAACACTGAAAGTAAGAGCATTTCCACACGCACAATGCGAAGGGAACTCAAGGGATTGGGACTGAACAGCTGTGTAGCCGTAAGAAAACCACTAATCAGTGAGGCTAACCGGAAAAAAAGGCTTCAGTTTGCTAGGGAGCATAAAGATTGGACTGTGGAGCAATGGAAGAAGGTCATGTGGTCTGATGAGTCCAGATTTACCCTGTTCCAGAGTGATGGGCAAATCAGAGTAAGAAGAGAGTTAGGTGAAGTGATGCACCCATCATGCCGAGTGCCTACTGTGCAAGCCTGTGGGGGCGGTGTCATGATCTGGGGTTGCTGCAGTTGGTCAGGTCCAGGTTCAGCAACAATATGTGATCAAAGAATGAGGCCAACTGACTACCTGAATATACTAAATGAGCAGGTTATTCCATCAATGGACTTTTTCTTCCCTGATGGCACAGGCATATTCCAAGATGACAATGCCAGAATTCATCAGGCTCAAATTGTGAAAGACTGGTTTAGGGAGCATGACACATCATTTTCACACATGGATTGGCCCCCACAGAGTCCAGACCTCAACCCCATTGAGAATCTTTGGGATGTGCTAGAGAGGGCTTTGGGCAGCGGTCAGACTCTACCATCATCAATGCAAGATCTTGGTGAAAAATTAATGCAACACTGGATGGAAATAAATCTTTTGACATTGCAGAAGCTTATCGAAACAATGCCACAGCGGGTGGATGCCGTAATCAAAGCTAAAGGAGGTCCAACAAAGTATTAGAGTGAATGACCTTTTTTGTGGGGGGGGGGGGGGTGGCGACGGTTTAAGGCAGTGTATGATGATGGTCTGGTGAAGAGAGTCAACAGTTTACCAATGATGATGGCTCCTGTGAAGACTGAAGATGAAGAAAAAGAATGTAGTCCTTCTTTATATTCAACCCACCTTCATCATTCTTCATAAAACAGAGGTAGAGGCTCCAACCAACCCCAGCTGACAATAAAGCGGTCTGTGATGAAGACCAGAACTGACCAGTAATCGTGACACAAATAGTTACTTACAGCAAAACATTAAGAGTGAGACGGTAGATTCCTCTGAGAAAAACCATTTTTCATGTCTGAAAACTGAATTAGCAGACTTTGATAAAGGCTGTAATGACAACGGGGCACATTGGTCAGGTGTGAACACTGCAGAACAACTATCTTTCCAGACAGACCCTACAAGAACGTGGTGTAAAATCAGACCTAAACCACTCAGCGTTGAGGACCAACACATGAGAATCCACATAGAAGACAGACCGTTCAGCTGTGATGAATGTGGAAATGGATAGATGCCTCTGCATGGAGATACTTTGTTGAACTTGGAAGACTGTTTTGAATTTTTTTCATCTAAGGAACCGTCCCCATATCTCTCTGAACCAGAATACACTGACTGTTACATGCAGGCACTCTGCCTTTCCTCTTTCTGCTGTCAGTAGCCTGATGAGGGCTGATTAGGGAGTAGCTGCAGCCTTGATTGCTATTGGCTCCTTGATTCCCTGGATGAGCTACACCAAGGTGCCCTGCTTTAAAGGCAGGTCAGTGACCTCATTCTGGAGGCTGCTCTCCTCCAAACACCTCTGTCTTCAACTCTGCTTGTGTCTTGGTGACTGGATTTGGATGCTGCAACATCAGGTATGTGGTGGGAGGTATGTGGACTGGATATTTGGGGTACCCTATACATTGTTGCCCGTAGTTTGAGTCATAACTAAACTCACTCGTTTTAGAGGTTTTGTGCCACCCTCTGTATGTGTTTTGGTGCACCACATTCTAGACAAGTTAGTGAGGCCTTTTGTTTGTTTTGACCTTTAGATTTAAGTGGTTAGTTAGGAGTTGTTTTGTTTTATATGTGTTTCCTTTGTTTGGCACAACCATCTGTCCTTCCCTCCCCCACAGGTAAAAGCAGCTGATATCCTTCATCCAAACCAGTGTAAACAGTTTAAACCATTTAAAATCATTTTTGCTGTCTCCTAAATTAACTTCTTCCACGCTCGATTCTCAAAATTTTGGGTAAATTGCAGCAAAATGAAAAACAGTATGCGTAGTATGTGAAAGTTGAGTATGTTTAAGTACCCTGATGACGTACTCAAACACGTCAAGATTTTGAGTTGGTGACTGTGGACACTCACCTCATTTCCTCGTCCCAAATTCAGTTCAGTAGGTGGAGGTAATGCTCCCTGAAATGGGTAACAAACTGTCATCAAACTCAAGAGGAGTGCACTGTGGCTGTAAGCCCGTCAAAAACTTCCATAGAAAAAGAAGTCGACATCGCGCTTTCATTTCCGGTGAGTACTGTGCACGGGAGTATGCGATTTGGGACAGCACTGCAAACTCGAAAACCACGTACTGAGCCATTGAGTTCAAAGTATGGTTAGTGTACTCAATTTGGGATTTTGAGTATGGAAGTAGGAGATTCGGGATGCAGGATTTTGTCGTCATTTCTTGGTTGTTGGTAGTAACACAACCACCCGGAAAAAAATACAAATCCACAGCTGAGAAGAAGATAGTTCCTAAAAATATAATCCATGATTTGTCATGCAAGGCTAGTTTTACTTGTTTAACACAACATTTACACAGAAAGGTTTGTGTTGTAACGGATTTGCCTCGGGTGTTCTGTGGAGTAGATAACATTGTTTTTCATGACAGGCTAGCACAGATTTCCATTGACTTATGTTAGCATTAGCTTCAGCAACCTCCTGCAACTAGAATAATGGGATGAAATGTTGAAACTGTCTCCAGTGATAAGTAGTACCCTGACTAACTCAAAAATGAGGCCCTGTGTATAAAATCCCAGGCTTCTCCTTTGAAGTTGAGACTTGGGTCTTTCTCTGATAATTTGGGTATAACTGTTGGGGTCCCCCAGGGGTCTGTGTTGGGACTCAAATTGTATCTTCTTTATATTAATGATTTATGTAAGATATTGAAGGTATTAAAATGATCATGGTGGTGGTGATGTTGAATTTATCCATGTGTTCTTTGTTAATGTGGAAGGGGGTGGGAGTTGATAAGTTTTGTACTTCTTCATATTCCTTTTGTAACATGAAATATGATTGTATGTGTAGGTTGGTTATGTTCAGGTGTGGTGGACTGCCCACCCCCACCTACCTTCTTAGTTTATTGCTGTTTTGCTTTGCGTTTCCTTTCTTCTTTTGTTGTATCTAACATGTTAAAATAAATTAAAAAAGAAGCCATATCATGATCTTGATGAGAAGAGTCATGTGTGGTGACATGTTAGCAGTCAGATCGGGGTACCAGGTTTGTGAATGGGCAAAGTTGGCTCACTTTGATTGGTTCAAAGTTACGAGGATAAGCACATGGTGTGATTCGGTAGAGAGAGAGAGAAACTTGGTGTGCACAAGCACAGCTGGATTCAGATGGTTCTACCATTGCAGCACGACTGCAATGAACGAGCACTGAAGCGTAAAACTGAAGCTTTTGCAGGACAGTGAAGCTCCTTCAGTAGAGTTTGATTTTCCTATAAACATAAAAACACTAACATGGAACTTGTTTATGATGGTGTGGTTATCGCTCATCAGTCACAAACTTCTTATACTTCTCAGTCACCAGCAGCTTTACCGCCAGGTTCAAAGTCATTTTGCTACCGCAACCCATGTTAACAACATGCATCATTTAACAGTGATTCTGCCCTTTACATCCTTTTTACTTCCATGGCTGACGTTGCATAGAAAGTGGCCTGAACTACTGCTGCACGCAGTCGCTGCTCATGTGAACGTACTGACATTGTTTATGTACTGACATCAGTTTTTTATGACTGTAATTTTTCCTTGTATATTTCCTAAAGATGTATTTTCCTTTTCAACTATGCAAATGACAAATAAAAACTAAGTTCTTCATGCAGGTGTTATTCTTTATTTTCTTATCTTTTTTCCAGATATCATACCTTTTAGTACACTATCTTCACTGCAGCACGAACCTCTGGCCTGTCAGACGAGCCAACAGTAATCATGTTGGTGGTGTGTCAGTATTTCACTCTGATTCTCCTCCAGCAGGACTGCATTTTCAATAATTGGCTTCAACTTCCTAAATTACTGTTCTACAAAGGGTTAAACCTGAGACAGACCTGACCACGATAATATCAGTCATGCAGGTGTAATATGTTTATATCATAGTGGTATTGCTACTCTGTATCAGCTGATGCACACAGAACAAGTATCAGAATCATTACAAATAAATCTCATAGATGTTACATTTAAATGTGATGGTGAAATAAACATTTGTCAGTCGGTTAAATCTGTGATTTATTTAACATTTTACCAATGAATGGAGGATTTATGTAGCTCATCAGTCTATGTGGCTCTGTTCTGTTTTAGAGTGAAAAACCAAACCTGGTTTTGGTCTGTAGGGGGGGTTTTGAGTCATCCTTGACCCATAAAATCCAGATTTTTAAAGAAACAACTCCACTACTTCCTGAACTAAAGCCAGCTCCTTTTGCCTTCTGTGGCCCCGTCCCAACACCCCCGCTTCCATCCTCGCACCCCTAGAATGCGCGCTGCCGTTGAGGTAGTGTGTCCCATTTCTCCAGGGCTGCTCGAGGGCGGAAGTCCATCACGCCTCCTTTTGTGCCCTCAATCCACACTTAAGTGAAGTCTGCGTCCATGCAGACTTTACTGAAGCATATTGCCCATAATTCATTGCTGCGTGTCACGTTTTGAACCATAAAGGCGGAACATGTCCATGTTTGGTGATGAGCTCCTGCCTGTGGTGAAAAAAATGTCATTTCAGATGTAAACATTGAAATATTTAATCTTTTATGCTGTAGTTATCAGTTTACTGATTACTGAACTTGCTAAATTTAATTTTTATTTAAACTTTATAGGTACATCCCAGTGAGACGCAGCGTCTTTAACAGACTTGTTTACCTGACATACATGTTTTTATGGGCATGGACATTCTATGCAACAGTAACGGAGCGACAATTTAATCATTATTATACCTTTTTTTTTTTTATGTGACAGTTATTTAACCTTGTACTGGTGAAATTATACAGCCACCTACATAAATTGGTTCAGTAAATCTTTTATTTATTAGTTAAACTTGTGGATTTAAAAACATATTTTACAAGAATAGATGAAATTAATTTTATTCTGTTTCGGTCTGAAAATGACGTCTGTCAGAGATGAACAGAGATGAAGCTGAATTGGCGGCAAAAACATAAAATGACGATGTGCAAACGGAGGAACCATCATTGTCCCAATTCTGCCATTTTCCTGCACTTAACAACCTGCACATTCCAACCCTTTATGTGCACTTCTGACAGTGCGCACTTCATACAAGAAAGTTGGGACAGGGCCTGTCTTTGAGACAAGCAGATTAATTCAGGTGTATCTGGCCATTGTCCTCATGGTTACTGAGGTCACACACCTGGATTAATCAAATCATCCAATAATGAAAGACAGGAGACAAAGGAGCTGGTTTAAGTTTAGGAAGTAGTGGAGTTGTGCATAAAGCCCATAAAACAAAAAAGAAATATAATTCTGAACATAATATATGTGGAGGTTTCATCACAAAGTAATATTATTTACAGCTCAATACCACGTTTTGCACTGCCTTTTCAACTTATCAAAATAAAACAATTTGGCTTCATCTAAAAAAAAAAAGGACCGAACTCTGCATCAGTGTTTTATGTTTACAAAATTTCTTAAACTAATTTCCAAAGAAAAAAAGATCAAAGCAGAGCTGAGTAGACTGTCCCAACGATGACATCACGAGTGAACCATCTTAATCTTCTGTATTTTGAGTTTGAGAATGATGTTTGTCCCCTTCGAGCTTCCGTAGAGCCAGACCGTCGTCCAGCGGCAGCTCTGAGGGACATCCATCCTACTCACGCTGAAAACGTAGAAGAAGAAGGTTTGTTCCACTAGAATAAAGCTGAGGTGCAGATAGAAGACCTGGAGGATCCGCGTGAGCTCCTTTCAAGGTATTTATCTGCAGCATTATTTCATGAAGACTTTAAACTACAGTCGGTGACTCCGACGTATCTTGGATACTGACGACTGTTGGTTTGTGTCCTCTGCGGAGGCCAGCTCGCTGCGGAGACACGAGGACAGGAAGAAGGAGACAAAGACTTGTTATCGAGGGAAGCCTCGTCGGGGAGGGAGGTGAGAATTTCCATACCTTGCTGTGATGTGTTTGCTTTCATCTCTAAGCGCTGATATTCCCGGGAATTGTGTGTTTGTCATGTTTGCTGCTTAGTGAGGTGAAGTTGTTGGTGTTGTGTCCAAATCAGCACCCTGCGTGAAAAGCAGCCCTCCATCCGCCAGAATATCAATAATCCATATTTGCTGCGTTTTGTTTGAAGTAAAAGTTTCAGCTGGAACGGCCTGAGGTCGGATTAAAGACTCAAAGTCGGAGAATCCTCACAACCTCTGACTTGACGTGTAAAGATGGCGGCGCCCTGTGTTAGCAGTGTAGCAGCTCCTGTAATATTACATTTATTTGACATTCTGACTAGTTTTGTTGCATTAAATCAGTCGTACACGGAGTATTGTTTGATATAGATGCAGGAGGAAGCTGCTGCTGCGGTGGAATTCACATCTTTCATGTGGTAAATGTGAACTACATCTCCGGCTGTGCTAATCATGGCTAATAGCAATAGCCGAGGCTAATGCTGCCTTCAGGAGGTATGGGAAAGACGAGTTCTTTCTACTTAAATGGATGTTACCAGTGAGTTGTGTTACACTGATGTTGTAATGATGTGAAACACTGGAGGCTATCCTCCACTTAGGAGGTAAAAGTGAACAATGACTGCACATTTAGAAGCCAAACTAAGTTTAAATGATGATATTAACCTGTTGTCGCTTTAGCGTACCGCCCACAGGACGCCATGTATTTCTCATAAATAAATATGTATTTTGCTCAGTGTACATTATAACCCAACTGCCAGAGGGGAGGTTAACAAAAAGTATATTTAATTGGAACAAATGGCATAACAACTCGTGGGCGAGAGAGATATCTTCAATCATTTCAAGTTTAGATTTAAATATACACTTTATGAATAATTTGCAGTGTAATTTAAAGGAGTTAAACAGAAACTTTTACTGTTACATCAACAGCAATGGAAGGTGGAAGTGGTGAAAAAAGAAAGTTAAGAAATTATGTTCAGATTAAATATGAGTATTCCACAGAACCTTATATTTTATTTAATTTAAAGAAATGTCAGAGATCTCTTTGTGCCCAATTAAGAGCAGGTGTTTCTACCCCTGGCAGTTGAGGTGGGGAGGTATAAAGGTATCCCTGAAGAACAGCGATTGTGTGTGCTTTGTGATCTGGATGTTGTGGAAGATGAGTTTCATTTTGTGTTTCACTGTCCACTTTATCATGATTTGAGAACTGTCCTATTTAAAAATTCAAGAAAAGAACCCTGATTTGTTTTGGATGTCTGAATGTTCAATGTTAAGTGGTTGTTTGAGGAGGAGGTATTTACTTTAGGCAAGTTTCTGGAGCTGGCATGGCAGAAGCGTAAGAGAAGTCTGTATACTTAAAACACGGCCAGTAAAGTTTTGGTTATGCGTATTGTATTGTTCTTTTTGACCATCTTGTACCTTGATACGTGATGCATGGTTTACGAGTGTCTTGTAAGCCCATGAGGGCTGGGCACCATGGTGTGCAGGACACTTAAATAAAAATCTTACTTCTTACTTACTATAAGTACCTAAACATGTTATACACCATTGGAGAGCTGAGATTCTTGAGATTTCAGTGATCTAAACCAGGGATGGGCAACTCCAGTCCTTGAGGGCCGGCATCCTGCAGATATGAGGAGCTTCCAGGCTGCAACACATCTGACTCCAATCAATGAGTGAGTGTGCAGAACTTGATGTGAAGCTCTGCACGGTTCACAAAGTGTGTTACCACAGGGAACCTCCTAATACCTGTAGGATGCTGGTCCTCGAGGACCGGAGTTGCCCGTCCCTGGTCTAAACCATTCCAGGCTGTAATCATAACTGTACCGCTGTGTGAAATTTTTTTTTTTTTTCCCCAATCCTAATTTCTTACTTTTTTGCATGTTTGTCACACTTAAATATTTCAGATCATCAAACAAATTTAAATGTGAGACAAAGACAACACAAGTAAACAGAAAATGCCGTTTTTGAATAAAGATTTTTATTTTCAAGGGGGGGGGGGGTCCAAACTTAAATGGCCCTGCGTGAAAAAAGTGATCTTCCCCTAAACCTAATAACTGGTTGTTCCACCTTAGTAGCAACAACTGCATCAAGCGTTTGTGATAACTGGCAGTGAGTCTTCTACAGCGCTGTGGAGGAATTTTGTTCCACTCATCTTTGCAGAATTGTTGTAATTCAGCCACATTGGAGGCTTTTCCAGCATGAACCGCCTTTTTAAGGTCATGCCACAGCATCTCAATGGGATTCAGGTGGGGGCTTTGACTAGGCCACTCCAAAGTCTTCATGTTGTTGTTCTTAAGCCATTCAGAGGTGGACTTGCTGGTGTGTTCTGGATCATTGTTCTGCTGCAGAACCCAAGTGCGCTTCAGCTTGAGGTCACCAACAGATGGCCGGACGTTCTCCTTCAGGATTTTTTGGTAGAAGCAGAATTCATGGTTCCATTTACCACAGCAAGTCTTCCAGGTCCTGAAGCAGCAAAACAGCCCCAGACCATCACACTGCCACCACCATATTTTACTGTTGGTATGATGTTCCTTTTCTGAAATGCCGTGTTCCTTTCACGCCAGACGTTATGGGACCTCCACCTTCCAGAAAGTTCCACTTTTGTCTCGTCAGTCCACAGAGTATTTTCCCAAAAGTCTTGGGGATCATCAAGATGCTTTCTGGCTAAACTGAGACGAGCCTTTATGTTCTTTTTGCTCAGCAGTGGTTTTGGTCTTGGAACTCTGCCATGCAGCCATTTTTGCCCCCCAGTCTCTTTCTGATGGGGGAGTCATGAACACTGACCTTCATTGAGGCAAGTGAGGCCTGCAGTTCTTGGATGTTGTTCTGGGGTCTTTTGTGACCTCTTGGATGAGTCGTCGCTGTGCTCTTGGGGTAATTTTGGTCGGCCGGCCCCTCCTGGGAAGGTTCACCACTGTTCCATGTTTTCACCATTTGTGGATAATGGTTCTCACTGTGGTTCTCTGGAGTCCCAAAGCTTTAGAAATGGCTTTGGAACCTTTTCCAGACTGATAGATCTCAATGACTTTGTTTCTTATTTTTTACTGATTTTTTTTTTTTTTTTTTTTTTTGGATCGCAGCATGTTGTCTAACTTTTGAGGATCTTTTTGGTCTACAATGATTCGTCAGGCAGGTCCTATTTAAGTGATTTCTTGATTGAGAACAGGTGTGGCAGTAATCCAACCTCGGTGTGGCTAGAGAAATTGAACTCAGCTTTCTAAAGATGTGATAAACCACAGATAATTTATGTTTTAATAGGGGGAGGGGGCAATCACTTTTTCACGCAGGGCCATTTAAGTTTTGATATTTTTCCCTCTTTACGCATAAAAATCTTCATTCAAAAACTGCATTTTGTGTTTACTTGTGCTATCTTTGACTCATATTAAAATTTGTTTGATCTGAAACATTTAAGTGTGACAAACATGCAAAAAAGTAAGAAATTAGGAAGGGGGGAGGGGGGGGGGTTTCACACAGCTGTATGCGTTTCAGTACTTGGTGAAATACTCTTAAATTTTATTCCCACACGCCTGTTTGGAATATTTTTGAATCACAATTTAAAAAAAAGTATAAAATTGCAACAAAGGTAAGTATAGCTTTGCATCCTGAAAAAATGCGAAAATCACTTTTTGATGTTTAAAAAACTGTTTTGTTTATTTCACTGCTGCATTTTAACAGCAGTGGAACTTTTGTATTACTGTTATTTTGTTTTTATTTGTTCTAAGTTTTAGTTGCAGTTTTAAGTTTTTATAGCATCTAACATTGTTTTAAGTACTCTTGTGACTGCTGAGCTGGCCAATGGTTGCACAGCTGAGGGTAATGAGTACAATCATGAAGCAAAGTAAAAGTTTAAGAATTCTACATGGTACACAGGCTGGACTTGAACCCACAACCTCTGGATGTCAATCACTTCATGATTCATATCTGTCTGTTTAACCACAACACCATCATTCAGAGCACACATGTAAGTGGATGAAACCAGAAAAACTGTGGTGAATGGGGTCTGGAATGCTGAATGGTTTAAATTTTTCAGCTCGTCCTGAAGGGGGCCAGAAGATGTCCAGCAAAATCTTTATGATGTCACAACATTCTGAATAACTCAAAGTATAGAAGTTAGACACGAAGAAGATATAGCTCACATCTGCAGAGACACTAACACATTTTGATACAAGAATGGACGCAGCAGCACAAACAGTGCGGGAGGAGAAACTCAACTTATTCGCAGTAATAAATCCAAAAATGTATACGTCCTCGACGTCTTCCACAGAAAGCACAGACAGGCACATAATCCTCCACTTTCCCGATGAGTCCATGGGGTAAGTGGCGCAACACAATCATCAAACCAATGCGTCCAGCTGGTGAAACGTGTATGACGCAGGCAGCAGGGAGGCTGTATCTTCATTATTCTGAGTCACTCTGAAAACGTTATTTCAGGTCAACCAGCTGTCTTGTCAGGAGCAGAGAACTCTGTTCCATCGCTGTTAGCAGTAGTTAGCCCTCTGCAATTCTTGCTGGGCGAGGCTGACCCAGTCAGGTCAGGAGGTTTCCAGGGTGTACCAGCTGCAGGCACACTCGTGTTCATAGAAAAACAGAGTTGCGACAGGGTTGACTTCAATGTAAAGGCGGTGACATGACTCATGGAGCATGCTACACAAACCCCGCGCTGTCATATCTGACTGCAGAACACACAGCAGTAATCAGATTACTGACAGTAAACAGTAGAATAAATATTTATTCTGCAGACATGCTGAACATTGAATGTTCATGGTTAGAGAGAGCAGATTATGTTGTGATTATGTGGGAATATCTCTGCTGCATTGTCTCAAAATCCAACTTTATCTTTCTTTTTCATTTCAGTGTTCCCTGCTGTTGGCGACAACAGAGGAACTTCACTGTAAACACAGCCTGCACAACCAAGACTTGGAGTCCCATCTCATAAAAGAGGGATCAGAGGAACTATGGCCCAATCAGAATGGAGAACATTTGATGATGGTCTGGTGAAGAGTGTTACCAGTTTACCAATGATGATGGCTCCTCTGAAGACTGAAGATGAAGAAAAAGAATGTAGTCCTTCTTTATATTCAGCCCTCCTTCATCAAACCCAAACTGAAGTTAAAACAGAGGTAGAGGCTCCAACCAACAACCCAGCTGAACAGATTAAAGAAGAACGTGATGAAGAGGTCTGTGGAGGACCAGAACTAACCAGTCATCATGACACAAATAGTTACTTACAGCAAAACATTAAGAGTGAGACGGTAGATTCCTCTGAGAGAAACCATTTTTCATGTCTGAAAACTGAGTTAGCAGACTTTGATAAAGGCTGTAATGACAACAGGGCACATTAGTCAGGTGTGAACAGGAGGTGAAATGTAACACTGCAGAACAACAATCTTTCCAGACAGACCCTACAAGAACGTGGCGTAAAATCAGACCTAAACCACTCAGCGTTGAGGACCAACACATGAGAATCAACATAGAAGACAGACCGTTCAGCTGTGATGAATGTGGAAATAGATATATTAGAAAGGAACATCTAGCACGACACATGGCAATCCACACAGGAGAGAAACCATTCAGCTGTACTGAATGTGAACAGAGATTTTATAGACAGTCATGCTTAAACCGACACATGAAAACCCATACAAGAGTGAAAACATTCAGCTGTTATGAATGTGGACAAATATTTAATAGAAAAACAAGCTTAACCAATCACATGAAAACCCATGCAGGAGAGAAAACGTACAGTTGTGATGAATGCGGATATAGATTTAGACGAAACTGGAACTTAAACCAACACATGAAGACCCATACAGGAGAGAAACCAGTTGTGATGAATGCGGACAAAGAATTAGTCAAAAGCCAAACTAACATTGAAAATGCAAACGGGAGCAAAACCATTTTATTGCCAGGTTTTTCTTACATTATTCAGTTGGCATGATACTTGAAAAAGACTCATGCGAGTCCACACAAAACAGAGGCGCCACAGTTGCAGGATTTTGCCGCAAATATATGAACAATGTGTAAAAGCCAAAAATACTGGGTTTACATGATGTCTTATCAAGATGATACTTTTAAGTTCACAGAACCAATTTATCAAAAAGTTCTATTTGTATCTTCATTTTATGAGATATTAAATGTTGGTATTCAAGCTCCAGTGGTTCAGGCCACCACAGCTATATTATCATCACCAGGCCTTTAGAATCCTGACAGCTGAATAATTTTTCATTGACAACGTGAAATTGTCTCTGTCAATTGAATAAGTTTTACTTCCTGTATTTGGCAGCAGAGTGATCTCATCTGACTGTATCTTTATGAAGGAGTTTGATTTCACAAGCATGCAGTCAGAAATATGTCCATGTGTGAAAGACCTGGAGATAATCTTCTTGACTTTTTTCTTTTTTTAAGACAAATAGTTTTCGCTGTTCTCACCTTGACAGTTTCGTCTGTCACTTCAGCTTTTATCAGAAGTTGTCGGACTTCCTGGTGTCACATGCCTCATATAGACGGCTGACCGGGAATTCTAGATGTCACGTGTCATGAGAACAGCTGACCGGGCACGGCAACATACAATGAAGTGCTCGTGCCCGGTCTCGTCTGTCCTCCGCATGGAGGCATGGAGATACTTTGTTGAATTTGGAAGACTATTTTAAATTTTTTTTCATCTAAGGAACCGTCCCCATATCTCTCTGAACCAGAATACACTGACTGTTACATGCAGGCACTCTGCCCTTCTCTTGAAGGCTAGCACAGAATTCCATTGACTTATGCTAGCATTAGCTTCAGCAACCTCCTGCAACTAGAATAACGGGATGAAATATGTTGAAACTGTCTCCAGTGATAAGTAGTACCCTGACTAACTCAAAAATGAGGCCCTATGTATAAAATCCCAGGCTTCTCCTTTGAAGTTGAGACTTGGGTCTTTCTCTGATAATTTGGGTATAACTGTTGGGGTCCCCCAGGGGTCTGTGTTGGGACTCAAATTGTATCTTCTTTATATTAATGATTTATGTAAGACATTGGAGGTATTAAAACGATCATGGTGGTGGTGATGTTGAATTTATCCATGTGTTCTTTGTTAATGTGGAAGGGGGTGGCAGTTGATAAGTTTTGTACTTCTTCATATTCCTTTTGTAACATGAAATATGATTGTATGTGTAGGTTGGTTATGTTCAGGTGTGGTGGACTGCCCACCCACCTGCCTTCTTTGTTTATTGCTGTTTTGCTTTGCGTTTCCTTTCTTCTTTTGTTGTATCTAACATGTTAAAATAAATCAACAAAAGAAGCCATATCATGATCTTGATGAGAAGAGTCGTGTGTGGTGAAATGTTAGCAGAGTCAGATCGGGGTACCAGGTTTGTGAATGGGCAAAGTTAGCTCACTTTGATTGGTTCAAAGTTACGAGGATAAGCACATGGTGTGATTCGGTAGAGAGAGAGAGAACTTGGTGTGCACAAGCACAGCTGGATTCAGATGGTTCTACCATTGCAGCACGACTGCAATGAACGAGCACTGAAGCGTAAAACTGAAGCTTTTGCAGGACAGTGAAGCTCCTTCAGTAGAGTTTGATTTTCCTATAAACATAAAAACACTAACATGGAACTTGTTTATGATGGTGTGGTTATCGCTCATCAGTCACAAACTTCTTATACTTCTCAGTCACCAGCAGCTTTACCGCCAGGTTCAAAGTCATTTTGCTACCGCAACTCACGTTAACAACATGCATCATTTAACAGTGATTCTGCCCTTTACATCCTTTTTACTTCCATGGCTGACGTTGCATAGAAAGTGGCCTGAACTACTGCTGCACGCAGTTATGCTGCTGCTCATGTGAACGTACTGACATTGTTTATGTACTGACATCAGTTTTTTATAACTGTAATTTTGCCTTGTATATTTCCTAAAGATGTATTTTCCTTTTCAACTATGCAAATGACAAATAAAAACAAAGTTCTTCATGCAGGTGTTTTTTATTTTTTTTTTTTTTTTTTTTATCTTTTTTCCAGATTTCATACCTTTTAGTACACTATCTTCACTGCAGCACGAACCTCTGGCCTGTCAGACGAGCTAAAGTAATCATGTTGGTGGTGTGTCAGTATTTCACTCTGGATTCTCCTCCAGCAAAACTGCATTTATAATAAATGGCTTCAATTTGCTAAATTACTGTTCTACAAAGGGTTAAACCTGAGACAGACCTAACCACGATAATATCACAGTCATGCAGGTGTAATATGTTTATAACATAGTGGTATTGCTACTCTGTATCAGCTGATGCCCACAGAACAAGTATCAGAATCATTATACTACAACCCTTAAAAGAATAGTTCATTTTCAGAATGATCTAACTTTATTTTCCACTTACCCTCATGGTGAGCAAGACTCTGGACGACTTTTTTAATATGTCAAATGCAGCCGGAGATCAGGACGACCTCTTGTTTCCCCCAAATAGAGTTCGCCAGGGTCTGAGCCAAAGAGGTCCATAAAAGTCCACAAAAAATTGTCAATATTCCTCCATTCTGCTCGTCCCATGTAATCCAAGTGTCCTGAGTGGGTAGCGTCCAGAATTTACTCGAAACGACGTCATTTACTAAAATTTTTAGAGCCTAAAAAGGAATATTGTTTACTTCAATGATGAGCGCACATGCGCGGTCACGAAACTACGGAAGCCTCGGCGTCCAGAGCCTACTCTGCCGATAATGCAAGCGTAAAAGAAGAAATTTGGTGTTTACATTGTGGTAAGAGCGCAAGAGCTCTAGACAAACCGGGAGAAACACAGGAGGGGTTGGACATTAATCGAAAAGAAAGAAAAAGAGAACGCGCGATTGTCTGCCATGGCTTCCGTAGTTTCATGAACGTGCATCAGCGTGCTTGCTAGGCATGCGATGTAGTGTTGTTTAAACTCTAAAAATATACTAAATGGCGTAGTTTCTAGGAAATTCTGGACGCTACCCACTCAGAACACTTGGATTACATGGGACGAGCAGTATGGAGGAATATTGACAATTTTTTGGGGACTTTTATGGACCCCAAAAAATGGGCTCGGACCCTGGCGAACTCCATTGGGGGGGGACGAGAAGTCGTCCTGATCTCCGGCTGCAATCTGACATATTAAAAAAAAGTGCTCCAGAGTCTTGCTCACCATCAGGGTAAGTGGAAAATAAAGTTAAATCATTCTGAGGGTGAACTATTCCTTTAATGTGCACTTCTGCCAAGTGTGCACTTAATACAAGGGTGTAGGGTTTAGGTGTTGGGGCAGGACCTGTCTTTGAGACAAGCTGATTAATCCAGGTGTGTCTGACCATTGTCCTCATGGTTGCTGAGGTCAGACACACCTGGATTAATCAAATGATCCAATAATGAAAGACAGGAGACAAAGGAGCTGGTTTAAGTTAGGAGGTAGTGGGGTTGTGCATAAAGCCCAGAAAACAAAAAAGAAAAACAATTCTGAACACAATATATGAGGAGGTTTCATCACAAAGTAATATTATTTACAGCTCAATACCACATTTTGCACTGCCTTTTCAATTTATCAAAATAAAACCATTTGGCTTCATTAAAAAAAAAGGACCGAACTCTGCATCAGTGTTTTATGTTTACAAAAAATTCTTAAACAAATTTCCAAAGAAAAAGATCAAAGCAGAGCTGAGTAGACGGTCCCAACGATGACATCACGAGTGAACCATCTTAATCTTCTGTATTTTGAGTTTGAGTATGATGTTTGTCCCCTTCGAGCTTCCGTAGAGCCAGACCGTCGTCCAGCGGCAGCTCTGAGAGGACATCCATCCTACTCACGCTGAAAATGGAAAAGATGAAGAAGGTTTGTTCCACTAGAATAAAGCTGAGGCGCAGATAGAAGACCTGGAGGATCCGCGTGAGCTCCTTTCAAGGTATTTATCTGCAGCATTATTTCATGAAGACTTTAAACTACAGTCGGTGACTCCGACGTATCTTGGATACTGACGACTGTTGGTTTGTGTCCTCTGCGGAGGCCAGCTCGCTGCGGAGACACGAGGACAGGAAGAAGGAGACAAAGACTTGTTATCGAGGGAAGCCTCGTCGGGGAGGGAGGTGAGAATTTCCATACCTTGCTGTGATGTGTTTGCTTTCATCTCTAAGCGCTGATATTCCCGGGAATTGTGTGTTTGTCATGTTTGCTGCTTAGTGAGGTGAAGTTGTTGGTGTTGTGTCCAAATCAGCACCCTGCGTGAAAAGCAGCCAGAATATCAATAATCCATATTTGCTGCGTTCTTTAAGTAAAAGTTTCAGCTGGAACGGCCTGAGGTCGGATTAAAGACTCAGAAATGGTGAATATGAGCTATAATACTGGCTGTGCTAACAATGGCTAATAATAGCCGAGGCTAATGCTACCTTCAGGTGGTGTGGGAAAGATGATTTCATTCTACTTGTTCAGTGGAAATTACCAGTGCGTTGTGTTCAAGCGGTGATGTCATAATGAAGTGAAACACTGGAGGCTATCCTCCACTGCATCTGCTCTTTGGAGGAATAAACGAACAATAACTGTATTTTTAGAAACCAAACTAAGTTTAAATGATGATGTCATTAAAGTATCTCTCAGTTCTGGTCCTCAGCACCAACTGTCCTGCTTGTCTTCTAAGCAACCCTGTTTCTTTTTCTCTCCATTGTCTGTTATCACTATTAGTCTTTACCTAAGTAAAGACTATTCTTGCTGGGGTCCATAAAAATATGTTTTCTAAACACTACAGTTCATACACATGTCCAACCCAAAAAACAAAGTCCTGTTTCTGAACACCACATAGATGTGATAAAATGCTTCAGAGGGACCAGATGTGGGGAAAGATCAATACTGAATTTAATATTGTCTCATTACTTTGGACTTAATTTCTCAGCATCTGTTTAAACTAGTTTTTGTTTGCCAGTGCTGTGAAAGACTGAGGAAGCTTGTTCCACAGCTTCTGTGCACGACTGTCCTCTTCAGAGCATTGGTTCTGGGCTGTGGAGGTGTAAACTGACACTGTGAGGCCTGTCGAGTATTTAAACCACGCCGGACACAGCATTTTTTTTTTACCATTTTGCTGCTCGAGTAACTCAAATTGTCCTGGTTTGACATGAAAGATATATCATTCAAAGTGGAAAATTGGGTACTTTTTTTTTTCTTATTACCTTTATCATACATTTTAGTCAGGACTGCTTTGATATTTCACATTTCATTGTAAAATTGGACACATTTCCCTGAAAATGGACCCATATGTTTTATCCTGAAACGGTGCCTTTCCCTGCGAGGGATTCAAACCTACATCTTGGCAGATATACTGATTACACAGCTCCTGTGCCACCAGGCACACAGACAAACACAGGCAGAGTAGCTTTCTGGACTTTCTACAATGATGTAAATTATGAAAAAATAACTACAAGATGTTATTTTTAATATAGCAGGCTGAGATTTGAGAGAGTTTTCATTGCAGAGAGCAGCGATCCTATAATCTGGGATGAATGTGAGGAAAAAGTTGGTGGGAGAAAAAGCATAAATTGTTTTAACACATCAGTGAAATGCAGAATGACTGCCGAAACATGTACAAATGTACTTTTCTTTATGTTAAAAAAACTGATTTTGTTTTATGTTACGCTGCTGCATTTCAACAGCAGTGGAACTTTTGTATTACTGTTATTTGATCATTTTTTGGGGTGATATTGAGGCTTTTTTTTTTATTTGGGGTTAGGGTTAGATTTTTTTTATTTGTTCTAAGGTTTAGTTGCAGTTTAAGTTTTTATAGCATCTAACATTGTTTTAAGGTTTGGGTTTAGTTTGTTGTTGGTTTTGAGAGTTTTTTCTGAGTTTGAACTTGTGACTTACTGACTGCTAGGATGCACCGTTCGCATTGCTCGCGTTAGACTTATGCCACCAAATCACCTTTGCAGCATGAGGAAAAACAGTTGAAATGTGGTCATGGGCTGTTCTATGCTTGGTATTGTGTTCCTGTTTCTCTTTTTATTCTGCCAAACTTGAACACGCTACTCCTCCCGCACCTTTTGTGCCACTTCAACCATTTAGATATGCAAACGTTCAGCTCATTCTGGTGATTGAGGCTATATCTCATGTCATTTGTAGCTTTCATACTTTTTGAATTATTTAGACTTTTTAAATGCAACCATTTGATTGGATGAGTACTCTTGTGACTGCTGAGCTGGCCAATGGTGGCACAGCTGAGGTTAATGAGTACAATCATGAAGCAAAGTAAAAGTTTAAGAATTCTACATGGTACACAGGCTGGACTTGAACCCGCAACCTCTGGATGCCAATAACTTCATGATTCCTGACTGTCTGTTTAACTACAACACCATCATTGCAGAGCACACATGTAAGTGGATGAAACCAGAAAAACTGTGGTGAATGGGGTCTGGAATGCTGAATGATTGAAATTTTTCAGCTCGTCCTGAAAGGGGCCAGAAGATGTCCAGCAAAATCTATATGAAGTCACAACATTCTGAATAACTCAAAGTATAGAGGTTAGAGACATGAAGAAGATATAGCTCACATCTGCAGGGACGCTGAACATTTTGATACCAGAACCGCCGCAGCGGCCAAAACTGTGCGGGAGGAGTGACGTGCCAAATGTCGCGGCAGGAGGAACTCAACTTATTCACAGTAATAAATCCAAAAATGTATACGTCCTCGACGTCTTCCACAGAAAGCACAGACAGGCACATAATCCTCCACTTTCCCCATGAGTCCATTATGTACCCGGCCGGGTGCGTATCTGCTGGTCAAGAAGGCTGTCCCAAGCATTTTATCCATTGCGTTGAGAGACCAGCCGACCAGATCCATGATTCAGAATTGGAGTTAAGGAGAAAACACAGACAGAAGCTCTGAGATTCGACAGGACAAAGATTGCAGGTAAAGCAGGGAGGGAGGGAGCAGAGAGAAGCATGTCAGCACTCGCTGAGAGCTGGAAGTAAGTACAGAGGCTAGCTTAGCAACTAGCAGCTAGCTTAGCAACTAGCAGCCTCTGTGGGTCACGTCATCCCCAGAGGAAAAACAAAATCGCGTACTGTGGAAAGCGCGCTCTTATGGCCGATTCTGGTGTGGAGAGAGAGCCTGCACTCAAAGACGAAGTCACTTTCAGTCTCTGGAGTTTCTGGCACGTTTTAACTGAGGTCCTGTTCCAATACACACGTTTTAACATGAAAAAGTGGGATTTCTGGGTGATGACTCCTTTAAAGATTCAGATTCAAGCTTTAATTTTCTGACAGTCATTTAGTTGCAGTTTGCTGTAGTAGCAAAGCGCAACGTTTTGTCAGTGCTGATTTTCTGATGCAGCCGATTACGCTGATACACATGGCAGAACGCGGCATCTTGTTGCTATGGTGACTTGGTGAGTTTTAAAGCCCTCTGATTGTTTTATAAAGCAGCTAGCGACAAGCCTGCTGACTGTGTCTGGTACTATTAGACCTTAGTTTAGAGACATATATGAAAAAACAAACCATTTACTTGCCTTTCAGCTGCTCTCACAGATGTAGATGTTTACCTCTGCTCCATGAACAAGACTGAAAATGAAGCTCAAAGCTGCTTCTGATCGTCAGATATTGATGCTTCTTAGACTGCACTGCTTAGTGTCAGAGAGTGTTACATTCAAAACTTCTCTTATGCCGGGCTTACACCAAATGATTTTCACCGTCGCCAATCTAAGACTGGGAGTCTTTAGTAAACTGGAGTTTTACTGGAGGCCCAGTGTGGCCCCGGGGCCTCTATCATCTAGTTTGAGATGGTAATCTACGCTGATTTATAGAAATCTTTCCCTAGTCTTGGGCTAGTCAAACATGTTTGATATTCTCGCAAAACGTAGTGACGCAACACAATCAACAAACCAATGCGTCCAGCTGGTGAAACATGTATGACCAGGCAGCAGGGAGGCTGTATCTTCATTATTCTGAGTCACTCTGAAAACGGTTTTTCAGGTCAACCAGCTGTCTGTCAGGAGCAGAGAACTCTGTTCCATCGCTGTTAGCAGTAGTTAGCGCTCCACAATTCTTGCTGGGCGAGTCTGACCCAGTCAGGTCAGGAGGTTTCCAGGGTGTACCAGCTGCAGGCGCACTCGTGGTCATAGAAACACAGAGTTGCGACATGGGTTGACTTCAATGTAAAGGCAGTGACCTGACTCATGGAGCATGCTACGCAAACCCCGCGCTGTCATATCTGACTGCAGAACACACAGCAGTAATCAGATTACTGACAGTAAACAGTAAATAAACATTGGTTCTGCAGACATGCTGAACACTGAATGTTCTTGGTTAGAGAGAGCAGATTATGTGGGAATATTTCTGCTGCATGGTCTCAAAATCCAACTTTATCGTTCTTTTTCATTTCAGTGTTCCCTGCTGTTGGCGATTACAGAGGAACTTCACTGTAAACACAGCCTGGACAACCAAGACTTGGAGTCCCATCTCATAAAAGAGGGATCAGAGGAACTATGGCCCAATCAGAATGGAGAACAGTTGATGATGGTCTGGTGGAGAGTGTCACCAGTTTACCAATGATGATGGCTCCTCTGAAAACTGAAGATGAAGAAAAAGAATGTAGTCCTTCTTTATATTCAGCCCTCCTTCATCAAACCCAAACTGAAGTTAAAACAGAGGTAGAGGCTCCAACCAAGAACCCAGCTGAACAGATTGAAGAAGAATGTGATGAAGAAGTCTGTGGAGGACCAGAACTAACCAGTAATCCAGACCCAAACAGTTATTTACCGCAAAACATTAAGAGTGAGACTGTAGATTCTTCTGAGAGAAACCATTTTTCATGTCTGAAAACTGAATTAGAAGACTTTGATAAAGTCTGTAATGACAACAGGGCACATTGCTCAGGTGTGAACACTGCAGAACAACTATCTTTCCAGACAGACCCTACAAGAACGTCTACGAGCTGTTTGAATAGTGAGGAATGTGTCAATGTGAAGCAAAATACAAATTTAAAGGAAAGTAGCCACGTAGTCAGTTGTGATGTTTGGAGTAAAATCAGTCATCATAGTGAAAATATTAGGACACAAAAGGGAGTTGGCACAGGAGGGAAACCATAAAGCTGTAATGAATGTAAACAGAGATTTAATTCAAAGTCAGGCTTAAACCACCACATGACAACCCATGCAGGAAAAAGACCATTTAGCTGTGATGAATGTGGACAAAGATTTGTCAGAAAGTCAATCTTAAACCAACACATGAGAATCCACACAGGAGAGAAACCATTTAGCTGTGAGGAATGCGGTCGTAGATTTAACCGAAAGGTGGCCTTAAACCAACACATGAGAATCCACACAGGAGACAGACCATTTGGCTGTGATGAATGTGGAAATAGATATATTAGACAGGAACATTCAGTACGACACATGGCAACCCACAGACGAGAGAAATCATTCAGCTGTACTGAATGTGAACAGAGATTTATTCGACAGTCATGCTTAAACCGACACATGAAAACCCATACAAGAGTGAAAACATTCAGCTGTTATGAATGTGAACAAAGATTTGATAGAAAATCAAGCTTAACCAACCACATGAAAACCCATGCAGGAGAGAAAATGTACAGTTGTGATGAATGCGGATATAGATTTAGACGAAACTCAAACTTAAAACGACACATGAAGACCCATACAGGAGAGAAACCAGTTGTGATGAATGCGGACAAAGAATTAGTCAAAAGTCAAACTAACATTGAAAATGCAAACGGGAGCAAAACCATTCCCCTGCTAGGATTTTGTTACATTTTTCAGGTGACGTGACACTTTTAAAAAGACTAAGGAACCGTCCCCATATCTCTCTGAACCAGAATACACCGACTGTTACATGCAGACACTCTACCCTTCTCTTGAAGGCTAGCACAGGCTAGCACAAAATTCCATTGACTTATGCTAGCATTAGCTTCAGCAACCTCCTGCAACTAGAAAAATGGAATGAAATATGTTGAAACTGTCTGCAGTGATAAGTAGCACCCTGACTAACTCAAAAATGAGGCCCTGTGTATAAAATTCCAGACTTCTCCTTTGAAGTTGAGACTTGGGTCTTTCTGTGATAATTTGGGTATTACTGTTGGGGTCCCCCAGGGGTCTGTGTTGGGACTCAAATTGTATCTTCTTTATATTAATGATCAACGTAAGATATTGAAGGTGTATGTGTAGGTTGGTTGTGTTCAGGTGTGGTGGACTGCCCACCCACCTGCCTTCTTTGTTTATTGCTGTTTTGCTTTGTGTTTCCTTTTTTCTTCTTTGTTAAAATAAATAAATAAATAAAATAAGCCATATCATTATCTTAACAGGAAGAGTCATGTGTGGTGAAATGTTCATAGTCAGATCGGGGTACCAGGTTTGTGAATGGTCTGAGTTAGCAACACAACCATAGCAACACACTCCAGCTCACTATGTTCGAAGTCAAGAGGACAAGCACATGGTGTGATTCGGTAGAGAGAGAAACTTGGTTTGCACACAGCTGGATTCAGACGGTTCCATCATCTTTGTGTTTTTGTCAGATCGTCCGCACGTTCACAATCTGATATCGTCATATCACACGGTCCTGTGGTGACATCTAGGGCTGTCCCCAACCCGTCAATGAGTCGACGTAATCGATTCAGTGACTATGTCGATTTTTATATATAACGTGCATCAATGCATTAGAAAAACGACAACAAAAAAGCTGCATGCTTTTACTTAGAAGGGAAATCATAAACCGCGTTGTCGCGGTTAGCAGAGCAGCCAGAAACAACAACAGAGATGGCAACGTGGCGAGAGTGTGAAACTGAGCCCGTGTACAATCCAGAATCTGATGGAACAGCATCATCAATGGAAGCAGCCCACCACGTCCACGAGCACTTACTTCAAAGGTGTGGGATTACTTTACCAAGGAACCGCATAACATCGTACTCTGCAGAATGAAAATATAGTTTCCCAGCAGCACTACTGCAATGATCGAGCATTGAAGCATAAAACTGAAGCTTTTGCACGACAGTGAAACTCCTTAAGTAGAGTTTGATTTTCCTAGAAACATAAAAACACTAACATGGAACTTGTTTATGATGGTGTGGTTATCACTCGCCAGTCACAAACTTCGTATACTTCTCAATCGCCAGGTTCAAAGTCATTTCGCTACCGCAACTCACGTTAACAACATGCATCATTTAACAGCGATTCTACCCTTTACATCCTTGTGTTGAACTTACTGACATTGTGAGTGTGATCATAATGATGATTCGCAAAGATAAAAGAAACTGCAGATACAGCTAATCTGTGAGATTCAAAATGGAAAAAAAAATAGAATTACTTTATAAGTCACTACACCTATATTAGCCGCATACAGTGACAGGAACATTTTTATATTATGTTATGCAAATGTGCATTGTGTCTCTCTTTTCAGGAAAAATAAGCAAATGAGTATGGAAGAATTGAAGGTGAAGTTGCACCACCATGCACCCCCAAGATGTTAGAAGAGCCGAATGACAGCATCTTGAAAATGATTGACACCCATTGCATTTGAGGAGGGAAAAGGCTTCTGTGAAACTCAGCTAAATCTGCACAAGATTTTTACTGTTTACACAGTACAGTATTTAGTAGTTAGCATTTTTGGGTTTTGTTCTGGTTAAATTCATTGCCAACTTAACAAAAAACAAATATATACCCATTTCAATTATTTATTTTCACCAGGGAAACCAATATAACAGCTCAACATTCACAAACATACATTTCTGACATTCAAAAACAAATCAGTGATCAATATCGCCACCTTTCTTTGCAAGGACACTGAAAAGCTGCCATCCATGGATCCTGTCAGTGTTTTGATCTGTTCACCATCAACATTGCAGCAGCAGCAACCACAGCCTCCCAGACACTGTTCAGAGAGGTGGACTGTTTTCCCTCCTTGTAAATCTCACATTTGATGAGGGACCACAGGTTCTCTATGGGGTTCAGATCAGGTGAACAAGGAGGCCATGTCATTAGTTTTTCTTCTTTTAGACCCTTTCTTGCAGCCACGCTGTGGAGTACTTGGATGCGTGTGATGGAGCATTGTCCTGCATGAAAATCATGTTTTTCTTGAAGGATGCGGACTTCTTCCTGTACCACTGCTTGAAGAAGGTGTCTTCCAGAAACTGGCAGTAGGACTGGGAGTTGAGTGTGACTCCATTCTCAACCCGAAAAGGCCCCACAAGCTCATCTTTGATGATACCAGCCCATACCAGTACCCCACCTCCACCTTGCTGGCGTCTGAGTGGGACTGGAGCTCTCTGGCCTTTACCGATCCACCACGGTCCCATCCATCTGGCCCATACCAGTACCCCACCTCCACCTTGCTGGCGTCTGAGTTGGACTGGAGCTCTCTGGCCTTTACCGATCCACCACGGTCCCATCCATCTGGCCCATACCAGTACCCCACCTCCACCTTGCTGGCGTCTGAGTGGGACTGGAGCTTTCTGGCCTTTACCGATCCAGCCACGGGCCCATCCATCTGGCCCATACCAGTACCCCACCTCCACCTTGCTGGCGTCTGAGTGGGACTGGAGCTCTCTGGCCTTTACCGATCCAGCTACGGGCCCATCCATCTGGCCCATCAGACTCACTCTCATTTCATCAGTCCATAAAACCTTAGAAAAATCAGTCTGAGATGTTTCTTGGCCCAGTCTTGACGTTTCAGCTTGTGTGTCTTGTTCAGTGGTGGTGGTTTTTCAGCCTTTCTTACCTTGGCCATGTCTCTGAGTATTGCACACCTTGTGCTTTTGGGCACTCCAGTGATGTTGCAGCTCTGAAATATGGCAAAACTGCTGGCAAGTGGCATGTTGGCAGCTGCATGCTTGACTTTTCTCAGTTCATGGGCAGTTATTTTGTGCCTTGGTTTTTCCACACGTTTCTTGTGACCCTGTTGACCATTTTGAATGAAACGCTTGCTTGTTGGATGATCACGCTTCAGAAGCTTGGCAGTTTTAAGAGTGCTGCATCCAACTGCAAGATGTCTCACTATTTTTTACTTTTTGGAGCCTGTCAAGTCCCTCTATGACCCACTTTGCCAAAGGAAAGGAAGTTGCCTAATAATTATGTTTGCCTAATAAACCTGATATATGGTGATGATGTCATTAGACCACACCCCTTCTCACTACAGAGATGCACATCACCTGATATGCTTAATTGGTAGCAGGCTTTTGGCCTATACAGCTTGGAGTAAGACAACATGCATGCAGAGGATGATGTGGTCAAAATACTCATTTGCCTAATAGTTCTGCACTCCCTGTGTATCAAGCAATAAAAAAATCATTTGATTGATGAATTTATTTTTAAAAATCGAATTGTTAGATGCATCGAAAAATAATTGAAATATGAATCAATTCTGAAAATAATCATGTGGGACAGTCCTAGTGACATCATGTGACCCGTGCATCACGGTGGAGCTATGCTGAACAAGGGAACATGATGGATCAGAGCAAATCAGTGGGTATTTGCTTCAAACTATGAAACTGTTTATTAGATTAAAAAACCAAACTAGAAAATTAAAACAAATTTCAATAGAATCTGAAGAGGGTTCATTTTGTTTTACATCTTATATCAAGTTGGGCAAACGGAGGATTTTACTGTAGCTGTGACTTCTTGTGTGGACTTCAATTTATCCTGTTAGATTATTATTGCAGTATTTCTTCTAAATATTGTGATATCATTTTTCTGTGATATCACCACCCCTTACCAATTTCTATAGATCCTTTACAGTCAAACATCTCTACAGTTTTCAGTACAGACGCTTAAAAACTGGCAGAATAAAAACATGGTCTAAAGAAACAAGGCTGTATAATATGGAAAAACATATTGATTGTTGTTGTTGTCTCGTCTTCCAGCTCTAGGTAGAAATGTGTTGGTCTGAAGTACTTCAGGGGGGTTTTCAAAAAATGCAACATATCAACCGGTATGAGAATTATGTGACAACATGGTGCATTTTGTTGCTGAGGAAGAGAGGGGGTGGTGGAAGTAACCAAAAATTCACCAAAATCAGATTACAGTGCTGCCTCCTGGTGGACAGGTTGACTAACAACCCTGGAAATATCAGACTTGTAATGTTCTTTCTGTCTTGTGATGACAGGAACCATCTTTTTGGATTGGATCAATGGGCTTTATGCACAGCGCCACTACTCCCTGAACTTGATAATGCACCTTTGTTTCCTGTCTTTCATGATTGGATGAACTGATTAATCCAGCTGTGTCTGACCATTTGCTGAGGTCAGACACAGCTGGATTAATCAGTTGATAAAGCCCATTAATCTTTTTTGCATCTCATGGTGATTATTGTTTTGTAAATAATTAGAAAAAAAAAAAAAAACCCGCCTTAGACTTTGCTGTATTTTGATGTAATTCTTATTTTATCTCTCTTTTGATGGCCAATTTTCCAAATATTTTTAAAACTAACTACTTATATTTGCATTCTAAGTTATAAAAATGCCGTAATGCACAGCACACAGACCCGGTGGAAATCCGCCTTGACAGTGCTAACTTCATACAAGGGTGTTAGGACAGGTTCTGTCTTTGAGACAAGCTGATTAATCCAGGTGTACCTGGCCGTTGTCCTCATGGTTACTGAGGTCAGACACACCTGGATTAATCAAATGATCCAATAATAAAAGACAGGAGACAAAGGAGCTAGTTTAAGTTAGGAAGTAGTGGAGTTGTGCATAAAGCCCAGAAAACAAAAAAGAAATACAATTCTGAACACAATATATGTGGAGGTTTCATCACAAAGTAATATTTTTATTTACAGCTCAATAGCACATTTTGCACTGCCTTTTCAACTTATCAAAACAATTTGACTTTATCTGGAAAGAAAAGAAAAAGGACTGAACTCTGCATCAGTGTGATATGTTTAGAAAAGTTTCTTAAAAACTAATTTCCAAAAATGAGAAAAAAAGATTGAAGCAGAGCTGAGCAGACGGTCCCAACGATGACATCACGAGTGAACCATCTTAATTTTCTGTATTTTGAGTTTGAGTAGGATGTTTGTCCCCCCCGAGCTTCCGTAGAGCCAGACCATCGTCCAGCGGCAGCTCTGAGAGGACATCCATCCTACTCACGCTGAAAATGGAAAAGATGAAGAAGGTTTGTTCCACTAGAATAAAGCTGAGGTGCAGATAGAAGACCTGGAGGATCCGCGTGAGCTCCTTTCAAGGTATTTATCTGCAGCATTATTTCATGAAGACTTTAAACTACAGTCGGTGACTCCGACGTATCTTGGATACTGACGACTGTTGGTTTGTGTCCTCTGCGGAGGCCAGCTCGCTGCGGAGACACGAGGACAGGAAGAAGGAGACAAAGACTTGTTATCGAGGGAAGCCTCGTCGGGGAGGGAGGTGAGAATTTCCATACCTTGCTGTGATGTGTTTGCTTTCATCTCTAAGCGCTGATATTCCCGGGAATTGTGTGTTTGTCATGTTTGCTGCTTAGTGAGGTGAAGCTGTTGGTGTTGTGTCCAAATCAGCACCCTGCGTGAAAAGCAGCCCTCCACGTCGCAGTTTATAATGACAGACGTCAACAACTTATCAAAACGCTGAGAATCGTGGTAGAGTGAAGAAAAGAGTTCTCAGAGGTGTGTACTTTCCTCCAACATTAAAGATTGTTTAGCTCGTCATGTGTTGGAGGCTAGCTAAGCTAACATGAGCTAGCTAAGCTAACATGGAGCAGTACCATGCTGCTGCTGCAGCTGCTGTGGGAGACGTCACAATGTAACTGGTTCAACCTCATATTGTGTACAGTAATGCTCTCAGCTGCTGATAACTGATGTTGTTTAACAGGCTACTGGAGGCCATTAAGTTTTAGTCTGTGCGCTGCAGCTACAAGTTATCCTCTAGCTTCCAGTTGCAGGTAAATCTGCATCTGTCCACATTCACTGAAAGTCCTGCAGATGTCTCTAGAACAGGTCTGCAACCTGGACAATCCAGAGAGACATTTTTCAGACTCAACCCAGCGATAAAAGTTGTTTAGAGCTGCAATTTTTTCATGTCCTTTTGAAAAAGGCTGCTTATATATATATATTTTTTAAAATAAATACTGACTGTTTAAAACATGCTGTCATTTTAAAGAATTCAGGTTTATTTTTACATTTAGGTTTTAAAAAAGAACTTGCAGAAAGAGGATAGATA
Source organism: Atherinomorus stipes (assembly GCA_023101725.1). Taxonomy (NCBI): domain Eukaryota; kingdom Metazoa; phylum Chordata; class Actinopteri; order Atheriniformes; family Atherinidae; genus Atherinomorus; species Atherinomorus stipes. The sequence continues at coordinate 156,532 of JALJCO010001985.1, read as the reverse complement.
CATTTTCTTCAAACAGATTTTCTACAGTGGGACTCAACTGTATAAAAAAAATCTATCTAAATAAAAATGTGATATTTGTGGGATATAATGTGAAATGGGAAAACCAGTAATTTCCAAGCTAATTACAAGAAAGATAGATTTAAACATATTACAGGGACTTTTAGTATCATTACGTTGTGGAAATAATAATAATAAAAAAAAGCCAAAACCTGTTATTATTAAAAACATTGTGTATATTCACGGGTATTTAAAAATATTAGTTGGTTCTTTTAGTCAAAGTCATTGAGAGCCATTGTGGAGGGTCCAAAGAGCCACTTGCAGCTGTGTAGTTGCAGGTTGCAGCTTCTGCTCAGAAGCTGCTGCAGATGTTGAGCTTCATCATCACTGCTATGTATGTAGTCATCACTATTATTAGTTAACTTTATTATTAAATTATTGCTGAAGGTTTCAGTTAATCTTAGTTACTAATAACAGTAAATATAGAGCATAGTTAAGGTTCATCTATACAATGTCTATGACATGAAAGAAGGACACAGACTGGATGCAGGTGTAACTGTGGATGTTGTCTGAGTCCAGCTACCATCAGCAGCTGCTGACTTTAGTCATTATTATTATTATTATTATTATTAGTCATTATTACAGCAGCAGTCATGTTTCAGTGAGACCAAATCCAGACACATGTGGATGTAATCCTACCAGAGAATCACACCTCTGCAACAATGTTCACATCAGACACATGCAGCTCATCTTGCTCTGTTCATGTGAACAGGGGGGTCCAGAGGTGGTCCTTGAGGGCCGCTGTCACTGTTTCCCTGCTTCAACACACCTGACTGATACTAAATGGATCCAACAGCCTATGAAGTTCTTGGTAATTGGAGTCAGGTGTGTTGGAGCCAGGACACATAGAAAACCTGCAAGATTGTGGCCCTCGAGGACCAGAACTGGACACCCCTGATCTGGAATCATGGGCGCCAGGACAGGGGGGCACCAAACTATAACCTCGCCTGGGGCACCAAAGTGGCCAGAGCCGGCCCTGCCTGTAATATTACATTTCTTTGACCTTCTGACTAGTTTTGTTGCATTAAATCAGTCGTACACGGAGTTTTGTTTGATATAGATGCAGGAGGAAGCTGCTGCTGTGGTGGAATTCACATCTTTCATGTGGTAAATGTGAACTACATCTCCGGCTGTGCTAACAACGGCTAATAACAATTTGCCGAGGCTAATGGTGCCTTCAGGTGGTATGGGAAAGACGAGTTCTTTCTACTTAAACCTGTGGTCTACGGTTTGAAAGTTTGATCAATATTAATAACCTCATTTAGATAATGGTTACGGTCCTTTTGTACAAAATCTACACGATGTGAAGAGCGAAAAAAGAGAGAAAACAACTCATTAAAGGGGAACTTCGTTTTTTTTTTTTTTTTTTTCTCAATCTGGACCTATTTTCTAGCATGAAGTATGTTTATTTACTTACCGAGACAGTTTTGGTGCAACTTGAATTCCTTTGGGAGATATTAAGATCCAGGCAGTTGCCCCATCAAGAGTGATGGGGCAACTGCCTGCAGCATCTAAATAAGGCATTATCTGCCACAAACTCCTTCATTTCACCAATATTTTGTTACAAAACATTAGTCGGAACCCCCTGTGAGCTCGAAGCAGCTTTTTTGTGGTGATTTGTCCTCATTTACAGACATTTACTTGTTATGGTGTCGCATAATAGTGACGTCAAAGCCGCCGTTTAGATAAATGAAAAAAACATAATTTAAAAAATTTTTGCTGGGGTGGCCAGCCTTTTGTTCAGGGTGGCCATGGCCACCGTGGCCACCCCTTGGGGGCGCCACTGGTTGTATAGAAGTCTATGACGATGCTGCTGATGACCAGAAGCGCTGCTGCTGGTTTTCTCTGCGTGGACAAACGGCGTCAGAACGTCAGCTGGTTATTTTCAGTATTGTAAGCTAGCGTTGTTGTCATCGGTGATCAATGAAATCGTGAAGTCGCTGGAACGTCGTGGTCTCTTACTGATGCAGAAACTCCAGCTAAAACACACCGTGGTTGAAAGAAGCAAATATTATATATGTGAGCAGATGATGTTGTTCATTTATGTGGATAAATACTAGACTGTGAAGATGTTGTGATAAGGCTGACTGTGGTTGAGGAGGAGGGTTGTACGTACTTGGTGGGAGGGATCAATGAGCAGATAGGGGCGGGCTGTGTGGGGGGGGCAGGTTGCCTTTTTTTTCAAAATTTCTCAACTGATTTTGAAATCATAGACCATAGCTTTGAGTGGATATTACCAGTGCGTTGTGTTAAACACACTGAACCCTGAACTGGATAAGCGGTACAGAAAATGACTGATATATGAATTATTTGTAAAAGCATTGGCAACTAATTTCAACATCGATTCGTTGTGTCAAGTGATTTGTGCATCACTTGGTGTGTTGGGGGCCATTTACTTCATCTGCATAGCTTTGTCAATGCGCGCTGACTGACATAAAGTTTTTTTTTTTTAAATTCCACTGGCACCTACAGAGCAGAGGTGGTATTTTCATAGTAAAACTGAATTCAACATGACCAGAACGGACGACTCTCACACCTCCAACAAGTAAACATGTTGGAGTTATCGATGAGGATGAAGTAGGGCTGCACGATTAACCCTCTAGGCGCCAGAGTTTATTTAGGAAATTTTTCCATTTGAACTTTAAGATTTCAAAAGGCTGTAGTTTGGAAGTGGTGAGAGATACATTCATAATGTAAATGAGAAAAATATTCACAATGACCTAAAGTTTGTGATGGGAGTAAATTTACTCATGTAATTTGCATATTGTGACATCACCAGGTAGCTGCCATGTTGGTTTGCGTAACTTTCAGGAAAAAACTGATTTTTATACACAGGAAAAAAAAATCTGTGTCATCTCATGCTTAAAATACAGAAACAGGAGTTTGTTTGGAGTAGAGTAGAATTCTGAACTAATTTACACAGATCTTTTTCATTTAATTTTTTCATTGATTTTTTTTCCATCCTCTCATCTTCAGAATAAATGAACAGAAATCTGATTTATATATTTACTACTCTAATTTGTATATCAACGGGTAGTATTTTATAGATTTCTAATTTGTCATAACCTGGCTGACCCCTCTCAACATGATCATTAGTGGAGGAAAGATAGGATCTCATCTCAAATCTGTTCCTTGTCATCACTTTGCCAAAGCCAGGTGCGCAAATTGGCCAAAATCTTTTCATCCAAAAACAGAGACAGGAAATCACATGCACGAGCATCTGGGAGATCCTCGTCTCCGCGATGTCCCACAGGTTCATCAGAGTTTGTGATCCATTTATGGATCACTTCCTCACCTCTCAGATATTTCCAGCCATTATCAATTACTGGCTTATTTTGATTATCACCTCTTCTGCCCACACGTCCCCTCTTTCTTTCTTCCATCACCACAGTAGAGAAAACTCACCGTCATCTGTGTGGGTTGTGACAGTTTGTGCAGGGTGAGCGCACGCTGCATTGTGAATCACTCGTCTCTGACGAGCGATCGTCATCAGCTGATCGTCTCCTTCTAATCCTGATCAGCAAAGATCAGTGCAGCACATTGTTCTCACTGTAAAGGCCTCTGGGCATCTAGTCTTTTATTATAAATGTCCCGATCTGTCTATCACTCTTTCCGGCATGCTGCTGCTTCAGCCTTTTCTGTCCATCTCTCTCTCTTGCACTCTGCAGCCCCGCGTGCAGGCAGCAGGTTTCAGGTTTCAAATCTTTTTTTTTCCTCAGATTATTTGAATGGAAAGACTCAAAAATGACACCAGGAGTAAAGCAGTATGTTGTGGCCATGTACTAGGACCAAGCAGTAACAGCAGAAGGCTATAGATTTAAAGATAAGAGCTATTTTATTCAGTGATGTCATATGTCGCAATATTGCAACTTTGGTGCCTAAAGGGTTAACCTTACCGCATCAATATTGAGGTTTTAACAACTGTGATAACCTAACCTCATGAGCCTGAGGTTTTTTTTTTCCGTCTCTGACATTTGAGTGACAAACTTATTCATCAATCAAAGTGGTCGAGCCCCGTGTTCCTGGCTTGCTGACGAATCAGAAATGTTGACGGGGAAAAAAAAGCTTGTATGCACTACACCAGGTGCAGTCAGCAACTAACAACAAACACTGCACCTGTGCCTCACATTGCGCTGTGAGCCAAGTGTTTTCATGGTGACTGATTATCTACGTGAAAATGGCCAGAGGAACTTCTGTGGTAACAGGAGAGGAGCAGCTGGTAAAAGAAACGGTATCCTGTTAATTTGTTGTCTCTAATGGCTCAGGTCACTTTAAGCAACAAACACCTCTGAATGCAACTCTAAAAAACAACAAAACAAATCCATTGTGGCGATACATTACACACATATCTCTATTATGTTTGACAAATTTGTCCTTGTATCACTTTGATAAAGCAAAGCAATTTATGATTCTTTTTTTTTTTTTATTTGACATTTTAAAAACTGTAGGACGTTTAAAGTGAGAATATGATGTTATATAATGTTCTGTTATATTAAGTGATGCAAGGAGAGAAAAAAATGTTTTCCTGGCTTTTTAAAAAAAAAATTCCCACACTAATCCAATTAATCCGAGGCCCCATCCGATTCAACGATGATCCAAATAATTATTTGTTGCAGCCCTAATTGTGAACAATAATGAGGTTTAAAAAGCTGTTTGTCTTTAATGATGCCAGTCAACCAAAAGATTTTTGGCAAAAAAAATCCTTAAAGGTGTGACTTTGAAGAAGCTCAGAGGGAATGAGCTGGGAATATTTCTGCTGCATGGTCTCAAAATCCAACTTTATCTTTTTCATTTCAGTGTTCCCCACAGATGTGCAGCAGCTTTTGGTGATTACAGAAGAACTTCGCCGTAAATGCAGGACCTAGAGTCCCATCTCATAAAAGAGGAATCAGAGGAACTATGGCCCAATCAGGATGGAGAACAGTCGATGATTGTCTGGTGGAGAGTGTCACCAGTTTACCAATGATGATGGCTCCTGTGAAGACTGAAGATGAAGAAAAAGAATGTTGTCCTTCTTTATATTCAGCCCACCTTCATCAAACCCAAACTGAAGTTAAAACAGAGGTAGAGGCTCCAACCAACAACCCAGCTGAACAGATTAAAGAAGAATCTGTTGAAGAGGTCTGTGGAGGACCAGAACTAACCGGTAATCCAGACCCAAACCATTGTTTACAGCAAAACATTAAGAGTGAGACTATAGATTGTTCTGAGATAAACCATTTTTCATGTATGAAAACTGAATTGGAAGACTTTGATAAAGACTGTAATGAGAACGGGGCATATTGGTCCGGTGTAAACAGTGATGTGGAGTTAAACACTGCAGAAAAAACCTTTAGAGCAGCTGAAAGTGGTGACGAGTTTTACTGCCAGCAAGCTCTCCGGAGAGACAAGACAAGAACGTCTATGAGCTGTTTGAAAAGTAAGAAATATGTCAGTATGAAGCAAAATACAAATTTAAAGGAAAATGGCCACACTAGGAAAACGGTTAGTTATGAGATTTGTAGTAACATCAGTCATCCTAATGAAAATCTTAAGACACATATGGGAATTTTCACAGGAGAGAAACCATTCAGCTGTGAGGAATGCGGCCATAGATTTAGTCGAAAGGAAGACTTAGATGTGCACATGAGAACCCACACAGGACGGAGACCATTCACATGTGATGAATGTGGAAAGAAATTTATTCAGAAGGGACACTTAAATATGCATATGAGAACTCACACAGGACAGAGACCATTCAGATGTGATGAATGTGGAAAAAGATTTATTCAGAAGGGACACTTAGACGTGCACATGAGAACCCACACAGGAGAGAAGCCATTCGGCTGTGAGGAATGCGGACATAGATTTAGTCATAAGGGGGCCTTAAACCAACACATGAGAACCCACACAGGACCGAGACCATTCAGCTGTGATGAATGTGGAAAAGGATATATTAATAATGGACATTTAGAAGAACACATGAGAATCCACAGAGGAGAGAAACCATTCAGCTGTACTGAATGTAAACGGAGATTTAATACAAAGTCAAGCTTAAACCGACACATGAGAACCCACACAGGAGAGAAACCATTCAGCTGTGAGCAGTGCGGACATAGATTTAGCCGAAAGGGGGAATTAGATGTGCACATGAGAATCCACACAGGACAAAGACCATTTAGCTGTGATGAATGTGGAAAAAGATTCATTAAAAATGGACATTTAGAACAACACACGAGAATCCACACAGGAGAGAAACCATTCAGTTGTACTGAATGTGAACAAAGATTTAATCGGCAGTCAAGCTTAAACCGACACATGAGAACCCATATAGGAGAGAAAATATTCAGCTGTAATGAATGTGGAGAAAAATTTAGTGGAAAGTCAAGCTTAAACCAACACATGACAACCCATACAGGAGAGAGACCATTCAGTTGTGATGAATGTGGAAAAAGATTTAATAAAAACGGCCATTTAGAACAACACATGAGAATCCACACAGGAGAGAAACCATTCTGCTGTACTGAATGTGAACAAAGATTTAATAGACAGTCAAACTTAAACCGACACATGAGAACCCATACAAGAGGGAGACCATTTAGTTGTGATGAATACAGACAAAGAATTTGTCAAAATTCAGCTTATTTTCAAGTGTTAGACATACAACCAGATAAAATTACAGTCCTCTCAAACCCACAGTGCATATGATAAAATATAATTAGATAAAAGTGTGTGTGAGTGTGCACGCACGCGTGTGTGTGTATGTGTGGTTGGGGGGGGGGAGCAGAGAGGGAGTCCTCATCTAAGGAACCGTCCCCATATCTCTCTGAACCAGAATACACTGACTGTTACATGCAGGCACTCTGCCCTTCTCTTTCTGCTGTCAGTAGCCTGGTGAGGGCTGATTAGGGAGTAGCTGCAGTAGGACTGGGACGATTCGTCGACGTAACCGATTACGTCGACGCAAAAAATCGATTTAAAGCTTTTACTTCCTTGTAACTCTACGTGTCACGGCGAGCCATCTTTATAAGTACCATAGTCCCACACGTGTGTTTGTTGTAGCGTTTACCCACGATACCAATGCAATTCTGTAGTCCACATCCTGTTTTTGATTCACCTGAAATGGACCGAGACCCAAGTTTGTAGGCGGTCCGAGTCAGCTTGTCTGTTCTGCATCAGTCCATTTGCGCATTCACAACTCCCCCAAACGAAGTTGACTTTCCAAGCAAACTCTGATTCAAATCAAAAAAGCTTTGTGAATGCGCCCTTATATTTATTTCCTTTGTTTGGCACAACCATCTGTCCCTCCCTCACCCCCAGGTAAAAGCAGCTGATATCCTTTTCCCAAACCAGTCAAAACAGTTTAAACCATTTTAGGACACAGCAAAAAAATATTTAAATCCCCTACTTCCACATTTGATTCTCAAAGTTTTAGTATATTGCAGCAAAATAAAAAACAGTATGCATAGTATGTGAAAATTGAGTATGCAAAAGTACCCAGATGACGTACTCAAACCTGTCAAGATTTTGAGTAGGTGACTGTGGACACTCACTGCACTCTCTTGTCCAGAATTTGGTTCAGTAGGTGGCGGTAATGCTACCTGAAATGGGTAACAAACTGCCATAAAGCTCAAGAGGAGAAGAAGACACTTGCCACACTCATCACGAGCAGAAAAATGGCAGCTTGCACAGCCTCAGCTGCACAACTTCAGCCAATAGCAGAAGGACATTGATGTATTGAGTATGGAAGTAGGCGATTTGGGACACAGCATTTTGTCTTCATTCCTTGGTTGTTGGTAGTAACACAACCACCCGGAAAAAAAATACAAATCCACAGCTGGGAAGAAATTAGTTCCTGAAAATATAATGCATGATTTGTCATGCAAGGCTAGTTTTACTTGTTAAAGGAATAGTTCACCCTCAGAATGATTTAACTTTATTTTCCACTAACCCTGATGGTGAGCAAGACTCTGGACCACTTTTTTAATATGTCAAATGCAGCCGGAGATCAGGGCGACTTCTCGAGTCTAAACAAGACTACATCACATGCCCAGCAAGCACACCAATGCGCATTCACGAAACTACGGAAGCCACGGCAGACGAGATCGCGCGTTCTCTTTTTCTTTCTTTCTTTCTTTTAGATCAATATCCAACCCCTCCTGTGTTTGTCCCGTTTTTTTTTAGAGCTCTTGCGCTCTTACCACAATGTAAACAGGGAATTTTTTCTTCTACGCTTGCATTACCGGCAGAGTGGGCTCTGAACGCCGAGGCTTCCGTTGTATCCTGACCGCGCATGTGCGCTTCATGGACGTAAACAATACTCCTTTTTAGACTCTAAAACTATACTAAATGGCGTAGTTTCAAGTAAATTCTGGATGCTACCCACTCAGGACACTTGGATTACATGGGATGAACAGTATGGCGGAATATTGACAATTTTTTGTGGACTTTTATGGACCTTTTTGGCTCTGACCCTGGCGAACTCCATTGGGGGGGAAACGAGAAGTCGCCCCTTTTAAGAGGGAGTGATGACAATGCAGCACTGTGTCCAATCAGCTGGCGTGCTGCGCCATCATAGAAATGTTGCTTCTGGAGCAGAAAAGACCAGACTGGAAGATGAGAAAAAATATCTGGTTTTGTTGCTACTTAATGCTCCTGTGGGCGCACTGTTTACTCCATGTAGCATTATGCTAAGTAAACACCAGCGCTACTAGCAGCTGCCACAGGAGTGCAGACAGTCCAGTTCAGTCCCAGTTCAGTTCCATCCTCCTTGATCCACTTTCTCTACTGTACAATAAAGCACACAATGATAAAATAAAACAAACAAGATAAAAAAAAAAAAAACTTAAGTATGGGACACACCCAATATGTAAATAAGATCTCACACACGTTATGTTTTCATCACTAATTTATTAACTTTAATTTTTAACTTTAAGGTGTAGATTATAAGAAATGACGGATCAGCTCCGGTCTCCTCCGTAGAGCCCAGTGGGGGCTGCAGAGCAGCTCCGGGTGCATCTGCTCCTCTAACTGTGCATCAAAATTCTCCAGCTGTCCGAACGATGTGCAGCACTGCACAGGACAAGATTGTATTGTAGATTTTCTCAGTCTAAAGCAGCGTTTCATCCCGCTGGTCCGACACCCACCTGCCTTCCTGCCCGAAGCAGCGCTCCACCTGTGCATGTGTGCGTACTGATGCTTACCTCCGCTCTTACTCTGTGGCAGTTTTACCAGCAGGGTGATGAGATGCACGAAGAGTGCAAAGCACTTGTCTCCTAGAACTATATGTTAATGATTTTAATAATTTGTTGAGATAAATGGAGGAATTAAATTCAGTTACAGCTATTTTTGTAATTTTGGGAATAAATTCTACATTCCCTTTTTTCCCTTTTTCTTTGCAAATGGGTTCATTCTTAGTGCTGATATGTGAATACTTATTAAATGACAGTTTGTGGTTTGGTTAATATTTTCCTGTTCTGCTGCGCTGCAAACCCTCACTGACTCAAACTTATGTACACGAACTCAGAGCTGTCGTGAGATTTGATCGTATCCTACGAACACGTCCAAATTGATAAATGCCGAGTCTGGTGTGGAAATGGTCGTACGCACAGATTTTCGTCGTACGATCGTTTGATAAATGAGGGCCAATAAGTTTTGTACTTCTTCACTTTCCTTTTTTAACATGAAATATGATTGTAGGTCTAGGTTGGTTATGTTCAGGTGTGGTGAACATGACGGATCAGAGCAGATCAGTGGGTTTCTATTTTAAACTATTTAAAATAAAAACTGTTGATTAAAGTCAAGTCAAGTCAACTTTATTTGTATAGCGCGTTAAACACAGCAGCTACCGATAACAAAGCGCTGAACAGAAGTATAACAGAAATTGAATCTCACAGTGAGAACATTAAAACAAATATTAGACATAAAAACAAATCAACACAATGAACAATAAAATCAGTATAAATATCAGAAAAAATAAGACTTTAAACAGCAGACAAAATTAGAAAAAATGGCTCTTGAAGGATGGAACGCCAGGGCAAACAGATGAGTTTTAAGAAGGGATTTAAAAAGTGCCAGAAATGAGGCCTGTGATGTGCAATGGCAGCGAGTTCCACAACTTTGGGCCGCCACAGAAAATGCTCTATCCCCCCACATCTTCCGTCGAGACCTCGGTACATCCAACAGCAGCAACTCAGCTGACCGAAGAGTGCGAGTGGGAACATGAGGATGGAGAAGCTCCGAGAGATAGGAGGGGGCTAGGGCATTTAAAGATTTAAAAACATATAAAAGAATCTTAAACTGAACCCTAAAAGTTACAGGCAACCAGTGAAGAGAGGCCAGGACGGGGGAGATGTGCTCTCTCTTCCTGGTGTCCGTCAGCAGCCGTGCTGCAGCATTTTGTTATTTAAAATAACAAACCAAACTAGAAAAGCAAAATAAATTTAAATAGAATCTGAAGAGGGTTCATTTTTTTTGCTTTTTATGTCAAGTTTGGCAAATGGAGGATTTTACTGTCGCTGTGACTTCTTGTGTGGACTTCAATTTATCCTGTTAGATTATTATTGCTGTATTTCTTCTAAACGTTGTGATATCATTTTTCTGTGAAATCACCACCCCTAACTAATCTCTAAAGATTCTTTACAGTCGAACATCTGTGCAGTTTTCAGTACACTTAAAAACCGGCAGAATAAAAACATTGTCTAAAAACCAAGATTGCATAATATGGGAAAACATTGATTGTTGTTGTTGTCTGGTCTTCCAGCTCTAGGTAGAAATGTGTTGGTCTGAAGTACTTCAGGGGGTTTTCTGTCATGTAAGAAAGTGACCTGAAGCAGTCAGACACAGACGAGCACCATCTCCTAATTAATCCTGAAGATGTTCCACATATGCAGCTCAGCTTTATTTGATCCAGATTCATTTACCACAGACTTGAACAAAGGTCTGTCACACTTTGTCTCTCTGATTCTCCATATAAGTGTTGGTCTCTCTCTGTACGGCTTAAACTTTAACCTAAAAACCTAAATCCAGAATCTGTTGCTACTAACGACGAAATCTGATATTAAGGTCATTATTTGTTCTAAAATCAATGAAGTTCTGATATTTGATTGTGGAAGATTGAATTCTTCTGAGAGAGGACAATAAGACAAGACTTTATTAAGCTTGTCAGTCAGTGCACGTGTTCTCCAGCATTGGTTACCATGGCAACTCAGCAAGAACTCAGTTAAACCATGATGAGGGGAGCAGAGCTCCACTTTAGATGATCCAGACTTATTCAGATAAGTCAGACTTTCTCTTAATCCTTCATATATGATCATATGTGTTGTAATTTACTGTTTGTTTTATTGTCAATACTGTTTTAATCAAACTTCATTTTTAAGATGACTTTAACTTGTTTTTTTTACTGTAATTTTTCTATTTCCTGAAAGTTTGTTTCCTTTTCAACCATGTAAATGAAAAATAAAAACTAAATTCTTCATCCAGGTATGTTTTTCTTTATTTTCTGATTTTTTTTTTTTCTCTAGATATTGTACCCTTTTATGCACTATCTTCACTATTACAGAACCTTATAAGCAAAACCGTCAGCCAGCCTCTCCATGCAGCACGAACCTCTCGCCTGTCAGACGAGCTAACAGTAATCATGTTGGTGGTGTGTCAGTATTTCACTCTGGATTCTCCTCCAGCAAGACTGCATTTAAGATAAATGGCTTCAATTTGCTGAATTACTGTTTTTATAAAGGGTTAAACCTGAGACAGACCTTACCATGATAATATCTGTCATGCAGGTGTAATATATATGTTTATAACATAGTGGTATTGTTACTCGGTATCAGCCGATACCCACAGAACAAGTATTAGAGTAACATCTCTGCCAGCAGTTCCACATGCTGCACAAAGTACCTTTATTTTCCACTGAGCACCTGCCCCCCCAAAATGTCTGTGCATGCCACTGATATTTGTTTGCATAGAATTTTTCTTGTTTTTAATTGTGACTCCTCAAATTGTGATCTTCAAACTCTGCTGCACACTCATTACAATAAACCTCAGAGATGTTGCATTTAAATGTGACGGTGAAATAAATATTTGTCAGTCGGTTAAATCTGTGATTAATTTTACATTTGACCAATGAATGGAAGATTTATGTAGTTCATCAGTGGGTACGTTTACATGGAGACTTTTTTCCCTTTCGGATTGAAATCATTCTGATTGAGGATTTCAGGGCAGCTGTTTCCATGGGAACTAATACATTCGGATCTGGCGTGTACATGCGCCAATATTCATTCAGAATAATCCTGCCTGACATGCGCAGAATGATGTAAATCACGTTATTTATTAAAGACGGAGGTCTACAAACAGCTGATTGTCACAGTCGTTGTGGTTTCTGCACGACGTTAATGAAGCAGCAGCTGATCCTCATGCGCTCCTACTGGAAACAACCAAGAGGAAAAGCTGTAGAGACAGAGTTTGAGTAAAAAACAAACTTTCTCGCTGTCCAGGGAATGACGTTGTTCACAGCCATCTGTCAAAGTGAGGAAACGTCACTTGTTTCACGTTGACGTCTGGTCGAAGCATGCGCTGTAAGAGCGCAACCTCACAACTTTCAGATTCAGCGTTTACATGACACCCCGTTCGGTTTGGGGAAAGGAATATTCCACCCCCGTGAAACCGAAAGAAAATTCATTCGGTTCGGCGCTTTTCATTCGGAAAGAGGCGTTTATATGGATCATTTTCATTCCGAAAGAGCTTTTAAACCGAAAGCAATCGGTCTATTTGGGTCCATGTAAACGCAGCTAGTGTGTCTCTGTTCTGTTTTAGAGTGAGAAACCACACCTGGTTTTGGTCTGTAGGGGGTGTTTTTAGTCATCCTTGACCCACAAAATCCTGATTTTTAAAGAAACAACTCCACTACTTCCTAAACTAAAGCCATCTCCTTTGTTTCCTGTCTTTCATTATTGGATGATTTGATTAATCCAGGTGTGTCTGACCATTGTCCTCATGGTTACTGAGGTCAGACACACCTGGATTAATGAAATCATCCAATAATGAAAGACAGGAGACAAAGGAGCTGGTTTAAGTTAGGAAGTAGTGGAGTTGTTCATAAAGCCCAGAAAACAAAAAAGAAATACAATTCTGAACACAATATATGTGGAGGTTTCATCACAAAGTAATATTATTTACAGCTCAGTACCACATTTTGCACTGCCTTTTCAACTTATCAAAATAAAACAATCTGGCTTCATCTAAAAAAAAAAAAAGGGCTGAACTCTGCATCAGTGTTTTATGTTTAGAGAAAATTCTTAAAAACTAATAAAATAAAAAAAAAAAAGAAAAGATCGAGGCAGAGCTGAGCAGACGGTCTCAATGATGACATCACGAGTGAACCATTTTAATCTTCTGTATTTTGAGTTTGAGTAGGATGTTTGTCCCCTCCGAGCTTCCGTAGAGTCAGACTGTCGTCCAGCGGCAGCTCTGAGAGGACATCCATCCTACTCACGCTGAAAATGGAAAAGATGAAGGTTTGTTCCACTAGAATGAAGCTGAGGTGCAGATAGAAGACCTGGAGGATCCGCGTGAGCTCCTTTCAAGGTATTTATCTGCAGCATTATTTCATGAAGACTTTAAACTACAGTCGGTGACTCCGACGTATCTTGGATACTGACGACTGTTGGTTTGTGTCCTCTGCGGAGGCCAGCTCGCTGCGGAGACACGAGGACAGGAAGAAGGAGACAAAGACTTGTTATCGAGGGAAGCCTCGTCGGGGAGGGGAGGTGAGAATTTCCATACCTTGCTGTGATGTGTTTGCTTTCATCTCTTAGCGCTGATATTCCCGGGAATTGTGTGTTTGTGATGTTTGCTGCTTAGTGAGGTGAAGCTGTTGGTGTTGTGTCCAAATCAGCACCCTGCGTGAAAAGCAGCCCTCCATCCGCCAGAATATCAATAATCCATATTTGCTGCGTTTTGTTTGAAGTAAAAGTTTCAGCTGGAACGACCTGAGGTCGGATTAAAGACTCAGAAAGTCGGAGAATCCTCACAACCTCTGACTTGACGTGTAAAGATGGCGGCGCCCTGTGTTAGCAGTGTAGCAGCTCCTGTAATATTACATTTATTTGACCTTCTGACTAGTTTTGTTGCATTAAATCAGTCGTACACGGAGTATTGTTTGATATAGATGCAGGAGGAAGCTGCTGCTGTGGTGGAATTCACATCTTTCATGTGGTAAATGTGAACTACGTTTCCGGTTGTGCTAACAATGCTAATAACAATAGCCGATGCTAATGCTGCCTTCAGGTGGTATGGGAAAGACTATTTTTTTCTACTCAAACCTATGATCTACGATTTGAAAGTTTGATCATTAATCTCCCATGACCCCGAAATGTATTGAGTGGTACAGAATGTGTGTGTGTGTGTGTGTGTGTGTATGTATGTATGTATGTATGTATGTATGTATGTATATATATATATATATATATATATATATATATATATATATATATATATATATATGTTAGTATATATATATATATATATATATGTTAGTATATATATATGTTAGTATATATGAATTAGGGCTGCAACAATGAATCGATAAAAATCCATTTGTAAAAGTGTTGGCAACTAATTTCATCATTGAATTGTTGTGTCAAGTAATTTGTGCATCACTCGGTGAGTTGTGGCGCTGTTTACTTCACCTGCATAGCTTTGTCAACGTGTGCTGACTGAAGTAAAGTTTGAAAAAAAAAAATTCCAACAGCACCTACAGAGCAGAGGTGGTACTTTCATAGTAAAACTGAAATCATGACGATAATGGAAGACACTCACACCTCCAACAAGCAAACATGTTGGAGTTATCCATGAGGATGAAGAAGGGCGGCACGATTAACCTGAACCGCTTCGATATTAAGGTTTAAACTACTGCCATAACCTAACCTCATGAGCCTGAGGTTTTTTGTTTCTGTCTCTCACAGGGTCCGAAATTAACACTCACCGGGCGCCAAATGCGAGTAAATTTTCTGTTTGGCGAGTAAATCTCAGAGGTTTATCCGCCACATGGTGAGTAAATGTTTATATCAAATTATTCATGTTTTTAAATCTTCATTTTCTTGGATTTCTTATTTATGTTGCTCTACCGTCTAAATGTTTAATCGATGCACATATTCACAAACACACACAAACGCACCTTTGTGACATGAGCATGATCTTAATCAGGCTCAGGCTGATTAAGTAGCGCGAATATGTGGAGACTCTTATCAGGAGCTGGTCAGCTTTCCATAAGAAAGTTCGGTGAACTGGAGAATGAACCAGCAGATTTACACGCCAACCAGAGGGTTCAGTGAGAAGCGGAGCTTTGGAGAAGTCGCAAGACACCAGCTGCACTTGTCTGGGTCCGCTCCATTTACTGCCCTGGCGACTGAAAGGCGAGTCAGGTGGGCGGAGTTTCACTCATCCACTCAGATCCGACGTTGTTGTTCCAACTTGATAAATAACGTTGATATGCACCTTTATTGAAACTCAGTAGATAAGTATGAGCATTGAAATGTTCCTGGAACAACTTGGGTCGGATTCTGGTTCTGTTCAGCTGCAGCAGCAACATCACGTCACAGTCCACCTGCTTTACACTGTTATTGTCCTCGGACCTCAAGTGGATCTCTGCTACACTTAAACTACAGCCTGAAACAGATGTGTGCAATCTTATCTTTTAGAATAAACGTCTATTCTTTTTAATTATATTGTTTTGTTAAAGCATATTTCCATCTGTACAAGTAAAAAAAGACTGGGAGATGCTTTCAGATCTCCTTATTGTCCAACTGTGTTCTCCAGAGATCAGGGAGCAGCTCTGCTCCCACCAGGCTGTAATGCTGCAGGACTGTCAGGACCAGGAGGTCAGATTTCATGGACTTGGTGTGAAAGCACCATGTAGAGAACGAGGAGTCTGACCAGGAAGTTTCAAATTAATGAATTTAGAAATGACCAGTTTACTAAATGCAAATATTTTTTTCTTGTTCTTGTTGTTTCACTTTGCATCCAGCATAGTACTGGATTAACTGCCTAAAGATATTTGTGTGTAAAATGGTTTCATATTTTGGCCGGTAAAAAATATTCTTGGCTGGGAGATTTTTCTATCTACTAGCCAACCTGGCCGGTGAATCAAAAAGTTAATTTCGGACATTGGTCTGTCACATTTGAGTGACAAACCTATTCGCCAATCAAAATGGTCGAGCCCCGCGTTCCTGGCTTGCTGGCCAATCAGAAATGTTGATGGAAAACAAGCTTGTATGCACTACACCAGTTGCAGTCAGCAACTAACAACAAACGCTACACGTGCACCTCACGTTGCGCTGTGAGTGCAAAGTTTTCATGGTGACTGATTATCTACGTAAAAATGGCTGAAGGAACTTCTGCAGTAACAGGAGAGGAGCAGCTGGTAAAAGAAACGGTATGAGAGGAGGCAGAGTGATCCGGTTACACCTGGATACTCGTCATGCACTCCAGAGTTGTGGTCTTCATGTGATTACTGTTCAGACCGGCTGCACGGCAGGTTGGAAGATAATTCCAGGTGTTCTGAGTGTGATAAGTTCCATCATTTACTCCAGGAGCTGCGCTGGTGAGGGGCGCTTTCAGCCGTCTGATCCGGTCCAGTTTAACAACCCACTGTCCCGATGCGGGGCAGCATTATAAGCCCAGTAAATCCCATCGGCACAGCAGGTCATCAAACCGCTGTTCAGAATCCGGACCGGACACAGATCACAGTTTATCTTCCTCTGTCTTCAGAGAGAGAGGAGGTTCCCCTGGTTCTTCTGGGTGTTTCCATCCTGTCAGAAAAAGTGTGTGTGTGTGGGTCATGACATTGAGTCGCTCTGATTGGTCGACGCCCCGCGCCAAGACGCCAAAGTTCAGATTTTCCAACTCCGGCGTCTGCCGCCCATGACGCGGATTATTTTGTTTGCTCATAAGTAATTTTAACTCACCCAAATACATAGACCTTGATAGAGCTACACTGCCCTCTGGTGGCCACAACATGAACAACTCTTAAGTTGATGCCAATACAAATTTAATAGTTAAATTATTATTAAATGTTCGAATATATTTGAACTTCGTTATGCAAAAACAAACTTACTTCGAATTGGATTTCTGAGCAAAAGCCAAAGCCCTAATGGGAATATTAAAAAGTAATGGAATAATTACTTTTCCAAGTAAATATTTATTCTTACAAAGTTGAAATGCTGTTGCTAATTCCTTCTCCAAAAAGTAACTAATATTAATCACTACTTTAGTAATCACAAAACATTCGACAACACTCAATCAGTGTGTAGTTTTTATTAGAGATTTCTCAAGTTCAACATCAAATAGAAGTCAGAAGAGGATGCTGGTGACATACTTTTACAACAATAATCTACTTTAAAAACTAACGACTTCTTTCGTTGATAATTTTAGTTTTAAGCATTTAAAAGTATCAAACGTAAAAATCGCAAAACGAATCGAAATCGCAAATTAGGTTTTTTTTTATAGTCAAAATCATGCAGGCCTAGATGAAGGCAGCTCAGCAGCAGGTGAGTCACTACAACATCCTTTGTTTGTTCCTTTTTAAAGTGAGGAAAGTTTCATCACTTTTCAAATGGAACAAATGTTTCCTCAGGAACCGTAACGCTACTCTTGGTGGTCGCTCGCCTGATGCTAGCGTTTGTTTGTTAGCCGAGTAATGACAGAAATTGGGCGTGCGTGTGATATGTTTTATTTCAGTTTAATCAGCTTTAGCAGAATTTAAATGTGCTTTTTAAAGAAGTGTAAGTTGCACACAGTGGTGGTAATAATTTAAAGATTAAGATTCAAGCTTCAATTTCCTGACAGTCATTTAGTTGCAGTTTGCTGCAGAAGCAAGGCGGAACGTTTTGTCAGTACTGATTTTTTAATACACCTGATTATGCTAACACACATGTCAGAACTCGGCATCTTGTTGCTATGGTGACATGGCGAGTTTTCAGACCTGATGACTGTTTTATAAAGCAGCTAGCAACAAGTGTAGTGACTGTCTGGTGTTATCGGAGACATTTAGAGACAGACATGAAAAAATGAAAGATTTACTTCTATTAGCTGTATGTGCTGCTCTGACAGCTGTAGATGTTTACCTCTGCTCCATGAACAAGACTGAAAATGAAGCTGAAAGCTGCCTCTGATCATCACATATTAATGCTTCTTAGTCTACACTGCTTAGTGACAGAGAATGTTACATATAAAACTAGTCTTAGTTTACAGATTTTAATTTAGATTTCATGTTAAAGGTAGAATTCAAAAATGTTTTCCTGGCTCTTGTTTAAAAATTCCCATGCCAATCCGATTAATCGAGCCGAGACCCCATCTGATTTATCAATGATCTAAATAATTGTTTGTTGCAGCCCTAATTGTGATCAATAATGAGGTTTAAAAAACTGTTTGTCTTTAATGATATCAGTCAAACAAAACATTGTCAGGAAAAAAATTCCTTAAGTGTGACTTTGAAGAGGCTCTGAGGGGATGAGCTGGGGATGTTTCTGCTGTATGGTCTCAAAATCCACATTTCATTCTTTTTCGTTTCAGTGTTCCCTGCAGATGTGCAGCAGACCAGACACCCTGCAACAGATCACCCTGTTGGTGATTACAGAGGAACTTCTCCGTAACTCAGTCAGGACAAGCAGGACCTAGAGTCCCATCTCATAAAGAGAAATCAGAGGAACTATGGCCCAATCAGGATGGAGAACAGTCGATGATGGTCTGGTGAGAGAGTGTCACCAGTTTACCAATGATGATGGCTCCTGTGAAGACTGAAGATGAAGAAAAAGAATGTAGTCCTTCTTTATATTCAGCCCACCTTCATCAAACCCAAACTGAAGTTAAAACAGAGGTAGAGGCTCCAACCAACAACCCAGCTGAACAGATTAAAGAAGAATGTGATGAAGAGGTCTGTGGAGGACCAGATCTGACCAGTAATCCAGACCCAAACTGTTATTTACAGCAAAACATTAAGAGTGAGACTATGGATTGTTCTGAGAAAAACCATTTTTCATGTATGAAAACTGAATTGGAAGACTTTGATAAAGGCTGTAATGACAACGGGGCACATCGGTCAGGTGTAAACAGTGATGTGGAATTTAACACTGCAGAAAAAACCTTCAGCTGTTCTGAAGGTGGCGACGAGTTTCGCTGCCGACAATCTCCCCAGAGAGATTCTACAAGAATGTCTACAAGCTGTTTGAACAGTAAAAAAGCTTTCAGTATGAAGCAAAATACAAAGTTAAAGGAAAATTTCAACACTAGGAAAACAGTTAGTTGTGATGTTTGTAGTAAAATCAGTCATCCTAATGAAAATCTTAGGACAGATATGGGAATTAGCAGAGGAGAGAAAACATTCAGCTGTGAATGTCGACAAAGAGATAGTCGGAGGGCAAACTTAGTGGAGCACATGAGATTTTACACAAAAAAGAAACCATTCAGCTGTAATGAATGTGGACATGGATTTTGTCGAAAGGGAACATTAAACCAACACATGAGAATCCACACAGGAGAGAAACCATTCAGCTGTGTGGAATGTGGATATGGATTTAGTCGAAAAAGGGACTTAGATGTTCACATGAGAACCCACACAGGACAGAGACCATTCAGATGTGATGAATGTGGAAAAAGATTCATTCAAAAGGGACACTTAGATGTGCACATGACAACACACACAGGAGAGAAACCATTCAGCTGTGAGGAATGCGGACATAGATTTAGTGGAAAGGGAAACTTAAACCGACACATGAGAACCCACACAGGACAGAGACCATTCAGCTGTGATGAATGTGGAAAAAGATATATGAATAATGGACATTTAGAAGAACACATGAGAATCCACAGAGGAGAGAAACCATTCAGCTGTACTGAATGTGAACAGAGATTTAGTCGAAAATCAAACTTAGACATGCACTTGAGAATCCACAGAGGAGAAAAACCATTTAGCTGTGAGGAATGCAGACATAAATTTAGTAACAAGTCAAACTTTAACCGACATATGAAAACCCATAAAGGAGAAAGACCATTCAGCTGTGAGGAATGCGGACATAGATTTTATCGAAAAGGGGACTTAAATCAACACACGAGTTCCCACAGAGGAGAGAAACCATTCAGTTGCACTGAATGTGAACAAAGATTTAATAGACAGTCAAGCTTAAACCGACACATGAGAACCCATACAGGAGAGAAAATATTCAGTTGTAAGGAATGCGGAGAAAGATTTAGTGGAAAGTCAAGCATAAACCAACACATGACAACCCATTCAGGAGAGAGACCATTCAGCTGTGTTGAATGTGGAAAAAGATAAATTAATATTTGACCTTTAGAACAGCACATGAGAATCCACAGAGGAGAGAAACCCATCAGCTGTACTAAATGTGAGGAGGTTTATTAGACAGTCATGCTTAAACCGACACATGAGAATTAACACAGGAGAGAAACCATTCAGTTGTGATGAATGCAGAAAAAGATTAAGTTGTAAGTCAATCTTAAACAAACACACAAGAATCCACAGAGGAGAGAAACCATTCAGCTGTACTGAATGTGACCAGAGATTTAGTCGAAAATCAAGCTTAGACGTGCACTTGCGAAACCACAGAGGACAGAAACCCTTCAGTTGTGAGTAATGTGGACATAAATTTATTGACAAGTCAAAGGACTTGTCAGGACCGAGACCATCCAGCTGTGATGAATGTGGAAAAAGATTAATGTCAAGCTTAAACCGACACATGAGAACCCATACGAGAGACCATTTAGTTGTGATGAATACAGACTAAGAATTTGTCAAAAGTCAAAGTCTTTATTGTCAAGTGTTAAACATACAATGCAGAGAAAATTACAGTCCTCTCAAGCCCACGATGCATATAATAAAATATAACAAAATAAAAGATATAAGTTGGGGTTGTGGGGGGGCAGAGCAGAGAGGGAGTTTGCTGCAAATATATGCACAACGTGTACAATCTAGAAATACTGGGTATCCATGATGTCTTAAAAAGTATTCAAGTTGATAAATTGGTTCTGTGAAGAATAAGATTTTTAAAAGTATCAAAAACTTCTAATTGTAACTTCATATTATGAGATACTAAATGTTTCTGTCAGAACCAGAGAGCAGTGGGCTGCTACTTAAAACGCTCGGGTAGTAGTTGGTGGGGGTTAAGGACCTTGCTCAGGGGTTCAGAGGTTCACCTAAATTCACTTGGCAGACTGTTTTGAATGTTTTTCAGCTAAGGAACTGTCCCCATATCTCTCTGAACCAGAATACACTGACTGTTACATGCAGGCACACTGCCCTTCTCTTTCTGCTGTCAGTAGCCAGATGAGGGCCTGCGAGCCTGGCATCCCAGCAGCTGGAGTTGCTTTTCTGCCGTTGCAACTACAACCTAGTCACACGTGATGTCGCTGTTCTGTCCGTATTCCATATTCAACCTTTAATCCTGAAGATGTTCCACATATGCAGCTCAGCCTTATTTAAAGGGACTAGAGGCAGGAATTGTGAAAGAATAAACATGCATGTCCAGTTTTTTAATACTAATAGGTGATGAAGCATTAAAAACCAAAAAGAACGAGCCCACCCACATCTCTCTCCGTGTCCTTGAACAGGCACTTTTTGGTTTTTAATTTCCTGCACTGTCCTACGGATGTGATGTCATTGACGCTGCATGTGCATCCTCAACTGTTTTGATACAAGAAGAAGACAGTCGCGATGGTTTCGGACCCTGTAAGGGATAGTTATGGATTCTTCTGCCGTCAGCAAACGATCCAGATCAGCTGAAAGACACTAAAAAGTGGAACTACAAAGAAAAAGACTATCAGTGGGTACGTTTACATGGAGACTTTTTTCCCTTTTGGTACGAAATCATTTTCATTGAGGATTTTAGGGCAGCTGTTTCCATGGGAACTGATTCATTCGGATCTGGCGTGTACATGCACCAACATTTATTCTGAATAATCCTGTCCGACACGCACAGAATAAGTTAAGTTATTTATTAAAGACGAAGGTCTACAAACTGATCATCACGGTTGTTGTGGTTTCTGCAGGACTTAATCCAGCAGCTGATCCTCAGGCGCTCCTGCTGCACTAAGGGAAAAAGGCGTAGAGACAGAATTTGAATTAAAAACAAACTTCTGTTGCTGTCCAAGGAATTATGTTGTTCACAGCCATCTGTCAAAGTGAGGAAGTGTCACTTGTTGCACGTTGACGTCTTGTCCAAGCATGCGCTGTAAGAGCGCAACAGTACAACATTCCGATTCAGCGTAAACATGACACCCCGTTCAGTTTAGGGAAAGGAATATTCTACCCCTGTGAAACCAAATGAAAGTTCATTTGGTTCAGCACTTTTCATTCAGAAAGAGCTTTTAAACCGAAAGCAATCAGTATATTTGGGTCCATGTGAACCCGGCTAGCGTAGAAAACAACGTTATAGCTTCAGTTTGTGCTCCCGTGATGGCTTGGCTGGGGGCTGCAGTTATTTGCAGCGTCAGTCATGGCACTCGGGAGTTTTATGTCTTCTCGTCCCTTTGATCCAGATTCATTTACCACAGACTTGAACAAAGGTCTGTCACACTTTGTCTCTCTGATTCTCCATATAAGTGTTGGTCTCTCTCTGTACGGCTTAAACTTTAACCTATAAACCTAAATTCAGAATCTGTTGCTACTAATGACGAAATCTGATTTTAAGGTCATTATTTGTTCTAAAAACAATGAAGTTCTGATATTTGATTGGAGAAGATTGAATTTTTCTGACAGAAAACCCACTTGAGTCTCTTTCAATAAGACAAGACTTTATTAAGCTTGTCAGTCAGTGCACGTGTTCTCCAGCATTGGTTACCATGGTAACTCAGAAAGAACTCAGTTAAGCCATGATGAGGGAGCAGAGCTCCACTTTAGATGATCCAGACTTATTCAGATAAGTCAGACTTTCTCTTAATCCTTCATATATGATCATATGTGTTGTAATTTACTGTTTAATAGTTTTCTTGTCTGGACGATTTTAATCAAACTTATGTGACTGTAACATCTCAGTTTTTTGTTACTGTATTTTTTCTTTCCTAAAACATGGTTTCCTTTTCAACTATGTAAATGAAAAATAAAAACTAAATTCTTCATGCAGGTATGTTTTTCTTTATTTTCTTCTTTTTTTTTCCAAATATCGTACCTTACTATCTTCACTGCAGCACGAACCTCTCGCCTGTCAGACGAGCTAACAGTCATCATGTTGGTGGTGTGTCAGTATTTCACTCTGGATTCTCCTCCAGCAAGACTGCATTTAAAAATAAATGGCTTCAATTTGCTGAATTACTGTTTCACAAAGGGTTAAACCTGAGGCAAACCTAACCACGATAATAATCATATCTCAGTCATGCAGGTGTAATATTATGTTTATAACATAGTGGTACTGTAACTTGGTATTGGCCGATACCCACAGCACAAGTATCAGAGTTGCTATCGGAAGAGGTTTCATCACAAAGTTATACAGTTATTTACAGCTCAATACCACATTTTGCACTGCCTTTTCAACTTATCAAAATAAAAAAAAAATTGGCTTCATCTTTTTTTAAAAAAGGGCTGAACTCTGCATCAGTGTGTTATGTTAAGAAAAATTTCTAAAACTAATTTCTAAAAAGAGAAAGATCGAGGCAGAGCTGAGCAGACGGTCTCAAGGATGACATCACGAGTGAACCATCTTCATCTTCTCTATTTTGGGTTTGAGTAGGATGTTTGTCCCCTCCGAGCTTCCGTAGAGTCAGACCGTCGTCCAGCGGCAGCTCTGAGAGGACATCCATCCTACTCACGCTGAAAATGGAAAAGATGAAGAAGGTTTGTTCCACTAGAACAAAGCTGAGGTGCAGATAGAAGACCTGGAGGATCCGCGTGAGCTCCTTTCAAGGTATTTATCTGCAGCATTATTTCATGAAGACTTTAAACTACAGTCGGTGACTCCGACGTATCTTGGATACTGACGACTGTTGCTTTGTGTCCTCTGCGGAGGCCAGCTCGCTGCGGAGACACGAGGACAGGAAGAAGGAGACAAAGACTTGTTATCGAGGGAAGCCTCGTCGGGGAGGGGAGGTGAGAATTTCCATACCTTGCTGTGATGTGTTTGCTTTCATCTCTAAGCGCTGATATTCCCGGGAATTGTGTGTTTGTCATGTTTGCTGCTTCGTGAGGTGAAGTTGTTGGTGTTGTGTCCAAATCAGCACCCTGCGTGAAAAGCAGCCCTCCATCCGCCAGAATATCAATAATCCATATTTGCTGCGTTCTGTTTGAAGTAAAAGTTTCAGCTGGAACGGCCTGAGGTCGGATTAAAGACTCAGAAAGTCGGAGAATCCTCACAACCTCTGACTTGACGTGTAAAGATGGCGGCGCCCTGTGTTAGCAGTGTAGCAGCTCCTGTAATATTACATTTATTTGACCTTCTGACCAGTTTTGTTGCATTAAATCAGTCGTACACGGAGTATTGTTTGATAAAGATGCAGGAGGAAGCTGCTGCTGTGGTGGAATTCACATCTTTCATGTGGTAAATGTGAACTACATCTCCGGCTGTGCTAACAATGGCTAATAACAATAGCCGAGGCTAATGCTGCCTTCAGGTGGTGTGGGAAAGATGACTTCTTTCTACTTGTTAAGTGGAAATTACTAGTGCATTTTGTTAAAGTGATTTTGTTGTCATATTGAAGTGGAACAAGCGACTTCTGCTCTTTGTGTTTTTCTGTAAAACACGTTTAATTTCAAATATTTGTTGTAGTTGTACTACAGAGAAAAATTGAAAAGTAAAAATATGTAATGTACACTTGAGTGGGGTCAAACTAAATATTTTATTTTGAATTTTATTTTAATTTATATTGTGCACTGCTGTAATGTCAGTAGTAAAAAAATATTGTGATATTTTTGTATATGATTTAATGATTTATTGCAGTGCTTTGATTTTAGTAGTTAGTACACATTGTAGCCAAAACTGCTATGTTCTAATAATTAACATCATAATTTCTTTCAGCGTTTTGGTCTTTTTTTGTTTTCGGTCCAGAAATTTTCATTCTGGTGCATCCCTAGTAGTTTTTAAAAAGCAATTTTTTATTTTACTATTTTTTTTAGCATTAAGTCAGCGCTACACAGAAACAAGGCAAGATTATTATACTGTCAGGACAATCTACACTGTTTATAACAAGGATAAAACAGCTACTATGTAAAAGTCATAGAGAAGCACATCGTCTCATCTGCTGCAGCAAAGGTGCATGGCTCCACAGAGATGTTGATAGGTACGCAATAAAATCTGAAAGGATGCAGTAAACTCACCATCTGTGAGTCCCAGGGACTCACCTCATTTTCCCATGATAACCGGTTCTGAACAACTCCTGTTTAAAATCGCAGCAACTACCGAAAGCAACATTATTTTTACCCATGGTGTTATTTTAGAGCAGCCCTGCTAAAATATCATAACTTGTTTGTAACAAAGCCAACGTGGACTCGGTAGTTATCCTTGTGTTATACTGACGCTGAATAGTTATTTTCGAGATGTCCCTGGACTGCGTGTGTCTCACCTTAAGTTTCGTTTTCCTGTAGTCTGTTACAACGCTGTTTGAAATCTCCTTTTTCTGGGGCGGCTGTGGCTCAGGTGGTAGAGCAGGTCGGACAGTGATTGAAGGATCGGTGGTTCAAATCCCGATCCCCCAGCTATCTGTCGTTGTGTCCTTGGACCCCTAACCGTCCTTGCCTCCAGTGAGGGCCTCGCTGGTGAATGCTATTGTGAGCGCTTTGAGTGCCCTACAAGAAAAAGCTAATTCATTATTTGAAAAAAAAAAAATCTCCTGTCAGTTTAGTGTTCATGGATGTGGTTAGGTTTGTTACAGTTTAATATTTGCTTGGAGCACCGTGCTCTACTGCAAATCCCAGCAGCTGGATCAGTTTTTCATCCAGTGTGATCTACTCAACTACAGCTGCACATGCGCATAACACCGTGAGTCTGCTCGTGGTTGAAATGGATGTAAGTTTTTTCCTCTCAAAAGAAAGTAGGTCATCTGTCCTTCTGGTTGTACAATTCAGATAAATCCAGCTAATCAATAAATGAAAGCAAAGGCTAGTTATTGATTAAAACTAGTCCTTGTGATACATTGTTAGCATGATGCTGAGTTCTGCTTGTTTAGCTGTGAAAACATGAACCTTTTTCACCACCATTTTCAGTAAAATCATGTTCTTACTGAATCAAAACAAAGTGCAGTACCTGGTGTAATTAATCGTAAGTTCTCCATGAGGCTGAGTAATGTAGTAACTACGAGCAGAAGATTAACTCTGACCTTTTTCTGTTAAAACCTCTCCAGCTTTGGAGAACACACTTTCACACGGCCCGGACGTAGCTGGAATACATGTACAAACTGTAGATATCTCTGCAAGCTTGTCAATATTAGGATAAACTGTGCTGTAGTTCCAGTATTTAAATGGCTCTTCTCCTCTGCAGAGGAAGCACTCGGCTAAACCACATGTATGTGTACGTGTTCATGAACATGCGAACATGTTCCACGACTGAACTTCCACGACTGTTCACCTGCAGGAAATCAGAGTAGACGGCAGTGAAAGCCACAGTAAGCAAGTTTATTTGTAAAACACATTTCACGTACAGGATGCTTCAAAGTGCTTTACATAAAATATTAAAAGCATTACAGCGGGGGGGGGCAGAAGGAGCATTTATTAGGCCACTGTGAGTGTATTTGTTTTCTACTTGGGTGAAATTTCTTTTCCGTTTCTGAGGATTCGTCTCATTCTGTTAGTGTTGTGAGCAAATCTGTGCACCTCTATGACCTTTTTGTAGTTATTAGTTTTCCCTGTAACTGAAGTCAGAAAGTGTGTTTTTTTTGTTATACTCTTTAGATCCCTGAGGGGAAATTAGGGCTCTGCATTTTACCCATCTCTGCACAGTAGTACCAGAGAGCAGTGGGCTGCTACTTATCCCCCCTTTTGTTTTTAGAACAAATAATGACCTTAAAGGAAGCCCAAATGTAGTTACTCTATCCCCCCCTCCCCCCTTGTTGGAAAAAACCCCTCAACCCTTTTATTATTTTTAATAAATCCTCAGATATCCAAAGACTCTTCCGTTTCCCCTAACTTTTATTTTATTGAATTCCCCCGGGTCCAAGCCAAAAAGGCTCTTAAAATCCCAAAAAACTTGTCAATATTCCCCCATACTGCTCGTCCAATGTATTCTAATTGTCTTCAGTGGGTAGCGCCCAGAATTTACTCATAACGACATCATTTAGTAGATTTTTAGAGCCTAAACAGTACTACATCTTACTTTTCACGAAGCACGCAAATGCTCTTTTGTTGATGGAGGTATCGTGCGAGAGATGAGTACTGTTTGTATTTGAATCGATACGGTACCATTTTCCCCCGCTGCTGGTTCTGGCGAGAACAAAATGACATTTTTTTCTCGCAGGCGTGTTTGATGACGGCTTGTGGCTTCTTCTCAACCCCTCGGACGGGAAGAACTTTCTTCTTGTGGAGCTCTGAGATGTATTGTGTGATTTGGGCTGGGCAATAATGGCCAAAAATAAATATGATATATTAAGCAGTTTACCACGGTAACAATAAATGGACGATAAACCTACTTATTAACCTGCCAAAACAGACAAAAACTACTTTTATTTTCATTTTATTAAAACAGATATTCTGCCTTAACTGGAACTTACAAATATAAAAATTAATGAATGAATTATAAATTAATAAACTGATGAACTCAAATGAATTATTCTTATTTACATATGGGCAAATATTACTTTGTGTCCATGAAAACCAGTGCTGAGTCTACCATTAAATGCACACACACGACTATCGATTAGCATGAATGCTAACTTAACATTAAAAAACTCTCAGACAGGCTAACACAATTAGCATCACTGCCGTTGTCAAAACGTTTATCACAAATAACGTTCCTTCAAACGTTTATCACTTTACTCTGACATCAAATAAACATCACTGATCATTTACAGACATATGTTGTACAGAAAACATGCAAAAGATGATGAAAAACATGAAGCTCCAGTGCAGGAATGTAGCGTTACAAGAAACTACGGCAAGTTTGAGAGAACAAAAATGTCCCGTGTGGGAATTCCACTGCTGGCTTTTAGGGCTGTCCCAAACGATTATCTTCAGAATCGATTCATATTTCGATTATTTTTTCGATGCATTAATGCATCTGATTCAATTTTTAAAATTAATTTATTAATCTAATGATTTTTTTTATTGCTTGATTAACATGACAATGAATTTAACCAAAACAAAACCAAACATGGGCTGCACGGTGGCGTGGTGGTTAGCACCGCAGCCTCACAGTAAGAAGGTCACTGGTTCAATTCCCGGCTGGGGAGGGGGTTCGAACAATTCCAACCGTGGCCTTCCTGTGTGGAGTTTGCATGTTCTCCCCGTGTATGCGTGGGTTCTCTCCGGGTACTCCGGCTCCTCCCACAGTCCAAAGCATGCATCTAGGTTAATTATCACTCTAAATTCCCCTATATGAATGTGAGCGTGCATGGTTGTCTGTCTCTCTGTGTTGGCCCTGTGATAGACTGGCGACCTGTCCAGTGTGCCCCGCCTCTCGCCTAAAACTGGAGGCTCCAGCAACCCCCCGACCCTAATAAACGACAGAAAATACTAACAAAACCAAACATGCTAAATACTAAATACTGTATAAATACTAAAAATCTTGTGCAGATTCAACTGAGTTTCACAGAAGCCTTTTCTCTTCACAACTGCAACGGGTGTCACTATTTTATTTTCAAGATGCTGTCCCTCAGCTCTTCTGACATCTTGGGGGTGCATAGTGGTGCTGTGTTTCTTTTAGGGAGAAATTCTTCCATATTTATTTGCTTATTTTTCCTGAAAAAAGAGACACAATGCACATTAGCATAATATAATATAAAAATGTATATGCACAGCTAGGATATAAGTATAGTGACTTATAATTATCTGACTCATAAGTCATTATCTGTCATTTTTCTCTCTATTAATCTCAGTATTTGTTTTAGAACTAAACAGCTACAATATCTGTAGTTTCTTTTTCTTTCTAATTATCATTATATCCACTCACAATGTAAGCAAGTTCACATAGCAGCAACAAACGGCGTGCAGCATTAGTTCAGTCCTTTCTGCATAACGCAGTCATGAAGCAAACAAAGGATGTAAATGGCAGAATCTCTGTAAGCTCCGTCACCCACGTAAATATGGATACAGACGCTTTCCTCCGTATCTGGAGGTAAGAAGCAGCTTTAAATGATGCTGGTTGTTAACGTGAGTTGCGGTACTTCCATCCTGGCGATGAAGCCGCTGGTGATTGAGAAGTATAAGAAGTTTGTGACCGGTAAGAGACTAAACATATCGTTCAAACATTAACACGGAACATGTTTTTGATGGTGGTTAAACAAAAGCGCTGCTGGGAGTTTATGCTTCTGTGCTCGTTCATTGCAGTAGTGCTGCTATGAAACGATGTTTTCATTCTGCAGAGCTGCAGAGTACGATGTTATGTGGTTCCTTGGTAAATAATCCCTCACCTTTTGAAGTAAGTGCTCGTGGACATGGTGGCTTACTTGCACTTGATGCTTGATGCTGTTCTATCGGATTCTGAATTGTACATGTGCTCAGTTTCACTCTCTCAGCACATCGCCATCTCTGCTGTTGTGTCTGGCTGCTCTGCTAACCGCGACAACGCTGTTTCCGGTTTCCCTTCAAAATAAGAGCATTCAACTTTTTTTGTTGGCATTTTTTTGATGCGTCGATGTACGCTATATAAATCGATGTATTTATTGAATCGATTAAGTCGACTCATCGATGCGTCGGGGACAGCCCTACTGGCATTCTTAAAGGGGCTGCAGCACCGAACATACTGACATGGGAAAAAATGACGTTGGTTATTGCTGTAAATGTCGGCGTCGGGAGATTTTCCACCTCTGTGATTGTCAGTAAAGTAAAAACAAATATGGAGGCATTGGACGATATTGATGTTTTACTGCTGTTGTTGTTTTCTCAGTGGCTTGCAGTCATCGAAAACAGAGACAGATATTTTTAGAAGAGGCGAGGGGAAACACGTATGACGCATATGACAACAAATTCCTTTGGCCAATCAGTGGCGAGCCGTCAGGCCGCAGCGATGTCATGCATGTGATGCAACGTTCACATCCGGCATAGAAATCACCAACTCTTCTACTCCCTCCAGGGCTCCAGACTAACTTTCAGCACTGGTTGCACCGGTGCGCCTGACTTTGTAATTTAGGTGCACCAGCAAAAAGTTTAGGCGCACCTCATTGTTTCCAGCATCGCCCTATGCAGCTCATTTTAATCCAGTTAAAGAATTTTATTTTAATCATTTTACATAGACAGTGTTGGTTATTGACGTTACGAGCAATAATGAGGTTTAAAAAACTGTTTATCTTTAATGTTGTCAGTAGAAAAAACATTTTTAGGGGGAAGCTTCACTGAACTTCATGAAACTAAACATTCCAAACTGAAATGTCTTGAGGCTGTGAAGCTTCAGGACGGGCATATCGATACTC
The DNA here is from genome assembly GCA_023101725.1 of Atherinomorus stipes. Taxonomy (NCBI): domain Eukaryota; kingdom Metazoa; phylum Chordata; class Actinopteri; order Atheriniformes; family Atherinidae; genus Atherinomorus; species Atherinomorus stipes. The sequence goes on along the minus strand of JALJCO010001985.1, from coordinate 125,941 downwards.
TGGAGTTGCTACTTTGATACGCTTCTCCCCCTCCTCCTCCTCCTCCTCCCTCCCCCTCATGTACTGTTTTATTGTTTTTTTGATTCTAGTTACTCGCCTTTTTTTGACTCTCCCCCCCCTCTTTTCTTTTCTGTTGTTTCCTGTTCTCTTTTTATTCTTTCCCTTTTTCATCTCTTTTCTTGCTTTTTTTTTTTGTTTTTGTTTTTTTTTTTCCCATTTCCTTTTCTTTCTTCCTTTTTTTTTTCTTTTCCCATGATGTCCTCTCCTTCTTCTTTTCTTCTTCTCCCCCTTCTCCAACACGATTTTTACCTGTAAACCCTGATTATTTGTTATTTTCCTTTTTTTCCTTTTTTCCCTTTTTTTTTTTTTTTTTTTTTGTTGTCCACTCCACCATCCCCCCCGTTTTTGACCCCTCCCTTTTTTTTTTTTTTTTTTTTTTCCTTCTTCTTTTTTTAAATCTCCCCCCTTTTTGAACCCTTCCCCCCTGCTCAACCCCCCGGCTTTTTTTTACATATTCTCCTCTATTTTTTTGGGTATTTCTAATTCTTCCAATCCTTATTTTCTTTTTGTTTTTTTCTTTATTTTTTTTTTTTTTTTTTTTTTTTTTCCCCCTTTTTTCTCCTCCCTTTTTCTTCCCCCCCCCCCCCCCCCCCTCCCTCTTTCCTTTTTTTTTTTATTAAACTGTACCCTCTTCTGGTGCAATTACGACCCTGTTTTTATTTACTGGGTTAAACCCCCCCATTTGCCTTTTCCGGGTTTTTTAGTAAAGCTCTTAATGATTCCCCACAATCCAGTCAGACAAAATACCTCAATCGATACTTTGTACAGTGGTATCGGAATACTCGGATACAAAATATGCATTTGTTTCCACATCTGAGAGTTTTAGAAATGAAATGATGAAAGCAGCCAGATTCTAGCTTCTGTGTCACATGATGGTGGTAGCCTATCAGATGTCATGATGATGCTGCTACTGTTAGTGATGATGATGATGTTTTGGTATCTTTCAGTACTTTAATGCAGGTTATTGCACATTATGTTTTGGTAAATTTATGATATTACTATTAAATTTTATATTTGAACATTTTCCACTAAAAAAATATTTAAATAATCTTAACCTGTGCTTAAGTTGTTTGATAACTAAAAGAAGTTCTTAATCTTATTTTTGTTTAATTTCTTTATCAATATAATTTATTTTTGTTTCTCAAGTTTTACTTATATCTAATATTGCCCTTGGATTCAAGATATTAATGCAAACTGCAATCATGAGTTTTTTTTTTTTTTTTCTTAAAGGGATCAAAAGTGTCAGTATCGGTGTTGGTATCAATTTAAAAAAGTACCATAAACTACTGGTATCATATCGACATGAAAAATTTCGGTATTGCCCATCCCTCGCTTCTCTTTCAGATCCTAGAGCTCATTAAAGTTGGATTTCTTTATTATTACTATTAAATAACCTCTAGAACATATTAGACGATAGAGCAAGTAAAGAAAAGTTGCTGACTCAATAATGAAGGAGGGACGGGGAGTATTTACAGTTAATGTCGTAACCGACGGGTCGGGTTGCAGGTTCTAGCCTACATTGACGAGTCGGGTCCATTTGACTGGCAGATAACCGTGGAAATGGGTCAGGTTTGGTAATCATCAAAACAGATTCAGATGGGTGGGGGTCGGTCGCCTAAGACTGGACCTGCAGCAGGACTTTGGAGGTGAGGCGATAAGGTCATACAGACGGAGGCTGCAGCGTCACAGCGCATCCATGCTCATCCGGCTTCTGCTTCATGTCGCTCAGACAAAACTCCTAAATTCATGAAGGACGCACCTTATTCCACTTTTTACAATTGATTGTTTCCGCGGGTCTCGCCGGTGTCTTTCTTCACCGCACCGCAGTCTAACGTGGACCTGCTGGTATTTCAAACTAAAGCGCATCACGGCGCGTTGAGGGTGGATCAGAGCCAGTCAGAGATGAAGACTCGCCCTTTCTGTGGGCTTTTATTAGCGTTATTCTCTGAGCTCCGTTAGGAGGGAAATAAACACAGAAAAGACACATTTGGAGAAAATTGTTCACCTGCAATGTAAGGCGCATCGGTGCAACCAAGAAAAAAAGTTAGTCGCACTGAGCAAATTTTTGGGCACATATGCGACTAAAATGGTCGCAGTCTGGAGCCCTGCCCTCACAGTAAAAAGGATGCATTTAGTTACCAAAACATGGTACCGTTTGATTCTACATGAACGGTTAGTCGGTAGTTCTGACAGAGTTCGGTAGGTACCAATAAAAGTGCCAAATTCAGTACCCATCCCTTATTGTGTATGTAGGCATTTTGAAGGTGTGACTTTGAAGAGGCTCTGAGGGGAGTAGCTGAAAATATTTCTGCTGCATGGGCTCAAAATCCAACTTTGTTTCTTTTTCATTTCAGTGTTCCCTGCAGATGTGCAGCAGCTGTGGGTGATTACAGTCTGGACAAGCAAGACCTAAAGTCCCATCTCATAAAAGAGGGATCAGAGGAACTATGGCCCAATCAGAATGGAGAACAGGTGATGATGGTCTGGTGGAGAGTGTCACCAGTTTACCAATGATGATGGCTCCTGTGAAGACTGAAGATGAAGAAAAAGAATGTAGTCCTTCTTTATATTCAGCCCTCCTTCATCAAACCCAAACTGAAGTTAAAACAGAGGTAGAGGCTCCAACCAACAACCCAGCTGAAAAGATTAAAGAAGAATGTGATGAAGAGGTCTGTGGAGGACCAGAGCTAACCAGTAATCCAGACCTAAGTAGTTATTTACAGCAAAACAGCGACAGCAAGACTCCAACACTAGATTTTGTGTTAGATTCTTCTGAGATAAACCAAGTTTCATGTCTGAAAACTGAATTGGAAGACTCTGATAAAGGCTGTAATGACAATGGGGAATATTGCTCAGGTGTAAACATTGATGTGAAATGTAACATTGCAGAAAACACCCCCAGCTGCTCTGTAGGTGGGGAACAGTGTCACTGCCAAGGATCTCTCCAGAGAAGTTTGACAAGTGAGTCTATGCATTATTTGGAAAGTGACAAATGTTTCAAAATGAACAAAGATCCAAAGTTAAGTGAAAATATCCACACAGGCAAAACAACAGTTAGTCGTGATGTTTGTTGTAAAATCTGTAATTATGATAAAAATCATGGGTCACAAATAGGACAAACAGGAATCAGCACAGAAGAGAAACAAATAAGCTGTGAATGTCGACAAAGATGCAGTCAAAAGGCAAACTTAGGAGAATGCATGACAAACCACACTGTAGAGAGACCATTCAGCTGTGAGGAATGCAGACAAAGATTTAGGAGAAAGTCAGACTTAAGCAGACATGTGAAAACCCACACAACAGAAAAACAATTCAGCTGTAAAGAATGTGGGCAAAGATTTAGTGACAAAATGAGCTTTAAAGGACACATGAGAAACCACATGGGAGAGACATCATTTAGCTGTAGTGAATGTGGAAAAAGTTTTAGTCAAAAGGGAAATTTAAAGCAACACTTGAAAACCCACACAGGAGAGAAACCATACAGCTGTGATGAATGTGGACATAAATATAGTAGAAAGTCAGACTTGAAAAGACACATGAGAACCTACTTGGGAGGTAAAGGATTCAGTAGTGGTGAAAGTGAACAAAGACGCAGTCAAAAAGGAAGCCTAAAAGAACATGTGAGATGCTGCAGAGGAGATAAACCATTTAAATGTGATGCATGTGGACATAAATTTAGTGACAACACAAGCTTTAACAGACACATGAGAACCCACACTGTAGAGAGACCATTCAGCTGTGATGAATGTGGACAAAAATTTAGTCAAAAGGGAAACTTGCACCAGCACATGAAAATCCACTCAGGAGAGAAACCATTCAGCTGCGAGGAATGCGGACATAGATTTTGTAGAAGGTCAGCCTTAAACCGACACATGAGAACCCACACAACAGAGAAACAATTCAGTTGTGAAGAATGTGGACAAATATTTAGTGACAAGACAAGCTTAAATGAACACATGAGAAACCACAGAAGAGAGCAACGATTCAGCTGTAATGAATGTGGAAAAACTTTTGGTCAAAAGGGAACCTTAAACCAACACTTGAGAACCCACACAGGAGAGAAACCATTCAGCTGTCAAGAATGCGGGCAGAAATTTTATAAAAAGCCAGACTTAAAGAGACACATGAGAACCCACACAAGAGAGAAACAGTTCAGTTGTGAAGAATGTGGACAAATATTTCGGCAAAAGATGAGCTTCATTGAACACGTGAGACACCACACAGGTGAAAGACCATTCAGCTGTGAAGAATGTGGAAGATTTATTCAAAAGGGAACCTTAGACGAACACATGAGATATCACGCAAGAGAGAGACCATTTAGCTGTACTGAATGTGGAAAAAGATTTATTCAAAGAACAAATTTACATCAACATATGAGAATCCACATGGTAGAGAAACAATTCGCCTGTGATGAATGTGGAAAAAAATGTAGTCAAAAGGCAAACTTAATTGTACACATGAGAATCCATACAGGGGAGAAACCATTCAGTTGTGATGATTGTGGAAAAAGATATAATCAGAAATCAAACTTAGACAAACACATGAGAGTCCACACAGAAGCAAGACTATTTCCCTGTGAGGTTTGTGGTAAATTATTTAAGTGGGGTGATTCTTTAAAAAAACACATGCGAGTCCACGCACAATAGAAGCACCACAGCTGCAGGAATTTGCTGAAAAATCTATGAACAGTGTGTTGTGTACAAGGTATAAATACTATGTGTCCATGAGGTTTTAGAAAGTATTCCAAGTTGATAGATCAGATTAAAACCCTTAAAGTATCAAAATATCCTAATTGTGATTTCACATTGTGAGATATTTAATCTTGTTGGTATTTCAGACTGCCACGGCAGTATTTCACCAGGCCTTTAAAATGCTGACAGCTAAATCATTTCACACATACAGTGTGAAATTATCCATCCATGGAATTCAAGGTCACCCTGTCATTTAAAAGCAATCTTGTCCATCCAAGGTAATTGGTAGGGCTGGGAAAAAATGATACACTGAAATATCGCAATATTTTCATATGCAGATTTCATATAGAGATTCAAAAATGCGATATTGATCTATTTTACCAATGAAATCTCGCGAGATTTCGTAAGATAACGGTGAAATCTCACCAGATTCCACAAAAATCTGCGAGATTTCTTGACTGAACAACAAAATCTTGCGAGATTTCATGAGTAAAGTAGATCAATACCACAATTTTACATATCAATATGATATCAGCATATGAAAATATCACGATATTTCAGTGAATGGATTTTTTTTTTCCCAGCTCTAGTAATCGGTTATTTGTCATGAACTGATTTATGTTGAAACTGTTTCCAGTGATAAGTAGTACCCCTGGCTAACTCAAAAATTTGTTCCTATGTCAAAAATCCTGAACATACCCTTTAAAGGTGAATCTTGGTGGGTATTGCTCTGATATTTTGGGTATTTCTTTTGGGGTCCCCCAAGAGTTGGTGTTGGGACCCAAACTGCATCTTCTTTATATTAATGATCTATGATAGGTATTGAAGGTATCAAAACCAGTTTCATTTGCTGATGATACAAATCTATTTTGCTCTGATACTGGATAAATTAACTCAAGATCTCACAACAGAACTGAGTAAGATTAAATTATGGTTTACTGTTAAAGGAGCTGTATCATGCTTTTCAAATGTTCCAAAAGTCAAATGCAGGCATTTATAAGCTAAATATGTTCCCCTTGCTACTATAGAAACTAATTTGGTGTTAAATATTAGTGTTTTATCTGTCTAATTTCCAACACAGAAGTAAGATGGCTGACTGTACCAAGCCACGGAAGCTCCCGACCAATCTCAACATGTTTTACGCCCATTTCATGACGACGCCCCAGAAGAGAGAGAGATTCTGAAGGTCACAGAATTGTTTTTATCACCGGCTTCATCACTCACGTAGACACTAATTTGTAAACACTGATGAATAATCGGACTCCAGTCAACAGAATAAAATGGAGCAGCCTGTTATAGAACCATATGCTTAACTCAGAGTCTGATATGTAGTTTGAAGTACACGCAGTACCACAGAGACGCCTGACGAGTAAGTAAATTATCAAACAAATCATAGGTTAACAGTAAGCATTCAGCTGGAAGATGTTGTCACTCACCCGTGTTGTTGTTGATTTATCCAGTACAACAAATAAACTCCCACGCCGAACACAACCACATTTTCCAACTTGCCATCCTCTAGAGCTTTAAAAAAAATCTCCTGAACTCTGGATCAAACGTCTGTTAGCTGACGGCTGTTTGACTCTGAGGAAATCTTCCTGCAGGCTGTTCATTTCTCCCTCAGAGTTTGTATAGATTAGGATTCTCCTCAAGTTTCTGTTGAACAAAGTGGGGGTCTTGCTACGATGCTGCGCATGAGTATTTGTCACTTTCTGATTGGTGCCACCTCATTACGTACACCGGTGGTCCGTCATGTTAAGGAAGCTTGGTCTGAATATTCATATATATCACTCAAATATGCACAGATGAAGAAAAAAACAACATAAATGAAGTTTTTATGAGGAAATAACACAGTAACATGCTTAAAAGCTTTTAAAAGTCCATTTTTCATGATATGGCTTCTTTAACAAAATATCGTTGAACATGAGTAAGATAAAACTTATGTATTTTGGTAACTGGAGAGGTGATATACAGACTAAAATAGGGTTACTCAACTCGGTCCTACGAGGGCTGCAATCCAGCAGGTTTTCCATCTCTCCCTGCTCTGACACTCCTGACTCAAAGGGTTAAACTTTAGCTCTAAATCTCTGTATCCCTGAACAACAAAAAGATGTTTTTCTGTTTTAGTTAGTGGAATTAAACTGTGGAACAGTCTAAATTAGGGATGGCTCGATACCACTTTGTCACATCTGATATTGATATCGATACAGCAGCCTTGAGGATCGGCCAATACTGATCCAACACCGATTCAATGCGTTTTGTCACTCTAAAAATTATTACATAGATTTAATTTGCTTGATACTGACATCTAAAACCAATGTTCAACAGCTGTTCTGGTCCCCTAAAGAAAGAATGAAAACATGTAACCAGAACTGCAGTTATGTATAACTGCTGTGGCGCTCAGCTGTTTTACTTTTCTCCTCCGTTAGCGTAAAGTAACTCCACATGGCAAACATGAATACAGCTCTGAACGTTTTCAATCATGTGACAAAAACGCAGGCACATGGAGAGACTACTGCGACAGTAAATCTGTGTTGTGGCATAGCAGAGGATATAATCAAGTTTAAGCTTCGCAGTTAAGGATTGGATCGGACAGATTCTAATAAAAAAAATAAAAATCTGATACCTGATTGTTCAGTTCCAGCTCAGCTAGGGATCAGAGACGTGAACAAAAGACTGGTTTTAGGTGGAATGGAGGAGAAAAGATGCTTTTATTTTGTTCAGGAGGTGGAAATTAGACATAAACACAAACAAAACCTGAAAAAGGAGGTGGGTGGGGTTAGTGATGCTGATGGTAGTGATGTTGAATTTATACGTCTTTTTATATTATGTAAGGGGGTGGGAGTTGATAATATGATTTGTACTTCTTCATACTCCTTTTGTAACATGAATGTGATTGTAGGTCTAGATGTTCAGATGTGGTGGGCTGCCCACCCACCTGCTTTGTCTTGTTTATTGCCGTTTCTTCATCATGATCTTGATAAGAGGAGTTGCACATGGTGAGATGTCAGTCAGAGAGCAGTACCAGGTTTGTGAATGGGGAAAGTTTATTAAAGGAATAGTACACCCACAGAATGATGTGCGTTTATTTTCTACTCAACATCATGCTGAGCAAGACTCTGGAGCACTTTTTTAATATCTTAAATGCAGACGGATGCAGACAAATGCGGACAGGTTTTCGTTGTGTGTGTCACCCTCCCCTCCCCAACATTCATATAATGGGAGTTCATAGGCAACTGAACCAAATAGGTCCATAAGTCCACAAAAACTTGTAAATCTTCCTCCATACTGCTCGTCCAATGTAATAAAAGTGTCCTGAGTGGGTAGCATCCAGAATTAACTCAAAACGACATCTAGTGTATTTTTAGAGCTTAAACAGTGGAACATGTAGCTGCCGCAAAGCGCACCCCTGCAAGTTCACGACACTACGGAACCTGCGGCAGACGAGATCGTGTGTTCTCTTTTTCTTTCTTTGTTTGTTTTAAATCCATATCCAACCCTTCTTCTGTTTGTCCGGGTTTGCCTGCTGCTTGTCTGCTCTTAGCACAATGTAAACAGCTAATTTCTTCTTCTACGCTTGCATTATCGGCAGAGAAGGCACTGAACGCAGGCAGCTTCCATATTGTCGTGAACTTGCAGGTGCGCGCTTTGTGGCAGCTAGATGTACTACTGTTTAAGCTATAAAAATATAGTAAATGATGTCGTTTTGAGTAAATTCTGGACGCTACCCACTCAGGACACTTGGATTACATTCGACGAGCATCTCTCAGCCCTAGGTAGAAATGTGCTGGTCAGAAATACTTTAGAGAAAAAAAATGAAAGTCATTTGAGAAAGTAAAGCCGTTTTCAGACTTGCATTGTGGAACATGAGCGGTAAAGTTCATCCGCTCTTTAAACAGACTCGTCTTTTCAGACGTGCCGCTTTGTTGCGGACTTATCGCGTCCCGGCTGCTTTCAGACATCAGGAAATGTTGCAGAAAAGTCAGCACAGCCCCGCTCTCCCTTCAACTCTGTTCGGAACATTTCCTTGTGCATTCAGCCAAAACAACGTGCCGCAACATTTCCGCTCTTATGACATGTAGACCAGCCGGTACGTCCGCGACATCTCGAGGTAAAAGAGCGGATCGCATGTCTGAATGTAGCGTTATAAAGGACAGAATCTGCAATATTACAGCTTTGCAGTGCAAGTCTGAAAGGGACTTAAGTCACCTGAATTTAGACACAAACGAGCATCATCTCCTAATCAAGCCTAAAGATGTTCCACGTACGCAATTCAGCTTTATTTAATCCAGATTCAGGGTGAGGAAAATGGTGAGGTACAGTTAGGTTCTAGTATCACTGTTTATTATCAACAAGTCAGAATTCAGTGACTGGTAACAAAAAACCTCTGTTCATGGTGAAGACAAGCACAGAACAAACACTGCGTCACCGTCCAGTTAGCGTTGGAAAGATGCCAGATGCAGGACCTGCTGCAGAGATCGTCTGTCCTCTCTGACTGTGATATTTGAATTTATTTATTTGTTTGCATTGAATGTTTTGTATTTCTTAATGTAATGTCTTCTCAAATTGCCATCTTCAAACACTGCTGCACACTCATTGCAGATAATCCACATAGATTTTGTATTTAAATGTGATGTGAAATAAACATTTGTGAATCTGATTTTTTTCCTTTTGTCAGTTTTATGTTTTTGTTAAATATTTATCATTTGAAAGCAGTAGCAACTGATATGAAGTCGTGACAGTGAGCAATGCAACCACGCTGTTCACTGATCTAATGGGCATTTATGGTCCATGCAGCTGTAGGAAATTCTGCAATCAATGTTGAAATGTCTGAGGTCTTTTCATTTTACTCTTTTTATGTATCTATTTTGGCAGAACCATAAACTGGGTCACATGGAAGTCGGTTGAATGTTGCATGTGGCCTGCGGGTTCAGAAGCTTACCACCAATCAACCTCACATTTAAGTAATTATTTGATATTTTTCCAATTTTAGTAAATTAAGAACATATGATTTATTATTCAGTGCTGTATTTAATTGTGGCACATCTCCATATTAATCTTCCCATATCAGAACTTTTAAACCACATAATACACTTCCTAGAGAATTAATGTTTCTAAGCAGAAATGTAATGAAACACCAAATTATAAAAGCAACATTGGTAATTCAAGGACTCCCTCTCCTGGATAAAGAAAAGTCACAACTCATTATCAAGAAAATGTTTTACTGAAAGTTTATTTCCTGGTCAAAAAATTTTAAAATGACATGTTTTATTGAATAAAACAAAGTGACTAATGAATGACAGCCGTGCAGCGGCCGCTACAAAGATGGAAAACGATGCAGATTCACAAAGCAGCTTCATTACAGAGCGATCTTCTTAGGGCAAAGACGCACTGGACAGACTGCCAGCTATCACAGTCGTTGCCAGAAAATGGGGTCAGGCTGATCAATCAGCCTCAGTCTCGCCGACACAGCGAGAAAAGTGCCCAAGAACACACCAAACCTACTTCAGACCTGGGTGTACCTTCAGTGTGTGTGCAAAAAGCAGGTGGCGAAACAAAAAGAAAATCGGAAATGATGGAGTATTTCTCAAAACCAAAACATGTGAAAGCACGCTGCTTTTACATGTTTACATTGACTCCACAATGACACCAGACACCCGAAAATCAGCCTGTCGTGTCTCCGCCTTTTGGAAAAAACTCCCCCCTAAAAATACCATCAACTTCACTGGAATGTTGGAAGAACAAGCTGATCCTGAACTGCATCAGTTTGAGCTGTTCGTGTCATCAACTGTCAGCACAGTAACGTCTGATACAGACGTTAATATTAGCATCTCCATAAAACAGATGCTCATTCTGCGTTTTAAAGAAAACAAGACGGCCATGAGACCGTAAAAGTCAATAACAACTCTGTACTGTTCGTGCTGGAAACTTATGAACAGAAAATATCTTATATAGAAGTTTTATAAATACAACAACGGTAGACCTACTGCGGCCATTTTTAAATCTACAATCTTTGGGTCCTCTGCAAATTACGAGCTCGTATCTCGGAAAAATTTGTTCATCACGTCACTTTCTCTGAAAACTACCTCGGAAAAACAACTGGAACGCACGATCATCTGCACATGTGCGGAAAGGAATACTTCCAGGTCGCTGCTGAATCTGCTGGATTTAGGAAAATAATGTCCTGAAAATAAAACTTCCATCCTTAATAAGAAAAGAAAAGAAACAGATGGAGGAATGAACATTATTGATTTTGAAGTGATGAATGCTGAGCTGAAAATAAAATGGCTGCAGATGTTTTGCAGGTGACATTTTGATCCCTTAAAGTCCCAGATTAAATTGTCAGATTAACACACACAAGTATTAATGTATTGGAAAGTGTACAAACACAATTTCACTTCACATAATACGATCAGCTATTTGGAATAATAGATATATATTCTACGTAAGAGAAAATCCTTATACTACAGGGAGTGGGAGGAAAAAATAGTTTGGGCCATATCGTTCACTTAACGGATGCAAATGGTGACATTTTAGATTACACATATTTTAATAGCAAATTAAATTTAGGCGTCCTCAGAAAGTTTCTGTCTGTAGTCAAGGCAGTTCCTCTGGCTGTTAAATCTGGTTAATATTCCAACATACAAAGATGTGAAGGACTAATACTACTTTGTTTTACATACATACATATATAAATATAAATATATATATATATATATATATATATATATATATATATATATATATATATATATATATATATACGAAAATCTGCAGCCATTTTAATTTCAGTACAGCATTCATCACCTCAAAATCAATAATGTTCATTCCTCCATCTGTTACTTTCTTGTTATTATATCAAGGATGGAAGGTTTTTTTTTTCAGGACATTATTTTCCTTAATCCAGCAGATTCAACGGCGACCTGGAAGTATTCCTTTCTGCGCATGTGCAGATGAGCTGATGTGACGGATCGTCCAGCGGCAGCTCTGAGAGGACATCCATCCTACTCACGCTGAAAAAGGAAAAGATGAAGGTTTGTTCCACTAGAATAAAGCTGAGGTGCAGATAGAAGACCTGGAGGATCCGCGTGAGCTCCTTTCAAGGTATTTATCTGCAGCATTATTTCATGAAGACTTTAAACTACAGTCGGTGACTCCGACGTATCTTGGATACTGACGACTGTTGGTTTGTGTCCTCTGCGGAGGCCAGCTCGCTGCGGAGACACGAGGACAGGAAGAAGGAGACAAAGACTTGTTATGGAGGGAAGCCTCGTCGGGGAGGGAGGTGAGAATTTCCATACCTTGCTGTGATGTGTTTGCTTTCATCTCTAAGCGCTGATATTCCCGGGTTAGCCGGAGAATCCTCACAACCTCTGACTTGACGTTTAAAGATGGCGGCGCCCTGTGTTAGCAGTGTAGCAGCTCCTGTAATATTACATTTATTTGACCTTCTGACTAGTTTTGTTGCATTAAATCAGTCGTACACGGAGTATTGTTTGATATAGATGCAGGAGGAAGCTGCTGCTGTGGTGGAATTCACATCTTTCATGTGGTTAATGTGAACTACATCTCCGGCTGTGCTAGCAATGGCTAACAACAGTAGCAGAGGCTAATGCTGCCTTCAGGTGGTGTGGGAAAGATGATCCTTTCTTCTTGTTCAGTGAAAATTACCAGTGCGTTGTGTTCAAGTGATTTTTTTTTTTTTTTTTTGGTAATGAAGTAAGGCACATGAGGCTATCCTCTACTGACTATTAGCCACACACATATACGTATATAATTTATCACGTGATAATATATTTTTTAAAAAGCTGATCTTTCGTCTAACTCGAACCAAAGCTGAGATATGAACAGCTTCACTGGAGAGTGGCAAGCTGTTCTGTCCCAGCAGCTTTTACCATTCCTAAATAGCAGTGGTTGTTGTGAAACGGTGCTGAAAAGTAGGATTTTCTAACTTACTTAACTCACTTACTGTGATTGTATTTCACTGATCATATAATTTAACTAATAATTTCTTTAACTTATTCTGTCTACAGACCCTTTCAAAAAAATTATAATATATTAGAATAAACACCTTTTCCATGATATAATTTTTTGAAAGGGTCTGACGTTTGGTATACTGAACTTTAACAAACGTCTACATATAAAATTTCATTTGAATATGTTTATGTCAAACCTTGATATAATCCAGTGGTTCCCAAACTTTTTTTGCAAGGCCCCGTTTGGGACGGGGGGGGCGATGCCTTTTGAGACGTCATCATTTGTTCATTAGTATTTTAAAGAATATGCCCATTTTTTTGTTAAAGTTATACCGTGTAACTTTTGACTCTGACATTAAGCCTAAAATGAGCAGTATTAGATGATTTTTCGGGCCAATATACAGTGACTGACGCGTGTCAGCACTCTGAGCAGGCTGCCCTCGGCAGAAACCAGACATCGTAACTTTGGAGAGGCGGGCCGTCGATGAAAGTGCCGTAAAACAAGTTGCTTTACGGCTCCTCATAGATAAACCATACAGCCTATGAGATAAACACAGAAAGCTGTACTTGTGCTACTTTCTCTCATTGCTCGAAGTTTAGTCATGGCGGAACAAAGTAAAAAGATGAAAGTGATGTCTGAGCAGGTCAGATCAAAAACACGAGTGGACGTTGGAAAAGAATTCAGTCGTTGGAGATATAAGTGTGGAAGCTAAACCCCATCTCTGTTTGCCACCGTATCATTAGACTGGTAAGTAAGTTTGTCTGTTGTGTAAACATACGAGAATGTGATGCTTTTCTTTTTTTTTCACTCAGCGTTTATCCAAAACAACGTCAATCAGAGCCGTATAAGCTGCCGATAGTTTCCTGTTAGCGAAACACGGCTGGAATTACTATAGACCAAAGCTAACGTGACTCCCTAAACATTTTGTGCAATTGTGGCTGGTTTGCAGCAATAAATGCGTTCTCTGTAATTCATTTAAATATCAAAGCAGTAACGGAGCGATCTGCAGTTTGCTTGGTTTAGTTGTGTGGTTTTCATACGCTGTTCAGAAGGAAGCAGAGCCACTGTAATGTCCCGTAAGCTGAGCTAATCCAGACGTTTTCATAACAAACATGAGTTTTGCCAAAGTTACGACTTCCTTCAGTGCACAAAACTACAACTTGGTTTTGTGGCCGGTTTTGATTACGCATTTATCTTTGCATTGTGCGTTTGTGTGTGTGATGTTTTAGCTATGTAAACATGTAATTGGAAACAGTTAGAGGCGCATATCTGCGCCAGGGGCAGATCCTCCAATAGTGAAAAATCCTTTAGGAAATTCTTGAATCTGATGGACTCGTTTGTTTCAATATCCAAACACGGGAGAGGAGATTTAAATTTGCGTCATTGCCGTGAGGCCTGTTAGACGTTGGCGCTGTTGCAGGTTTAGCGCTCCTAGTGGCCAAAAGTTACACGGTATAACTTTAAAAGTACAAAAACTATAGGCCTGGCTGCCCCCCCCCCCCCCCCAAAACAATGTCAAACATAGAGGTGTTTGACATTGTTTTGCATTACATCAACATTAATTATAAAAATTCAGATTCAAGAAAATGAGTCGACTTTACCAAGGACTTCAGGGGGCAAGGTAAAAAAAAGTTTATATTTTCTTTTTGTGGACAACTTAATAAAAAAACAGACCAGGATATTAATAGAGTAAACTCTATTTACAGGGAGTGCATAATTATTAGGCAAATTGAGTATTTTGACCACATCATCCTCTTTATGCATGTCGTCTTACTCCAAGCTGTATAGGCCCAAAGCTACTACCAATTAAGCATATCAGGTGATGTGCATCTCTGTAATGAGAAGGGGTGTGGTCTAATGACATCAACACCCTATATCGGGTGTATTAGGCAAACATACACCGTTCATATCTAAAGAGACAACATGACGATGTGCTGGTTTAACATTAGTGGTACAGCACGTGACGCTGTGCAGGTTTCACAGGGCTGCTGCTGTGTGTCGTGATGCAACAGGCTTGGAGTGACAAAAAAAGGCTTAAACTTTTTAGACATGTAATTGATTAGATGAGGTGCCACAATAAAAATCAAATGACTCGGAATCAGGAGCAAAAATCCTGATCCGGACATCTCTAGTGTTTATGAGCACTAAAATAACTGATGCGGATAAATACCTCTAGATAAACATGAACATATTAGTAGAACCAAGTTTCACTGTTGGTTCAGTGAGAACCAGAAAATGTTGTGTGCCCCTGGTCATCCAAGTTATGAAAATCAGACATAACCTGTTTTTATTTTATGTTCAGTGGAAGATGTTTGGTTTTGGAAAACTGTTGTATGATAGTAATTTAATACAGTTTTGGGGGGTATTTATTTGAGATTCTTTTTATAAATCATGCAACAGAAAAATAATCATTAGATTAACTAGCTAATTAGTTGTTAGAATAGTCGACTGTTCGATAAAATAATCGGCCGGATAATCATTTTAAAAATAATTATTTACCCCCAGCCCGTGTCCAGGGGGTCAGAGAAGGCAAACATTCGTAAATTTTGTGTGATGAGTCCCAACATGTTTGCGGCTGCTCCTGGAGGTTAAATGTGAGATGCAGTTTAGTCCCAAAGATGTTCTTTGGAGTTGATGACAAAGGAGTTTATTAATCTAACACAGATGTGGAGATTTGAGAATTAAAGATACGGGTGTGATCACGTTACAAGTGTCGTTAAAGGGTGATGTGATGCATACATGGCCAGGATATTAGCTAGCTTGGGGGGGCTGTTTATTTATTGCTTTAATCCCTGCTGATTCATGGTTCAGTTGTTGGAATTGAGGTCAGCTGTGTGGCAAAGGTGGGTTGATAAAATGCTGAAGTGATTCATCCATCCTTAATGTGTTCAGCAGTTCAGTCCAGCTGTTTTAATAAACGAGGCACAAATGGTGAACAATGTGACTCAAATCAATTACTTAACATTGAGTGAGGAAATAAGTATTAATCATAAACAGAAGGCTGATCCAAAGGTCTAAATTCCACAATATCATTCCTGACGATGTTTATAAGGTCAGGTCATCCTGATCCAGTGCAGTAGACTGAGCTAAGCTGTTGTATGATACAAGAGGTTTGGTTTCACGGCAAATCACCTGAGAGAAGAAATGAAACTGTCTTTTATAGGCTGAGAGAGACGTCCATCACAGACCACAGAGCCAATGGAAAAAAAGACTCCTGCCCACTTGTTTGCTTCAGTGCTTTCTTTTAATAATCAGTGTAAGGGTTGTGGTGGTAATAAGCTTGTCTTCTTTACAAAGCCTCTCTGCAACATTACTTTATATTTGATACAACTCTGCTACTTTTGTTGACTGAGTTATCATGTAGGCAGACATTTTAAAGGTGTGACTGAAGAGGCTATGTGAGGATGAGGTGGGAATATTTCTCCTGCATGGTCTCAAAATCCAACTTTATCTTTCTTTTTCATTTCAGTGTTCCCTGCAGATGTGCAGCAGCTGTTGGTGATTACAGAGGGACTTCTCTAAACGCAGTCTGGACAAGCAAGATCTCATAAAAGAGGAATCAGAGAAACTATGGCCCAATCAGGATGGAGAACAGATGATGATGGTCTGGTGGAGAGTGTCATCAGTTTACCAATGATGATGACTCCTCTGAAGACTGAAGATGAAGAAAAAGATTGTAGTCCTTCATATTCAGCCCACCTTCATCAACTCGAAACTGACGGTAAAACAGAGGCTGAGGCTCCAACCAACAACCCAGCTGAACAGATTAAAGAAGAATCTGACGAAGAGGTCTGTGGAGGACCAGAACTAACCAGTAATCCAGACCAAAACAGTTATTTAATACAAAATGGTGAGAGTGAGACTTTAGATTCTACTGAGATAAAACATTTTTCATGTGTGAAAACTGAAATGGAAGACCTTGATAAAGGCTGTAATGACAAGGGACCACATTGGTTAGGTGATAACAGTGATGTGAAATGTAACACTGCAGAAAAAACCCTCATCTGCTCTGAAGGCTGTGAAGAGTTTCACTGCAGAATAGGTCTCCAGAGAGACTCATTAAGAATGTCTTTGAGCTGTTTAACTTCTAAGCAATGTTTAAATATGAAGCAAAATATAAATTTAGAGGAAAATATCCACTTTAGGAAAACCACAGTAAGTTGTGATGTTTGCAATAAAATCTGTTGTCATAATAAAAGTCTTAGGACACAAATGGGAATCAACACAGGAGAAAAACCATTCAGCTGTGAAGGTCAGCAAATGTGCAGTCAAAAGGCAAGCCTAGATGATCAAATGAGATCCTACACAGGGGAGAAACCATTCAGCTGTGATGAATGTGGACAAACATTTCGTCAAAAGAGATACTTAAAACAACACATGAGAACGCACACAGGAGAGAAGCCATACAGCTGTAAGGAATGTGGACATAGAACGAGTAGAAAGTCGAGCTTAAACAAACACATGAGAACTCACACAGGAGAGACACCATTCAGTTGTGATGAATGTGGAGAAATATTTAATCAAAAGAAATACTTAAACCAACACATGAGAACCCACAGAGGAGAGAAACCTTTCAGTTGTGATGAATGTGGACGAAGATTTACTCGAAAGATGAGCTTAGATGAACACATAAGACGCCACACAGGAGTGAAACCATTTAGTTGTAATGATTGTGGACAAAAGTTTTTCCGAAAGTCACACTTAAACAAACACATGAGAGAGAAACCATTTAGCTCTAAGTGTCAGCAGATATGCAGTCAAAAGGAAAGTCTAGATGATCAAAGGAGAAGCTACACAGGAGAGAAGCCATTCAGCTGTGATGAATGTGGTCAAACATTTCGTCAAAAGAGATACTTAAAACAACACATGAGAACGCACACAGGAGATAAACCATTCAGCTGTAAGGAATGCGGACATAGAACTAGTAGAAAGTCAAGCTTGAACAGTCACATGAGAACCCACACAGGAGAGAAACCATTCAGTTGCGATGAATGTGGATTAAGATTTACACAAAAGATAAGCTTAAATGAACACATAAGACGTCACACAGGAGTGAAACCATTTAGCTGTAATGAATGTGGACAAAGATTTGTTCGAAAGTCAGAATTAAACCAACACATGAGAGAGAAACCGTTCAGCTGTGATGAATGTGGAAAACGATTTTTACAAAAGAGACACTTGGATCGACACATGAGACACCACACAGGTGAGAGACCATTCAGCTGTAATAAATGTGGACAAAGATTTTTTTCAAAAGGCCAATATGGTCCAACACATGAGAACCCACACAGGAGAGAGACCATTCAGCTGTGAGGAATGCGGAAAAAGATTTATTGGGAAGTCAAATTTAAATCAACATATGAGAACCCATACAGGAGAGAGACCATTCAGTTGTGATGAATGCCAACAAAGATTTCGTCATAAGTCAAATTTAAACCAACACATGAAAATCCACACAGGAGCAAGACCATTTCCCTGTGAGGTTTGTGGTAAATTTTTTAGATGGCTTGATACTTTAAAAAAGCACATGCATATCCACACAAAATAGAAGCGACACAGCTACAGGACTTTGTTGCAAATCTATAAATGACATATTGATAAATTGGTTCTGGGAAGATTAAGACCCTAGAAAGTATAAAGAAGTCCTAATATAAATTTATTTTGGTATTCAAGCTCCAGTGTTTTTGAGCATGTTTCTTATGTATTTTCTCAAATGAACTAGACATGAACTATCTACATTCTTGCCGCACGGGGTCCGACAACTCTGCATGTCTCATGATTGAATTCCAAATGTTTTCTGAAACCCTCGTCACCACTTTGTGACACAAATACACAAATGGAAACGCCTGCAAAACTCAAGTCCTTTTCCCACCCCCACCCAAAGCTTTTTGTCAAACTGTTACAGTCTTTGCTATCATGCAGCCAACCTCCTGCAACCATTCCGTTCTGACAACTGTTCTGGATTTTCTGCGTAGCCACATGGCAGATAAAATACAGATCTAATCCCTCTTTTTGACTCAAATGGTTTAATCATGAAAAAATGTCCATGTGACCTTGTTATCAGGCTGCTGTGGCTATATTATTATCACCAGGCCTTTATAACGCTGACAGCTAAATAATTTCACAGACAATGTGAAATTTTCTGTCAATAGAATACTGTTTCAGCCTGTCATTGAAAACATTCTTAAGCAGTCCACAGAACACCAGAAGTAAATCTGTTGTAATTCAAGACTATGTTGCAAATTAACTAACCTTGCATTGCATTTTTATGGTAAAATGTCTCAGCAGCAAGTTTTACTGCTGTATTTGGCAGCGGAGGGATAACATCTGCCCTACATGCACGAAGGAATTTAATTACACAAACATTCAGTCAAAAATATGGCCATGTGTGAAAGGCATGGAAATACTTTGACTATTTTTTTTTCTCATCAAAGGAGCCATCACCATATCTATGATCCAGAACACACTGACTAAGGTAGTAACACTGCCACCTGGAAACAAAATATAAATCCACAGCAGGTAAGAAACTAGTTCCTCAAAATTGCAATTCATAATTTTTCATGCAAGGCTATTTTTAATTGTTTAACATGGCATTTACACAGATAGTCTTGTGCTAAAACCGATTTGCTTTGGGTGTTCTGTGGAGTGGATAAGGTTATTAATGATAGGCTAGCACGGAATTCCATTGACTTGCGCTAACATTAGCCTCAGCGACCTCCTGCAATTGGAATAGTAATTAAAAAAAAGAATAATGCGATGAAATATGTTGGAACTGTCTCCAGTGATAAGCAGTACCCTGGCTAACTTGAAAATGAGGCCCTATGTCAAAAATCCCCAAACTTCCCCTTTAAAGATGAAACCTGCTCTGGCAATTTGGATATTACTTATGGGGGGCCCCAGGGGGCGGTGTTGGGACTTAATGAGTTACGTAAGGTATTGAAGGCATTGAAACCAGTTTTATTGGCCAATGATACAAATCTTTTTTTGCTCTGATACTGATTTGGCTAAATTAATTCATGATGTCGCTACAGAACTGAGCAAGATTAAATTATGGTTTACTGTTAACAAATTATCATTGAACACAAGTAACTGGAGAGGTGATCCACAGACAAAAGTTTCATTAGATGGCAAAGACATAGAACAGGTAAAAGAAATAAGAATTCTTAGGGTGATAGTGGAGAACAAAATTAGTTGTGAACCTCATATACCAGAAAAAAACTGTTTCAGAGGTGCCATAACAGCAAGACAGGTTTGGGATTATAAAGTACACATGTACACAATACAACACATATAGTCTGGATATAGAGATCGCAGTGTTTTTATTTGTGCACTCAAAATGGTTGAAATTAATAGATTTAATAGCATTTCGGCCGGCACATGTAACATCTAAAGCAAAAAATAGGTTACTACCAGATAATCAGAAATAATTCAGTGGGGGGGGGGGGGGGCTACAATTGAAGGGATAAACTTAAGTCTACATCTCTGTGTGCCCATAAATTAAAAAGATGCTTTTTCTGTTTTAGTTAGTGGAATTAAACTGTGGAACAGTCTGAATAGTTGTTAAAAAACAATTTTTGTAGTGTGTTGATCGTTTTGATCCTGTGATTACTGCCTGCAGTTATTTGTTTTTTGTGTGTGTGTGTATATGAGGGAAGGTTTTTGGTTGATTGTATCTGGGGATGCTCCTCTGGTTGAGCTTTTAGGGGAGAATGCCCAGGGGGTTTTATGGTGTATGTTTGCACATGAATGCCTATGTACGCTAATCATGGTCATGGTATGGTGGTGATGTTGAATTTCTGAATGTGTTCTTTTGTTCATGTGGAAGTTAATATGTTTTGTACTTCTTTCCATTTCTTTTGTAACATGAAATAGTTTAGTTACATTTTGACTCCTCTTATGATGTCTTAAATTGTTTTAATGTTTACTGATTTTATTGATTTTTTTATTTGTGTTCCCCTCCCCCACTTGCCCTACAGGTGCCTATGGCACCTGCCAGGCCGGCAATGTAAATAAGAATCTTGTTCTTAATGTCTTTGCCTGGTTAAATAAAGGAAATAAATAAATATGATTATGCATTTTGATATGATGGTGAAATAAACATTTGTCAGTTAAATCTGTGATTTTTGTTGTCAATTTTACATTTTTGCCAAATATTTATTGTTCTGAAAGTGGTAGCAGCTGGTATGAAGTGGTGACAGTGGCCAATGTAGCACTGCTCACTCGTCTAATGGGTGTTGCATTTATGGTCCATACAACAGTAGGAAAGTCCACAACCAATATTAAAATGTCTGAGGTCATCTGATTTTATTCTTTTTATCTATATATCATGGCCGAACCATAAACTGGGCCACATGGAAGTTGGTTGAAGGCTGCATGTGGCCTTTGTCCGCTTCTCGTTCGCTCTTAGCACAATGTAAACAGCGAATTCCTTCTTCTACGCTTGCATTATCAGCAGAGTAGGCACTGAATGTCGTGGTTTCTGTAGTGTTGTGAACTCGCAGGGGTGCGCTTTGCAGCAGCTAGATGGACTACTGACAAAGTGACTAATGAATGACAGCAGTGCAGCAGCTGCTACAAAGAAAACGATGCAGATTCACAAAGCAGATTCACAGAGTGGTCTTCTTAGGAAAAGTCTTTTCCTCCAGAATCCCCTTAACTTACCCCAGAGTGGTGGAAGAACAAGTTGGTCCTGAACTGCATCAGTTTGAGCCGTTCGTGGCTTTAGCTGTCAACACAGTGATGTCCGATACATACGCTAATATAAGCATTAGCTGTAAACAGGTGACATCATGCAGACTCAGTTGTTTGCTGTTCCAGATCCTCCTAATTATCATACTCGTCAGAGGAAGTGAGACGAAGACTTGTGGACTGACACAAATCACATACACCCCCACAAAGTTGGGAAACTCCCAAGTAAAGATGTGTCTCTGAAGCAGACGTTTGGCAGATTGCAGACTCAACACGGCCAACCACCTGCAACCATTGTCTCACCAGATGAGGACCAGCAGGTAAAACACATAAACTCTGGGTTTACTTCTCCACCCCTCAAAAGCAAAAAATTCTTCCCTTTGGGGATTATGGGGACTTTCTGTCCAGAAGTCTGTCCTCATAAACTCCCATATTAAAGGCTAGAATATACTGTACTTGCCGTGGACGCAAGCGTGAGTGTCGGGAACATTCTTGTACATACTTGCTGCAGCACTTCAGGAGTGGGTGCAAGTGTGTGTGGCTTGTGTTTGATATGTTTGTGTATATAGTTGCTGCGCACATCAGGAGCACAGGACGCCAAAATGTGCGATACTGGAGGTCTCCGCTAGGAGGACTACGCAGCACTTTGCTCTTTGAGTCAGTTTGCCAGTTACAGCGCGTTTCCTGTGCAAACAACAGCTTACCAAACTGTTGCCTTTATCTTCCTGGGAGCAAACAAGGTTCTGAATGGCAGCCTTTTTTTTTTTTTTACTTTTTACATTGAACATAAATACATGTACACCACAATAACGATATATATCACAAGCACACATCAAATTCTTTAACCAAACATTAACAATAAATCAATAAACAAACAAAAAAATTAGCACACAACAATAATCAAAACGTATCTTTGTCAGGACTGGTGTAACCTACATCAGTTAAATAGGATGAATATTGAAGTTTCTGAGCACAGAGTTTGTTCTTACAGCCTTTTTATTTTTACAGTGATTGACTGAAGTGACATATTGTTGTAATTCCAAAACAAAACCACGAGCATGTGGTTTACTCTCTGACCATTTCCTCTTGTGAATATGAAATTTCCCCAAGCATCAAAATTAGCTGTACAAGGAAAACAAGATCATCTTTTAAATTCTCTTAAAAAAAAATCAGAAAGTCATTTTCTTGCAGAATAACTGCCTGCCTTGTTATTGTCCTGATGTACTGCTGGACTTCAGTCCAGAATGTTTTAGAAAGTACACATTGATAAAAAAAAAATGACGAAAAGTCTCCTCTTCATTCTCAAAGAATTTACATAAATCATTATTGTTGTTAAATCTTGCTAGTATCTTTTCTGTTGAATAAATTTTATGTAACATCTTAAATGAAACTTCTTTAACTTTATTGTTCACACAGAACTTCTCACCAACCAACTACGATTTCTGCCAGTTAATTTCTCAACAAACAGAATTCCAAAAAGGTTGCCCTGAGGGTAAGGTCGTGGTTTGAAAGCCCTGAATGGTAGCCCTGCTGCCTGTCAATTAAAAGAACACACTCCTAATTTTGTGTAATTTTAAGATTAAATAACATCTCAACAGATGAGTTATAAAAAAAAAAAAATCACTATTAAACCTAAACTGATGCTTTGAACAAGGCTGTAAACATATTTATTTCTTCTGTTTAGTTGGCCTTTTTTTTAACATGGGAGTCTATGGAGATTTGCTCTGTTTTGCATCCAGCCCCTAGCAGATGAAGAGAGAACTACTGTACAAATTTTGTCCCAAAATTTGTACAAAACTGCTGTACCAGCTTTGTTTAATGAGAGTTAGAGACTGTTTGGGATAAGTAATGTCTTAAAAGACCTTAAAAAATAGTTATGCATCTTACAGTCATAGCTACACCTGAGACCACTGGATCCACTCAGAAATAAAAACATATTTATGTCTGGGAGAATTTTGGCCACTAACAGCCACCGTACATTCATTACAGTGCTGAAATATGAAGTTATTTGAAAGAAAACATCTTTTCTTGCAATACTCATCTTCACCACTAGATGTCAGTCGTTCTTACTGTGGGTCTTACAATAGACAGAACCCATCCTCCTGAAATTTGGAGACAGAGCGTGCCTGGGTCTGCGGTTTTGATTGGTTGGGAGGGAGTAATGGCTGTAGGATGAAGCTACATGACAGGCTGTGAGGTGAGGTGTTCCAGGCACGTCCCACCGGGACCAGACCCAGGGGGAGGCCTAGGACACGCTGGAGGGACTACGTCTCCCAGCAGGCCGGGGAGAGAGAAGTCTGGGCTTCCCTGCCAAGGCAGCTGCCCCTGCGACCTGACCTCGGATAAGCGGAAGAAGATGGACGGACGGACAGGCTGTAATGAGCCTCTTTTTAAATCTATCACAGGCATGCCAACTGATCAATATCGCACAGCCCTAGATGGACGGGTCAATTAGTTGAGAAATCAAACACTAAATTTAAATCAAGATTAACTAACAGATAAATGCAGCTCAATTCATCTTTATGAAACAGAAAGCTTAACTTGTTCTTGCAAAGAGTCCCTCCAATGAACAGGCCATGTGTTGTATTTGGCAGCAGATTTATTGAAGAAAAGGTGAAACTGAAATACAACACAAATGAGCAAATGAATGATAGCGTATAAGCAGACTAATGCATAATGTGAACAGTCACTACTCACATGACAGTAATTTAAGCAAACTTTGAATCATCAAGATAAACATAATCAAATAGCACATAAATCAACATGTATTGCAACCATAATGATATAATCACTGTTTTAGAAATTAAACCTAAATGAACTTTCCTGGCCCCACGAACACAGAGGATGAAAGATACAGGCAGATTGTTGACTTTTCTATATGCGCTCCCAAGAAAATGATCCAAAATGGCAATCAAGGCAGAAAAAGGAAGTTGTGCATTTACCAAACTAAAAGCCTGCTCTTCAAAATAAAACTCACTTAACCTTACACTAATTACATTCAACTCATACATTAGAATCAGTATCTTTAGTGATTTATGGCCGTGCTTACATGATGTTTTTAAATTTGGAATGAATTATTCCAAATTAAATAATTTGGAGTTAAATTATTCTCTGTGTTTACATGGAAATAATTCAGAATGATGGAAAACACGTTTGTCTGATACTGCTTTAGATCTAGGTATTGGGAAGGGCTCTGATTGGACAGGGGGTGGATGTGATTCATTTACATCTGTGTGTGTCTACCCAGAAGTAAACAAACTGGTTCCTTTTTGCAACAGCTACAACATGGAAAACCAAATAAAACAGATTTCCCTTTGACTGACTGTAGTTTTGTAGCAGTAGTTTGACTCTACAATACTACTTGATTTCTGCCAGCTGGCTTGAGTCCTACGCTTGTTTCATGTGTGTTGGGGACGGAAGTCCCTGTAATTGACAGACCACTTCTTCACATGGAGGCTTGTTTATGCCTTTTTATGTAGCAACTGTTGTCTATCTGCTGTCTGTCCAGTTTCATTCAAATGCAGCATGAAAAATATGAGTGAGTTGCTTGTGATGTAAAACTGTTAAACAGTGTCCCTTTGAGTGCGTTGAAAAGACAAACTGTATCAGAGAGAGCAAGGCTAATCGATAGATTACTATTTCAATAAATTATGAGGTATCAGATCTGTGCCTGATCTCCAGTACTCACAGATATCAGTATTTTTAGCAGCATCAGAGACATTTCCAAAACTGGTATTGGGACAACTCTAGTGTGCACGCTCGTGTGCTTTTAAAGATGCACGCCACCTAAAAAATTTACCACAAATGTCACAGGGAAATGGTTTTTCTCCTGTGTGGGTTCTCATGTGTAAGTTTAAGTTTGACTTTCGAGTAAATCTTTGTCCACATTCATCACAGCTAAATGGTTTCTCACCTGTGTGGCTTTTTGTGTGTAGGTTCAAGTTTGACTTCCGACTAAATTTTTGTCCACATTCATCACACTTAAATGGTTTCTCTCCTGTGTGGCTTCTCATGTGTTGGTTTAAGTCTGTTTTTCTACTAAATCTTTGTCCACATTCATCACAGATGAATGATTTCTCTCCTGTGTGGATTATCATGTGCACATCTAAGTGTCCCTTTTGACTAAATCTTTGTCCACATTCCTCACAGCTGAATGGTTTCTCTCCGGTGTGGATTCTCATGTGCACATCCAAGCGTCCCTTTTCACAAAATCTTTGTCCACATTCATCACAGCTGAATGGTTTCTCTCCCGTGTGGATTGTCACGTGTAAGTCTAACTCTGCCTTTCTACTAAATTTATGTCCACATTCATCACAGCTGAATGGTTTTTCTCCTGTGTGGCTTCTCACGTGTCTGTTTAAGCTTGAGTTGTCACTAAATCTTTGTCCACATTCCTCACAGCTGTATGGTTTCTCTCCTGTGTGGGTTCTCATGTGTTTGTTTAAGCTTGACTTGTAACCAAATCTTTGTCCACATTCATCACAGCTGAATGGTGTCTCACCTGTGTGAATTCTCTTGTGTAGGTCCAACTCTGCCTTTCTACTAAATCTATGTCCACATTCATCACAGCTGAATAGTTTCTCTCTTGTATGGATTAATGTGTGTCTACTAAGATTTTTCTTATTAAAGGTTTTACTACAAACATCACAACCAACTGTTGTTTTTACTATGTGGATACTTTTCCTTAACTTTGTATCTTTGCTCACTTTGAAATATTTATTACTTTGTAAACAGTTTGTAGACGTTCGTGTAGAGTCTCTCTGGAGAGACTGTCGACAGTAAGACTCGTCATCACTTTCAGAACAGCTGAGGATTTTTTCTGCAGTGTTACATTTAACATTACTGTTAACACCTAACTTGTGTGCCACACTGTCATTACAGCTTTCACCAAAGTCCTCCATTTCAGGTTCAAAATATAAAATTTGCTTTCTCTTAGAAGAATGTGAAGTCCCAACTTTTCGTATTAAATAACTGTTTGGGTCTGGATTACTGGTCAGATCTGGTCCTCCACAGACCTTTTCATCAGATTCTTCTTTAATCTGTTCAGCTGGGTTGTTGGTTGGAGCCTCTACCTCTGTTTTAACTTCAGTTTGTGATGGATGAAGGTGGGCTGAATATGAGGGACTACATTCTTTTTCTTCATCTTCAGTCTTCACAGGAGCCATCATCATTGGTAAACTGATGACACTCTCCACCGGACAATCAACTGTTCTCCATCCTGATTGGGCCATAGTTCCTCTGATTCCTCTTTTATGAGATGGGACATTAAGTCCTGCTTGTCCAGACTGCGTTTACGGGGAAGTCCCTCTATGGTCAACTGCTGCACATCTACAATGAAAAAGAATATCAAGTTGGATTTTGAGACCATGCAGCAGAAATATTTCCAGCTTGCTGATTTATCATCAATAATTTCAGGTAAATATCGTATCGGGGTAACACTGATAAATTTTTTGACATCAGTAGAAAATGTATGGGGACATCATGTGACCCATGCATCACAGTGGAGCTCCACTGACATGGATCCTACACATAACTCCATGTTTTCCAGATCCAAATTTTCAGACCCCCCCAGAAAAAAAAAAAAAAAAGCATTCACAAAAAACCAACTGGTTGTAGAGCCGCAATAGCGACAACAGTTGAACAGGCAGAGGTAGGCTGCAACATTGGGGGTGCATTCACACCAGGATAGTCTGGGCAGAGATTTCTAAAAAATGACCTCTCTCTGCTTCGGCTGGCATTCAAACTGCAGTAACCGAAGGGAACCAAACCGCCTGGGTTAAACCACCATGGGTTAAACAACTGCTTGCGACGCTCCCCAATGCAACCCCTAATCAATAGGTGCATTCGGACAGAGAAGTTCTAAGAATGCAGTTCCTATAACTACGCGTGCCGAGTTTAGTTATATGAACTACCCTTCGCCTTCATTGTGCATTCGCACATGAGGGAGGACCTTGATAGGGACCATGTGCGATGCAATTGTTGCGACAGACAAATTTATGCCCCAGCAGATCTGATACAAAACTGAAGTTTCTCATCTCTTTTATTCAAAGCTATTATAAAAGCTAACTTACCAGCTTTCCCTCATCATGGTCATATGTAATGGAACAGCCCCCCTGTTGGAAAGCTGCCCTACTAACGTCTTGTTTACCTTTCACTGACGTACGCCCGGACACTTTAGTGGACAGACCGGGGTGAAGCAGATTCTACAGACACAATTTGCAACTATATCTGGGTTTTCCATCTCTTTTATAAGAGCTAACGTGCCAGCTTTCCCTTGTTTACCTTTTGTTGAAGTGGACGGTTTGTCCACTAAGGTGTCCGGGTGGCAGCCGCAGATTCTACTGACACACTTTGCAGCTGTATTTGGTCATCAAATTAATATGAAAATAATTGCTTTTTGGAATTTCAGAATAGTTCTGAATTCGGGACGTGCACCATTGTGATCGATTTAATAATGAATTGGTACACCTATTGTAATAGTTCTTGTTGCCATTATGATTTCAGTAAACAGTTAAACAGGTAAACAGACTTTTTAAATATGGCGAAGATCACGCAAGGGGCGGGGCTTGCCAGTTCTCCCAATCACCAAACATCTACTTATTTCAGTTCCTATAGAACCCTGAAGACCCTGCCTTGGAGTAGGAGCTAAAAAGGTTCCAGGAACAGAGGTCCGAGGTCCCTAGTTCCTATATGTCCGAATACGCCAAAAAAATGGCCTGGTTCCCGAAGAGGTTCTAGGAACCAAAAGGTTCCTACAGTCCAAAAGCGCCTAATAATGACAAAGCAGGATGAGGAAACCCGGTGTCATGGGTTTTTGATAACTGCCTGACCCACATGCAGCACTCTCAGGAGACAACAGAATCTACAAGATCTTTATTATGTGTGTAGTTATAGTCTGAGGTGGGCTCTGGAGATGCTGGGAAACCGGATCACTGGAAGAGGAGGAGATGGTGAGACCAAGAAGCAATATTAGAAGATGCTGAGGGGCAAGAGCTTACTGTGGGAGTGATCAGGTCAGCGTGGGAGGTGGTTCGTGGGTTCCGTGTGGTTGAGTCTGTAGGAAGTGGTTCCAGAGAATTGTAGACGGGTGGAGTGGGGGGTTGGAGGGGAGACAGGTTTGCTGAGTTTGAGGATGGGTGGAACAGGAGTCTTGATGCCAGCTGTGGTAGACGAAATCCAGAATTCTCAGATGTGTGAAGGTGGGGGTTTGGAGCTGGAGAGTCTTGGAGGAATAAATGCAGGTATTGACAGAGGTTGTCCTTAAAGGAGTAAAACAGAGGGACAATCATTCAGGTTGTCAGCACAAGGAACTCAAACTCAGAGGGGCTTGAAGTTACCACAGACGGCTGAAGGCGGATTTCCACCGGGTCCGTGCGGTGCATTACGGCTGTGACGCGGCTTCCAGAGCAAGTAGCGGCCGTTATAGTCAGTGGCGTGGCTCACACCAGACACATGCGTCCCAGATCCTGGATCTGTGTCTCGCTGCGCCGCTCTGCTAAATATAGCAGCCAGGTCTATTTCTGGCGCAGCACGCTCCCACAGCGTGTCAGGCTCTGCAGTGCAGACCGGACCAGACGGAAAACCAGACACGGGAACAGAGTAAAGCATCCGGTAAATTTAAGAAAAAAAGCCTCCTGGAGGAACATTACCAGTGACTCCAGGTTAGAAGAAGTCAAGCAGAGCCGTCGCATGGACTGTAGACCTGTGCATCCGCATAGGACCTCGCACCTGCATTCCTGCTGTGGGTGTGTTTCTTTTAAAATAAATACATTAATCGCATTTGATTTTCGTCTCTCTGTCTAGGTCACATAAAACAACTAAATAAAAAATACCAATATGGTGGATAAATGTAAGAAAAAGACTGGTCAAATCTCCAACTCCGCTTAGATGTGTTATTAAAAATAATTAACATCAAACTAATACAAGGAACTGTGAGATTGTGCTTAGGATTTTATTAATTATTCCTGTAACGGTGGCATCGGGCAAGAGAAGCTTTTTAAAGTTGAGACTAATCAAAAATTATTTGCGCACCTGTCACAGAACAGACTGCAGGTTTGCACTACCATCAGTCAGAAATGGAATTAGCCAACATCCAAACTGGATTATTAGTCTTATTGCTGAGTTTGCGGCCAAAAAAGTAATGGCACAATCAATTTCTGGGATAGATTATGCATGCTAAGTTATTTGGTTAAAAATGTAAAGATGTTGTGTAGTTGTACAACAAATGAACACAAGCTATTTTATGAACGACGCACCTGCTGGTTTGAGTTGGAAAATGCAGGGAAAAGGGACTTTAGGACATTTACTGCACACATACCACTGGACATTTATCCATCATGAACGTGTGATCCTGCAAATGTGATTTATCGTGTTTATCCTGCAGTAGCACGGACTGCAGTCGCGGGCGCGTCGTGTCTGAGCGGTCCCAGTGGGCGCTGCCGCTCCACGGAGCTCAGTTCTAAGTCGCGCCGCAGCTGTAATGCACCGCACACGGACCCGGTGGAAATCCGCCTTCATCCTCCTCTTGATGAGGGTAACTGGACTGCAGGTGTGCACCTGCACACCTGCTGGGGATTCCAGCCTTCTGGCAGCTGCACCCCCGAGGACCTCTGGTGGACTGCTGCTGGAACATATCAGGAAACCCACAGATCCCAACACCCAGACCCAGGATTGAAGTGGAAATCTTTCTGCTTCTTATTAGGCTACTCCATCTCTGTCTACACATTTTTCTCCAAGTTTTTCATTGTCGTTTTTGGCCTCAGCTTCTTCAAACACGTGCCGCTTTGCTTTGTTTTCCCTCCGACCCAAACGATAATTTACCCCACTTCCTTCTACTTCTGTTTTATTGCAGTCGACAAACGTCACTTCCATTAGGGTGTGCTGGATAGTCCGATAGTCTGAAAGTGAACCGAGACCCCCAGCTGTCAGGTGGACCACAGACCACTTATTTGGTGCACCAGAGTACGGTTGGTGTTCAGACTACGCCAAACAAAGCGGATCATCCGTGGAATCGGACCGCATGAGGTTTTTTCATTCTGAACTACATTATTCACAGTCACGTTTATAAATAATTCCAAATTAAGGTTTCCATGGGAAATACATTTATCTGCTTCCGTTTTATATCTGGGGGTTGGGAAGGTTCTGATTGGACAGGGGGCAGATGTGATGCTTTCACGTTAGTTTACTTTTACCTGGAAATAAACAGCTTTGGTTCCTGCTCCTTTGTGTTTCGTCTACGACGTGGAAATCCACATAATACAGATTCTCACTTTGAGTTCGATCGTGGCTTTGTAGAGGCAGACACAAACATACGACTTCATTTCTGCCAGCTGGCTCGAGCCCATTTGCGCTTTAATGCTCGCCATCACAACAAGACAAGGAAGGAGCGAATGAACGACTGGAATTAACCTGGAGTGGAATAAAAGGTTTACATGACAGAAATGATTTTATTTGGAAGTAAAAACAAGAATTCAGTTTTATTTGGAATTATCGCTTTCATTCAGAATTAGGGTTTTATATGGTCTTTTTATTCTTTGTAAAGCAGAATTCACTTTTATTTGGAACTAAAGAAAAACCAAAACTCATGTAAATGCGGTAAAGTGACACTATGATACGTATCCATGTTGCTGCCCAGCTTAAAATGACACACTCATAGGTTATTAATTACCTTAGCTGACTGTCCAATGTTGTCAGTCCATATATTAATGTCGCTTGGTACAAGATATGTACCAAGCTTGTGCCAGATAAAAAGGTAATTGGGACGGCCAAAATGTGCCAAACTTACTGATACTGCATGTTTGGCACTGCCGCCACCAGCTAAGTGTGAGAAAGAGAGAGAGAGTGTTTGGAGTTTGGTAGGCTGTTAGTCCCCCCTGAAGAGAACTACACCAGCCGCCACTGGTCCCCGCTGAAACACTTTCCCACTGCGCACATTCCACATGTTGTCTGGGCTTTTCACCGGTATATGAAAAGTACTTATAACCAAAAGAAAACACCAGTTTTCGGTATAATCCGGTGTACGCTCCACATGTAAAAGTCTTGTCAGATGGTCACAAGTTTACCTCTCAGTGCTGCTTTCTGCATGATGCATTCACAGACAAGGCAGATATCTGACGGAAGAGATACTATCTCTGCTTCGGGTGGAAGAGCAAGTTCAATTAATAAAAATCACACTGTCCCCGGAAAATGATGTTATTGTTGGCATTTTGTTGCCATGGTGCAGCACCACAGCTAGGTCTATGTTGTTGAATCACTGCGTGTGATACCTGCAATCCCACAGTACCGAATTTTCCGGATTATAAGTCACTTTTTTTCATAGTTTGTCAGCTTGTACTGAATAGTCCAGTGCAAGTTATATATCAAAATATACACAATTTAACATATTTTTAAGTATCAATTCATACAATAATATCATACATAATATCAATTATTATGCACCGTGGGTTTGTGAGGACTGTAATTTCATCTGTATGTCTACCCTGTAGCACATTTGACAATAAAGTTGAGTTGATTTCAGGGCAGCTGTTTACATGGGAACTAATTCATTCCGATCTGGAGCGTACATGCGCCAACATTTGTCCAGAATAATCCTGTCTGACATGCGCAGAATGATGTTACATCATGTTATTTATTAAAGATGAATCGTCACGGTTGTTGTGGTTCCTGCAGGACTTTAATCCAGCAGATGCTGATCCTCATGCGCTCCTACTGCAGACAACCCAGAGAAAAAGGCGTAGAAACAGTTTGAATTTTAAAAAAAAAACTTTCTGTCGCTGTCCAGGGAATTACTCTGTTGTTCACCATCTGTCAAAGTGAGGAAACGTCACTCCTTGCACTTTGACATCTCATCGAAGCATGCGCTGTAAGAGCGCAACCTCACAACTTTCCGATTCAGCGTTTACACGATCACGATCATTTCCACTAATGCAAATTCACTCTGTTCTGCACTTTTCATTCAGAAAAGGTCATTTTCATTCCGATAGCGCATTTAAACCGAAAGCTATCATATTTGGCTCCATGTAAACGCAGCAGCGTTGCAACTTCTGGGCCCAACCGCATCAGCTACCGGACTAACAGGTGTGAAAGCACCCTGAGAGAACTCATTACTCCAGAGTCATATAAAAGATTAGTTCATATCGAAAGAGTAGTTCACGAACGACACATTATTCCGCCGCACTAACTTCACCTCACTAAGCAGCAAACATGACAAGCACACAATTCCCGGGAATTAAAAGCAAACGCATCACAGCAAGGTATGGAAATTCTCACCTCCCTCCCCGACGAGGCTTCCCTCGATAACAAGTCTTTGTCTCCTTCTTCCTGTCCTCGTGTCTCCGCAGCGAGCTGGCCTCCGCAGAGGACACAAACCAACAGTCGTCAGTATCCAAGATACGTCGGAGTCACCGACTGTAGTTTAAAGTCTTCATGAAATAATGCTGCAGATAAATACCTTGAAAGGAGCTCACGCGGATCCTCCAGGTCTTGGTCTGGACTCTTTATTTAACAACAGTTTATTTCAGAGATGCTAACGGCTAATCTCTGCTCCGACTCGTCTCTCTCTCACACACACGGACCAACAAGAACAGAACGGCCCACTTTAACTACCGTCCAATCAGCGAGCTCAACTCTGATGAGTCATAGCTCGCTGCTCTGACTGACAAGCTGCACGATCTCTGAGGCGTTCAGGGACATTATGTAAAAACTACAATGACTGGTTTTTCTTCTTCTTCTTTTTTTTTTAGATAACTGAACTGACATAGAGACAGGAATAAATTAGTCACCACTCGGGAATTCTGGGATAGCGCCGCCACGTTGCATGAATCAACTCAGTAGTGAATTAAGTCTGTGACTGTGTCTGCCTCCTGTCGGTACTTCTGTGTTAGTTAGATTTAGTGCTGCTGTGTCACCTGTTGTTCCACTGTTGTGAGAAACAACTGAGGCCGGCGTCAGACAGGGGCAAGAGGGGGCACTATTTTCTTGCCTGTTATAAAAAATAATGGTTACACAATCAAGTTCTTACTGTGGTGTGAATCATGAGACTAAAAGAGACAGAAAAGAACATCTAGAATGCCTAAAAGCGGTTTTTGGCAGTACAGTGCCATAGCTATTGATGTAAGAGCTTAATAATCAAAATCACTTATCTAGAAAAGCAGGAAAATGTGCAGATATCAGTTCTTAAATGAACTCTTATGAGCTATTTTTGTAGTTATCATTATATTTGTCCAGGCAAATGTACTTTTAGTCGTACCAGGCATTAAAATGACCAAGAAATATGAGAAAACAAGAATGGTCGCTTCATTTTTCCATGTGTATATATACCAGCAGAAGCTTTGGTTTCAGGCTGGACATCCATGCTGGACAGGTATCCAGGCCTGACAAACTGCAATCCATTTCTTGGGAGATGAACTCTACTAATAACCCAAGAAAACGGTTATTAATAAAAAAAAAAAAAGGCTGAAGCATGACGTGTACACACCATGCCCCCTACACATTTCTGCATGCCCCCTCATGTATGTGTTCCAGGAGCCGGACCTGAAAACAACAAAGGCAAGAAAGTAAATGGAGAACTTTTTCAGTCTTGATTTTCTCCAAATCTATACAGTAGATTTTTTTTTCCCATTTTCACAGTGGTGATACCTGAGGTGGCTTAGAACTAGAATCCAGAGAGATTTTTTTGTTACCTCTCATGGTTTTCCTGGAATAAGCCCCCCAAAATGAGACTCAGGCCATTCCAGTAAATAGATGAGTAAATAAGCATAATTCAGCCTTGATTTTCTCCAAATCTATACAGTAGATTCTTTTCATTTTCACAGTGGTGATACTTCAGGGGGCCTGCAACAAAGATACAGAGAGTTTTGTGTCATCTGTTCCAGTTTTCCTTTAATAATTTTACAAAAATCTGTTTGAGCAGGGAGGTTCTCTTCAAAGGGACCTTCTGTTTTCCATAGTAAACAGTTCAGTAAGATGATTATTTTTAACTACGGAGACATCTGAGGTAGATTTGAATAAAAACTAACAGAAACTTTTGCATGAGTATGAACACAGCTGCACTTGCGGAGGAGAAAGTCCTTTGAATTGATCCTGCTCCCCCTCCTCCCTACCGGAGCTCGAGCAAGCTGTACCGTAATATCTGGTGTTTTGCGCAACTGAATTTTAACCGCGAGTGTCGGGTGATAAATAACGGCTCACATTACCGTGCTTCTGAAAACTGTTTTACCGCAGTTAATTATTGCTAGTTTCGTGGGATTTGTTATTCCGAAAATGGTCTGATTTGTAGGCACTTACACCACAAACCAGACGGGGAAAAATATGAGAAAAACGCAGGGGTGGAAGTGAGTCCATTAAAAATTATTCAATATTGATCTTGGTTGATAATCATCGCCATTTTTGTCGGAACGGTTTGTTGCCTCTAATAAAACGGCAAGTGTTAGCAGCCCGCGTGCAAGTGGCCGCGCAAACTCGCTTCTCTTTTCACAGTTACTATGGTAACCAGCACTCTGGGCCCCCGGCTGGAATGTGGTGGGCAGTTTTTGAACAGCACATCCGGTTCCCTCCTCCTGAGAGAGAAAGCTCTTTGTTAAATCAGTTCTTTGTCTAGCACGTGGATTTACTGCCGGACTCGGAGCAGAGAACTGCGGGATTTTAGAGACCACGACCAGAATGGAGCAGAACCAGGACCCGAACCCGTCCACCAGGACCACAGCAGAACCATCCTCTGGTTCCAGCGATCTACAGGTGAGTTGAGGAAACCAAAGAGCGGAGGACGAGTCTGAGGCTCCGTCTCTTTGTCCTTCTGTGCAGTGATGAAGCCTCACAAAGCATTGAAGCTTTGTTTGAAATGGATGGAAAACTACTGAAAAACTGTGATTAAATATCTTTACGTTGGTTAAATTCGACTTAAGCACAAGTATCCATCTGAAAATGTATTTAAGTACAAGTAATAACTACTTTTTTTTTTTAAAAAATTACTTTGAGTTAAGTTACTTAGTCTCTTTCAGTAGTAGACTAGAGTCCAATGGAAATCCATTTTTTATTTGTCTGAAATTCTATTTTATTTTTCCTACTTTAGGTGTTTTTCTGTTTTTTTTTTGTTTTACACAAATTTACCACCCAAAACATGTTCAAAACAAATAAAACCAATTTATTTGGTTAAATTTGAAAACTTGAATGCTTTCACACTTTTAAACATGTCTAAGGCAAAAAGATGGAACTATTTTTTCTTGTATCCAATTAACCAGACCAGTCTTTTTTTTTTTTTTTTTTTTTTTACATAAAGGTTCAGTATGTAAGAATTACTGACATCTAATGGTAAAGATGAGTATTGCAAGAGAAGATGTTTTCATTTCAAATGACTTCATATTCTAAGCACTGTAGTGTATGTATGGTGGCTGTTAGTGGTCAAAATTCTCTCAGACATATATACGTTTTTATCTGTGAGCGGATCTCAGGTGTAGCTATGACTGTACTATGAGTAACTACTTTTATGTCTTTAAGGCATTACTTATCCCAAACAAAGCCCTTACTCCCATCAAACAAAGCTGGAACAGCAGTTTTAAAGTTCAGTGGGTTCTTTCTTCACACCCATTCTTTTGTCCATTCAGGGACACCGTAGTAAAAATGGTAAAACAAATATGGCAGCCTCCGTTTGCACCGCCCAGCAAGTAGATATAGATGACTCTTTCAAAGAAAATAAACATATTACAGTTATTCTAGTGCAGCGATTACACATCAATAGAAACAGTTTTGAATTATATATCACATTTTTCTGCCTTTGACCTTTGATTTTTTTTTTCCCATACTGTACCTTTAACAATCATAATAATGATGCATAATACTTTATATAACATACCTTAAAGAACAATTTTCTTTTTTTTAAACCTGGACCTTATTTCTAGGAATTTCTATGCATTTACTCACCGGTTAATATTTCTGTGCTCCTCTGATCCCTTAGGATGATATTTACATTTCTCCCCATTACCGTATATCCATATGATGCGAGTGAAAGGGGGAGTGGTTCTTTTTGGACTATATGCACAACTTCACCACTTCCTGATTCTAGTAGTGCTCCTCTGTTTCCTGTCTTTCATGATTGGACAAACTGATTAATCCAGGTGTGTATAGGCATTGTCGTCATGGTTACTGAGGTCAGGCGCACCTGGATTAATCAGTTTGTCCAAATATGAAAGACAGGAAACAGAGGCGCATTATTAAGTTCAGGAAGTAGTGGAGTTGTGCATATAGCCCATAAGTCATTTAATAAATGAACAAGTTCGATTATCCAGGGAGTTCAGAGTTAGCTTGCAGTTGTCTGGCTAGCCGTTTCTTTGTCAGCTGTGTTTAGGCATGTGGAGAATACCTTCAGCAACTCATGAAAAGCTAAATCTTGAACTCACTGGACAATAGGGCTGTGTGATTGCCTCTAAATTTCAAATTGTAGATTGTCATTGCTCTAGATTGCCAAAACACGATTAAACAGGCAAGGGGACACGGTTGATCGCTACCAGTCAGTATGGCTGCGTGAATGATCCCAATTTGATTACATGTGTGAGCTGAAACTCCTGTGATGTGGCTTTGTAATAAGTACTGTTATATTACATGTGTTGTGTATATATATTACTACTAATATGTATAATACTAATGTAATTGTATAACATAATATTTTAACTTCCATCCAGGCTAGACAGCACTAACAACCTTAAAATCAGCTTTGCTGGATGACGTTTTCATGAAATTTCTTTATGAAAGCCATTGTGTGTCAGGAAGGGGGCCAACATTTTTTCACACAACTGTGTTTTATATTCATATGTGCACCTCTGTATGTACTGTATAATTATTATTAACATGGCATTTTTAGTGCTCCATGAATGAGCATGAGGTCGGCTGGATTTTATAAAGGAGGCTTGTTTATTTCATTCTTTATGTATTCTTTTATTTATACAGTTTTTCTAGATTTTACATCATTGTTCTTATTTCCAGGAGAATGTGGAGCTGAAGGAGTGCTTTGTTGCCATCCATCCCATCCAGTTTAGTAAGGTGAGTAGAATTAAGATGCTTGAGTTTTAATTTAGAGCTGATAATGAATATAATCCAGTTTCAAAGTTTCCTGCATGAATGAACAAAGTATCAAATAAAACTTAATCTACACTTTTTTTATTCTCATTTAATTTCAGGAGATACGAATGGATCATCAGACACTTGCTGCTTTGAAGAAGAGGAGTGCAAAGCAGGAGGTTAGTTACTTAGGCAACGCCCTCACGGTGCTGAAGCTGGTTCAGGTGTGAAGATGGTGGCAAACAACCAGAGAGAGGTTTCACCATCTCCATGAAACTGCTGTAGTGCATACTACAAGGCTGCAGGTAACACTGTGATGAATAAAGATGAACACTCCGAAGCTAGAACAAGATTTAGCTCATGCGCAGATAAGTGTGCACCTTGTATGATGTGACATGGCTATCGGCTTCTTCCCACTGTTAATTACTCTGTTGGAAAAGCAGCATTTTGGTGCAAAAGCTGTAAATAAGCCAGGATTGTCTGGAGGAGCACCGGAACAATGATGTTACCGATGCCATTATTATTTTTGTGATTGGCGCCATGTTTGTCTCATGGATGTCATTTCCTCCAGTTGTGAGACTACGCTGTCCTGACGGAACGCAGACAGTCAAAGTTTCAAACCTCTCCATGCTGTCACCTGGTTTCTTAAGTGATCAGTTTCATCGAGCATAATCCCAGATTTCATGGGTGGATTTTTAAAGAAGTTTTGCAGTTTTACTGCATTTGGGCCTTGTGGGGGTGGCCCTTGATAACCAAAATCACTTATCAAGAAAAGCATGGAAAATGGCTAGATATCAGTTATTAAATTAAACTCTTATAAGCAATAAGTGTTATTATATTTGTCCAGACAAATGTACTTTAGTAGTATCAGGCATTTAAATGACCAAGAAATATGAGAAAACAAAGGTAGTCTCTTAATTTTTTCCATGACTGTGTGTGTGTGTGTGTGGATGTGTGCGTGTTTGTCTGCAAGTTTAATTTCATATCAAACACCTGTTTTTTTTAGTATTGAAACATGTTTATCCCAAAGGTATAGCTCAATTTCAGTGATGGAACTGAAAAAACACTGGTCGGAAATGTTTGTTAAATTGAAGTAATTATCAGATATAACTGGCTGTTTTTTCATGATTTCTTTGTAAAAAGTCCTGGGGAGGATTGTCTTTCAGACAGTTTAAATAACACGGGTGGGAAAAATATAGATGCACTGAAATATCGCAATATTTTCAGATGCCGATACCATATCTATATTTAAAATAGTGATATCAATCTATTTTACTAATGATATCTCGTGAGATACCATTGTTTTGTTATAGAATCTCATGGTATTTTGTGAAATCTCATGAGATTTCGTTGCAAAAATATTGCAAATATTTTAATGTATTGATATTTTTTCTCACCCTCATCAAATAATCATGCGACTCCTTTGTGGTCAGTCGAGATGCAGCCGGGTTATTACGAAAAAATAAAACACAAAATTTGCACAACTAATACTGCGATATAACGATATGTGTAAATGTATCTCTCACATGTAAATATTATATCGCGATATATTAGTATATATTTCACAGCCCTATTTCATATAGTGACACAACGCAACAATGTGTGCTGGTTTAACATCAAGGCCTATTTATGCTCCTTTATGTACGTAAATGGCGACATCTCATGAATATGTCACTGCCTTCATACTTCCATGCATCTTCTTTGTTCCAATGGTTCATAAATCATTTTGTCCACTAGGCAGCAGTGGTGAGTTCATAGTAATGTCCCTGTTTTAATGTCAGTTTACACCGCTTGGTGTCAGTGATGCACCATTGTTGGCAACTGTCCACAAACGCACACGAAAGAAGAAAACGAACCGTTGGGATATTTGGCGACGGCAGTTTTTGTGTTTTTGATCCTGTTCTTCTTCTCTGGTTTGTTTCTTTCACTGGCTGTATATCAGCTACACAGCTCAACACTGACCCCACAGTTTCTGCTGGTATCGTTCCGTCTTCTGCATTGAGGGACGGACCGATAAGAGCCTCAAAAACTCAACAAATTACATGCGTAACCAATGCAGAAGACAGACGAAATCATCTGTATCTGTCTGCATATCCATCTTCTGCGTTGAGCATAAATGGGCCTTAACGAGAACAGTGCAAGTATCCGTGCGGGTTCGACAGGGCTGCTGGTGTGTGATGCAACTTGTGAATGAATAGGCTCAGAGTTACAGAAAAAAAAAAGAATGCTGGTAAAACTTTGTTTGCCATTACATAACTGGGTAAAATCGAAGCAAACATGACATTATCAGTTGTTTCAGTTTATTTAGAATCTTCTATGTTGGTTTAATGTGCTATCCAGATAAAGAAACGTACCATGCTTCAGAGAAATGGAGAAATAATCAAATCATTTCCTTTGTGATTTCCACATACATACATTTATAAATTATTAATTCCTCATTAATTTGGTATTCGTACGGTGTAGGGCTGGGCTGATGTGACTGCAATAGACAGAAGAGGCTAGATAGAAAATTTGATAGAAAATTACAGTCTCCCTTCCTTTTTCATTACAGCCTATCATGTAGCTAATATAATTTACTTTTCATTAAAGCAGATTTCTAGAGTTCAGTAGTATACAATGGTTTGTTTTGTAGTGCTCTCTACAGGGCTGGGAAAAAATACCGATACTCTGAAATATGTAGATATTTTCATATGCAGATTTTATATAGATATTCAAAAATGCGATATTGATCTATTTTACCATCGAAATCTTGCAAAATTTCACGAAAAAACGCGGGATTTTGTGACTGAAAGCTGAAATCTCGCGAGATTTTGTTGGTAAAATAGATCAATATCGCATTTTAAAATACCAATATATCAGCATATAAAAATATTGCGATATTTCAGTGTATCAACATTTTTCCCAGCCCTAGTTTTTACTATTTTTTATGAGAGGGAAACAGTAGAAAAAAAATAGTATAAATTTTGGCGTAGAAATGATCATAAGCTGTATTTAAATCTGGCAACAAGACACTTAAGATCACAGTTTGATGAGCAACTTTGGAGTCATGTAAGTGGACTTGCAGCTGGAGCTGTCAGTGAATAACTATCTAGTGGTGAGTTGGCTTAGGCTGTCCACCCATGAAACTGGGGATTCCATCTGCGTTCCGTCAGGACAGCAAAGTCTCAAAACTGGAGGATATGACATCCATGAGATGAACATGGGGCCAATCAGAAAAACAATAACGACATCGGTAACATCATTGTTGTGGTGCTCCTCCAGACAATCCTGGCTTATTTACAGCTTTTGCACCAAAATGCTGCTTTTCCAACAGAGTAATGCGCTACCGTACCATCAACAGTGGGAACAAGCCGATATGCATATTGCATGAAAAAAGGTGCACCCTTATCTGTGCATGAGCTTAATCTTGTTCTAGCTTCGGAGTGTTCATCTGTATTCATCTTGGGGCCAGTTTATACTTAGGGATGATCCGATCACGTGATCGGAAATTGGGCTGTTACATCCCGATAAGGTATCTGATAAATGTTTTCTTTACACTGACACGGAAGCAGGGGGCTGCCACGACCGACATTGCCCCTCTCTTTGGCTGGAGATGCGCCAACGGCAGCATCTTTTTTTTCCTCTACGTGGTTTTCCTGTCAATTACGGTTTTATGACCAGCGCTGTTTGATTCTGCCTCATATGAACCGCCGTATACTGTATGATGCAGCATCACCGAGCAGTACAGAAGTTAAGTGTAACGCAGCAGCAGCCTGTTGATGTAGATCCAGATGGTAAAGTGAAGGCGGCTGTAGTGCTGAACTGAGTCAAGTTCAGAAAGTTTGATCCATTTGTCAAAGCACACAACAATAAATAGGTTGGTTGCGCCATACGTCACGTTCATAAGACGCTAGCGGGCGAAATGCACACGGGGGGCCAGAAGGAAAGTTGCCTGCATTATCTGTGTGGAAAACGCCTCTGTGTCTGCAGTTTATGGCTGCTCCGATCATGCTATCGGAGAAAAGGATTTGTTTTTTTTGAAGTACCTAAAACTGTCATTCACAAAGTTGAAAAATGTTAAACTGTCAGAGCAACGCTGCAAAACATGGATTTTAAACCTCTGCTTCTGTTGGGAGGAGCAGAGTCTACCAATGCCAGAGTTTACAGCGACCACTTTCTAAAACGGGTAAGATAGTTTATTATTTATTGCTAAGGCTATTTCCCCACTGTCTCCGGCAGCAAACCAGTTTAGGGGGTTTCTGACGATCTCTGTAAACAGTAGACCTAGTTTGACTTATACACAGCCTACAATTCCATTAGGAATTTGGGATAACAG
Organism: Atherinomorus stipes; assembly: GCA_023101725.1. Lineage (NCBI taxonomy): Eukaryota > Metazoa > Chordata > Actinopteri > Atheriniformes > Atherinidae > Atherinomorus > Atherinomorus stipes. The sequence continues at coordinate 84,163 of JALJCO010001985.1, read as the reverse complement.
AAGTAAAATAAATTAATATACAAGATCCAAGCACATGAAAACACTCAGCGTTAGCAATATTATGAGCGAGGTTATTTATTTAAAATAGCATAAGTCACTATTACCCGCAGAAACAGGCGACAGCCATTCAAAGCTTATTAGGATCCTGGTTGGACATGAAACAGAATAACTGTCGGCTTCTCGGCTGCTGAAGGATTCGTTCATCGGACAGACTTAAAGTCATGAGCCTTGTTTTCTTTTCTTTTCTTTTTTTTCTTTTTTTTTTTTTTTTTTTGCGGACCTCGGGTGGATCTCTGCCCTGCTTGCAGCCTCATTCTGGGCTTTGCAGCACACGTGTCTCCTGATGAAGCAAATTATGGTTTAAAAAAAAATAAAACACCTGATGGTCCTTGTGATGGTGGCAGAGCCTCACGCATCCTCCACTGCTCACAAACAGGTTAACACCGTGACAGTGTGGAAAATCCATATAGCGTCCTCTTAGGGAGAGAAAGCGATATTGGAAAGGAAACTCAGCCTCATGGGGGAGACCGACGCGTCCAAACCATGGTAACTTCTTTATTTTGGACACCGGCCCCCCTACAGTTGAAATGTTTAGGATCGGATGTCCAGAAGTAAAGTTATGAGCGTTGCTTTGTCAGCAGCGAGATGGTTTGTGATGTCATCGCCTCACGACCGGTAAATCCACAAGATTATAAGACCAGTCTGATTTATTTAGACTTCATGGGTCATATCTTATGTATAAATGTATTTTTGGCAGTATGGTGTCTGGACCAGCCCATTCAAAGCCTCAGCCAGTCACTGTCATTCATTTAGCTGTGTTTTGAACCGGAGGAAAACACTTCTTGCCCTCCGTCTGCATTTTGCGCGGCGTCCTGGTCACGTGACTGAAACCCACCTATTCATCATAATATGTAACACGCTGTTCATATTTGGCGACGATGTGCTGGTTTAACGTTACTGGTACAGCGCGTGCACCAGTTTGACAGGGCTGCTGTGTGACGTGGCGCGACAGGCTTGGACAGGAAAAAAAGAAAGGATGCTGGTTACGTAACTCGGTAAAATCAAAGCACACATTAAATTATCTGTTGTTTCACAGTTTATTTAAAATCTACAGTGTTGGTTTTATTTTCTGTCCAACAGATAAAGAACCAAACGTCCCCATGATTCAGAGAAATAACCAGTTTCCTTTGTGATTTCCACAGACATGCATAAATGGTCAATTCCTCATTAACTTGGTGTTAGGTGGTGTACAAATGTATGCTAAATGTCTTGTTTTTAAAATGTGATTGGAAGAATGTAATTGATTAGAGGAGGAGTCATAATAAAGTAAAATAAGAATAAATAAAAGGAAAAAAATATAACAAATGTGACACTACCTGACCCCCCAATTCCACCTTCAAGCTATAGTTTAAATGAAATGGGATTCAGAATCAGATCAGGCTAGTGTTCTGATGACCCCCCCCCCCCCCCCCCCCCCCCCCTCTCCGACCAGTGGTAGCCTAGGGAAACACTGCATTTGTCTTTTTCTCTTCAATTTTTATTTTATTATAGAAGTATCGGATCAGTACTCGGTATTGGCCGATCCTCAAAATCTAATGACACAGACTCTGAATCGGGGGCAAAAAAACCTGATCGGGACATCTCTGTTTATACTTGCTGTTGG